>OZ023313.1:35621115-35955591 GCA_964007375.1 Ophion obscuratus | reverse complement strand
GTTGGCCACGGCTAATTCTTAGACAGGTAAACTACTGAGCCCCAGGCATTTCAACGGAGTTTTCCATATAGTAACAAAGCTAAAGTTGTCTCTCAGCAACTGGAAATGGCAGCTGGAGTGCAGCCATCAAATGTGGGTAAAAGTACTGAGAAATAGGGCCATAAAAGGGTATGGAAATACCGTTACTACAGTTATGTATCGTCTTTGGATTGAAATTATTTCCTTCGTGCGATGGCAGTTACCAGAAGCCATCGACAGGTGCTTCCTCGGAACCTGCGTGTAAAATTCGAAACAAAGAAAAAAGTAAGTCGTATCTCGTGGTTGTTCGGTATGCCTTTCGACAGATGCTGGTAATTCATTTTTCCTCAAATGTAAGGATTCCTGAAAGAAAGAATCCGTGGAACAAGAGCAGAGAATTAATGGGAAAGAATAGCTTTAAATTTTGGCAAGGATTTATAGAAACAATTATCAACTACTCTACCCTTCGCAGCTTTTACCATTTCGATCTCCGGTACATTCACTTACGAGAGGAGGAGTATCGTTATTCTTCTTCTGTCACTGCGATAGAAAAAAACGACTGCGAATAGCAACGGCTCCGAGGGAATTTACTCAGTGTACAGTTTGCAACATCATCTTGATTCTATTAATCTCGACATTTTTTATTTTGTTATTCTCGAATTTTTCTAGGTTGAATATAAAAATAAAGAAATACATTTTACAAAGGTCAATCAATGATTATACAGACGGATCAAATGGTACGTATGATCATCGGTAGAATAAAAATAAAACATATATATACTCGATAAACAAATGTTGACGAATTATTTACGTCGTTTACACTCGTTTTGCATCGATTTTTGTTTACCGCCTGTATACTTGTGACATATATTACGTCGGAAAAATATTTTTTGAATCCATATTTTATTTGGCACTACAGATGCTTATTGTTTGTAACTGGATTTGTACGAGTTTTTCAAGATTACAAGGAATATTTGAACGAAGACCTCGGGAAAGATGCATTTATTTATCGGCTATTATACGTATGTGCTATAAACATTTTACACGTTTGTGCAGTGCACAGAACGCTCTCATTATCGGCAATTACGATAAACTTTGGTTTATGAGTGAGTTTGGCGAGAAGTGCGAGATGCGAGAACTCCTGGTTTCCATCCATGTTGAGCTTAAGGGGATATCCCTCTCTGAATAACTCCAACAATCGTTTTTTTGGACAATGTTATAGTGTGAACTTTCAAGAATATTTTAAGACCAACCGGACCGTGAAATTCTAAAAGTTGAGGAAGTTACACCTATTTTAGTGGAACAGTCTGCGTCGGGTTAAGGGTGATTCACGTCTAACGGAAGCGGGCATTAAAGCACAAGAACGCTCAAAAGATGCCCGAACTGCCCGCAGATTGCATAGATTAGGTATGCAACACAATCTCGTTTATAAGGAAGGACACTTATATGGTGCCGGAATCGCTGACTAGCGGCAAGACGACAATATTTCACAAGATCGTATAAAATATATACCAAAATTTTGAACGCGATTATCTCGAAACTACTTATCTTGACACGGCGGGATTTATATCTTGAGTAACTTTCATATGACTGACTAGAATTTGCGCAGTTAGCGTTCGAACAGTAGTCATTTTCGGTTGACGATCGCATTTTTAAGTGGATGAACTATTTGTTACTAATAATGACTTCCGCATACTGATTTACAAGAGCAAAATGAGGTTTACTTTGGAGAATCTGTCATTTTTCGTATTTTTCGAAATTTCGAAAAGTGGATCGTGAACTCACAGCCAATTGGATATATTTAAAGATAACATTTTTCGTTTTCGTTTCAGATTAAATTTGAGCCTGGTAGAGATCCCGCTGTTTCGGGCATCGCTGCTGGAGGACTTCAACGCTAACTGCAGCACCACGAACACTTTGAAAGATTTTCTTCCGAAAAATTACATTGTAGCCGCAAACATATGTACAACATGCTGGGAAAAAATAAATTTATTCCAACCAATATGTCACTAGAAAAAATTCATAAGTCGGGCCCTTCAAGGTGGGCTTCCAGAGAAGGGTACCCCGTTAAAGAAGATAACACATTCGAAATATTATATTTCGTATTCCGAGAGATATTCTGATAATATCGGAATAACAATTATAGAATTATTTTATCCTATAATATGTAAAAAATTCTGACAATTTCTCGTTTCGTAACGTTGCTGATTCTTTTCTTCAGTTAATTTATTGTTGATCTTCATTTTTTCACAATCATTATTTCCATCAGATTCGAGTTTCGCTAAAAGTATCTTTCTCACGTTGTTCGTCCGCGTGACACTTTGCTCGTCCGTTTCTTCCGTGTATAATCATCGAACATTTTTTCGATCCGTACACTCTCGAATTGGACTTTTCGATCGAATTCATCGGGTTGTGGAGACTCGACGTAGCGGTACGATTGCAGTTGTTAGGATAATGATGTCGATGATTATTATGATCCTCGTTCTCGTCGTCTGTCGGCGGCAAATAGTGATCATTTCTCACGTTTCCCAATTGGCATCTGCTGTTTGGGCAGAGAACGAAATTATAATTCACGTCTAAACTTTTTGATGCGGTGATTCATTTTTGTTCTTCGAATGTCGTTCTCTACCTGGATCAACTAAAGCTTTTTTGTCTTCTACTTTTCCATCATAGATAGAGTTGGGTTGTAAGAAAACAAGAATTATAATAAAATGAAATTGAGCGAAGGTAGCCGATGATATCCCATGTCAAGCAGCCCGTGCCTGGGCTGATTCTTGGATGGGTGAACACTTGGGTTGTTTGGGTTAAAAGTGAAAGAGATAGGGTTGTAAAAGCTCGCAAAGGTATATGAAGGAATATGACAATTGAAAGAAAGTAATAATAACAATAAATTGCAAAGACTCAATTGGGAGTGAAGTTATTTGAGTACCAACAGAATTTCCTCTAAACAGAGGTAATTTCTCCATTTTTCTAACGTATTCGTCTATTTTTTTGTAGCATTAATAAGTAATATTATTCGGGGACTTACTTGGTAGTACGGTTTTTGGACAAACTGTGTATCCGTACTATCTGCGAATTACGCAAAGATCCGCAACGACAAAAGCCCGATTCTCTCATGCTGCTCAAATCCGCGTCGGTATGAAAATGATGATTGATCGAGGTCGAACAGCACAGAGTCTGTTTAAATGCTCTTCTGTATTTGGCGCTTATGATGTTGTATAGGATCGGATTTATGGTTGTGCTGAAGTAGTACAGGGAACCGGCAAGCGGATACAGCCACTCGTTTATCGTCGCAAATGTATTTTTTTCCGTATAAACCCAGAGCAAACGTTGCACGTGAAAGGGTGCCCAGCAAACAAAAAAAGTTATAACTACCGCACCTGTGTGGAACAAAAAGTTTCATTTCAATGTTTGTTTGCTCGCGGCGTTCAAGTGAATAACTACGTCAAAATATTCCCACGCACACACGCGAGTACGCACGTCTTTTTGTATATGTTTCCTTTTTACGTGAAATTTAAAATCCGCCAAATTATTTCTGCAAACAATCATACGTTTTTTTTTCGATTTATAACTGTATTTTTTCTCACTGTGCATACTGTTGAATTTGTTAATGGTCTACAAAAAAATACAGCATCAAACTCAATTTTCCAAATACATTTTCATTGACACTCTTACAGGATATTTTATATTTTATTATTTTTAGAGATCTTTGATGAGGCTGATTTTTTCTCAATATATTTTAGCAATGTGCGCGGATTTGTCCAAAAAGCCAAAATGTATATTTGGAGAAGTTGATATTGTATATTAAAATCTCAGTCGAAATCTTATGGATAGAATCCTGTAGGAAAATTCATGCTCGTATAAACTCTAAGTGGATACAATTTGTTGTGTTTAAAATTCCCCTGACAAAGGAGTATTATTTCACAGTATTAAATGACTCGTCGGAATATTATAAACGGCAACAATTTCATTAGTGGCTGACGTTTCTATCATGAGTTCGTTAAATAACTTTATTTGCGCATTTAATTGAATATTTCACGTCTCAAAAGGTGTACATTTTACTACAAGACACAGAATACATTATGTACAAATATACAAAATATACTATATACGGCAAAATAGTATATAGTATAGTAATATACTATATTTAGTATATTACTAAATATAGTAATATACTAAATATAGTATATTACTATATTTAGTAATATACTAAATATAGTAATATACTACATTTAGTATATTACTATATTTAGTAATATACTAAATATATTACTAAATTTTCTATACCATTAAATATTCTATCGATGTAGAATTTAATTGGCTAATCCTCTAATTAGCCAATTAAAGGATACATCCGTTCCTTTAATTGGCTAATAACAATTTATATGATTGGCAAGAAGGATTCAATATCTTCGACGATTGAAAAAAGTCTGAATACCATCACGGATAATGCCTACCTACAATTTTTTATTTCGTACGTCGAATTATCTTTGAAGACGATAGTTTGAAATTCTTAAATTTTATTTTCAACACTTACTCAGCATCCTAATGATAGCTTTGCGAGATTGAGATGGCCTCGTTTCGCCATGGACCGTCCCATCTATTCGCTGCCCAAGGGTCGCGCTTTGTATCGCCAAACCCATATGTATGTAGAGCCACATTATTACGACCATGGGAGCGAGGAAAAATATGAAACAGCTAATTTCGTAGAGTGGGAAATGTGGCATGTTCAACATTGCGCAGACTGCTGAGTTTCTCGAGACATTTCTTGAATCTGTAGAAGCCCAAAAAGCAATTGGTATTGAAGTTTGCTTCGCCGAAGTGCAACGAAAGTTCTTATTCACTCTTTTATTCCTTTGTACTTTTTATTATCCAAAACATTTGTTTGCACATTTACATTTCAGATCGTTGAGGAGGATCCTCAAAAAATGTATCAGTGATTTTTGTAGCTTAAATCTACCAAAAATTGTGGGTAGTTAACATTTTTGTTGCGTTCGAACGATGCAAACTTCGACTTTCTATAAAGGATGAAAATTGAAGGAGCTTCTCGAGTCGATCATCCGGAGTCATGCCATTGTCACTGTGACAAAAAAATGATAATAATTTGTTAAATAAACTCACTGGGTGGCCATTCGACGTAATTGAGCTCGGTGTACCAGCCGAATGGCACTGCGGAAACCAGTGCTACGATCCAAGTAGCTACGATGATGAATATGTGACGTCTTAGACCGCTCATAACGTAGAGGCGTAGCGGGTGACAAATGGCCAAATATCTTTCCAACGAGAATGCCACTATCGTTAATACTGATACGTAAGAAGACCTTGAAAAACATCGTGCGGGGGTTTCACCAGCGTTAACGTCTCGTATAGGCAGTTTTTTAAATAAGCAATGCGCCGATTTACTGATTTACGACAATGACAGAATTTTATTGATTTACTCACATCTCCGAAATAAAAGCTCGTCCTTTGCACACTATCAGTCCAAGCTCCCAGGGATATTGTTGCCAAAAGACCCATAGTTCGTTCGGCAAGCCTAGGGAAGAAAACATTGCACCAACTGCGTTCACCATTTTTTATACTAATGTTTCCTCAATCATCACTGTTCAAGACTTATGGAATTGATTTCTTGTCGAGGTCAACAAGAAATCAATTCAATACGAATTGGAATCATACAAACGGATCGGATGAATACATTTCCATTTTTTGTTATTTCGTCATTTATTATTAAGATAAGTTCAATAACTGTTATGATAAATTGAATCGAGTGTAAAATGTGTAAGATATTGATCGATAAGAGACCTTTCTTTTAGAGTGCTTTTGGTTTGTTTTTGACAAATCCACACAAAACTTGTTTAATTAATAAAACCACACTAGAAGTTAAAGCCAGGAACAAAGCAGAAAACTATATTGTGCAGATTCTAAAAATGAAAGGTTGAAGATGGCTCAAGGTATGCTTGAGGACAACGGTAAGGAATGGATGGATGAGTTTGACTGATGAAGAGGTGGTGAAACTGGGGAGAGATTAAGACAGTGGTCCATTATAACTTTAAAAGTAATGTGGAAAGAACCCTACGCGAATACATGCGAGTATTTAAGGTTGTATAGGATTAAGTTAACATGTTACCACCGGGCTGAATTTTTTTCTGGACCTTTATAACTTCTTTGCTGATCACCCTATGCAGTTTGAATACGGTCCACAGTACCATTTTTTAGAAAAAAATCGGTAACTCGACGTATTTCGTGGGGTAATTACATTACGCTTACGGAAAACTCCCGATCATTTTTCAGTACATTATTAATATTTGCTAAGTGAATATTACCACGGAGCTGAAAAAAATAGATACCGTTCGACTAATCAGCGGACTAACCCGTGGTACCGTGAACATGAATATTCACAGTACCGTTATAAAATTATTCATGTTTTTGATAGGGAATTTGTGCTAAAATGAAGGACACAAAATATTAGACTGTGCAATCATGGCAACGTCGTAGACGGCACAAATGCTACCTATCTTATCGGTATTCGGTAATTATGCCCGGGAACCTTAAACGACTCGGTCAGAATAATTAACAACGAATATTATTGGTACTTATTCTCTAAATTATTAATAACTACTTAATATTAATTTGATAATTATGTTCAGAAATGATACATTTCTGGACATTTCTAGGCGACGACAAAATAACGAGGATTTTTTTTCATACACACATTTTTTTAGAACATCGGGAAATTATTTAAGTTTTTGATTTCTTCGAGATTATAAACAGCTTTAGTACACACTTTTTCTTTCCAACGGAATTTTTTGACTGCGACCGATATTCATTTTTCACAGTTCCTTGGGCAGATATTGAGGTTACGAACGGGCATATGTCTCTAACTTCGCGACGATTCTGCCAACCTGTGCTTTATGATATAACACGATTTACGACATTGCCAATCCGTTTCGCGTTAATTGAGCGAGAAAAAATTATAGAAAACAATTATACAAAGTAAGGAAAACACTTAAGGACTAGCTACTCTAAATGAATAATACATGTTTAATTTGCCTACAGTTATTATTGTATTGTAAATACTTGTGTTACGAATTAAGAAAACCACGCAGAAACAAAATCGATTCTTAATTTAACGAATTGTGGAAACATTTATCATAATTATGAAATTGTGCCAAATAATTTAACGTTATTAATTAATATTAACAATTTGAAATTATCCTAAATAAATAACGCGAGAAAAACATTTAAATTTGGAAGTCAATTCGTCTAAAATATACTCAAACGTGTTCTAAAGTACTTGAAATTATTCCGCGATTTTTTTTTTCAATCGAAGGTAAATCACCAAACGGCTTTTTTTTCTTTAAGCTAGTCTATCCATCGACCACTTATTCGACTTTCGATTTTCAAATACTTTAATTATATTTCGAAAATCACTAAAGTATTTACAAACTAAAGTAAATCGCCGAAAGAAGTTTCTTTCTTACTGCTTACAACTTTTCATCGACTCGATGACCCGTTGGGTTTAGTAAGAAATCAATTCAATAAACATTGGACTCGTGAGAACAGATTTATACATTTGGCCATCCATTTCTATTGTTGTTTTCTGTTCCTTCAATGTTATGATAAATTAAATGGAATAATATTTAATTATATTTCGTTTAAATTACACGACGCGGAAAACGCGCGATTTTAATCGGCTCCACCATCCCCGGAGTATAAACAAAGCAATTATTCCGTAGAGATCGTAATGAAATCGACTCTCACGATTCGATTATTTGTTCGATTGCAACTGTCATAATCGAGCAAACTTTTAATAAGGGTAATACTATAGGAATGATACTTTTCACCCCAGAAGAGCTCTTCCGTTGTAGTCGTCCTGCACTTGTGCAACAGTTGTTTTTTTATTTGAAAAATTTGATCGATTTTGCTACCTTATTATTTCAGTCTCAATTATTATTATTTTATTTAAATCCAGAACTTTGTTAAAGGATCTCGAAACGTCGGAATTTTCCATTTGATTGGAAGAAATTGTGATTTCAAAATTACTTTCGCATAGCGAAGGGATTATGTATCTTGTGACGCGCTAGTCTAAGTTCAATTTACAAATTGCTGGTGCACGATTTTATTTCTATCTCGGTTTCGTTCGGAAATTGTTACGTTACGCCCTTTCTTCGGAACCTTTTTTTAAATGAAAAATGAAAATGAAACTGTAATAATGAACGGGGCACAACTTAGTATAAGTTTGGAATATGTATTTTCAAATTTACACAAAGTTATGCTTTGTTCGTTAGTCCAGTATAAATAAACAAATAAGGACCGATACGATAAAACTTGTTACAGCCGAAAAAGGCTGTCGCAGGTTCATAATTTGTTGGTTTACGCAAATTTGAGAAATTTACGAAACATTCTGGAGCAAGTCCTTGTCGCATGCTTTGGAACTTTTAAGCTTCCCAATTACATTTTTCGGCGGATGTTGGCAAATGCGATTTCATTTCTGATCAATTTTGATAACGATAATAGAATATTAACCACTTTCACCTTTAATGCTTCTTCATTATATCTTCTTTACTTCCACGTATCAGGTGAGCACGATTTATCGTATCTCCCGAATTCTATTGGCAAGCGAGAATTGAGGAATGGCATAAGTAGAAATTCATTGAAGAAATGTGGAAATGAAGCGGGTGAGCTGAACGATATATATATATATATATATCAAATTAGTTGTAGATGTGACCCTTAATTTGCGAGAGAGATAAATCTTCTCGTGGCCTTCAACTCTCCCTTCTAAATAACCGTCTGGCATACTATTCCGAGCGAACGGATCCAGCCGATGAAACTCGTAATCCGATTTTACGCCACATGAAGTTGCTATCAGGGCACAAGTTAGCGGAACGATCAAAATTTTCCGAAAGCGCGGGAAAAATAGAAATTAATGAATCAGTAGTATGTTCACTTTTTGGTCAGCCACCGATACAAATTGTTAGTTATTGGTTAACGTCAGCCGATCAATAATGACGATACTGCTTAAATTCCGAATTGACTATCAGTTTTCAGGACACAAAACGAGTATCCAATTATACGTTTAGCGTAAGAAAGTGGTTTTTAAAAAATCGAAAAAGTTTAGCCATTCAAAGAGGAAATATTTGTAAAGGGAGCAAAACATTTTTGGTAATGTGAATTGTGTGACACCAAAAAAGGCTCTAAAGCCTTGGTCTAATTAGCAGTTGAGAATTATTGTTCACAATGCGTAAAGAATATTCATAAAGAATAAAACTAAACGGGCGACAACAAGATCCTCAATTTAATAATATTGAACAAAAAGTTTAAATCGACTCACATTCGATGTTGATTAAGAAAATGAGTATAAGTAGTGCAAGTCTATATGAGTCAGGCCCGATGCTTCGATTTGTCTCTTATTTAGAATTCTTATAATGAATTCGTGAACATTCATGTATTTGAATATTTCTTCACTGAAAACGAACATCATTTGAGTGTCCACCTTCGATTTTGTTGGAGCTTATATATGTGATAAAGCATTGAAAGCTATTAGAAACGTATTTATTTATATCCGTGCAAAAACGATTTCAAGGGGAGAAACCATCCCTCAACGAAAGACGCGTCGAGGGGTGATTTTTCAGCTTCACCCACAAACACTTCGCCGATCTGAATGAAACAAAAACAAAAATTATTTTAATGTAAAACGAATAAATAAAGTAAACGAGTAAATAAAATCCACTATAGAGGTATTTAAAAAAGTTAAATTGAAGGCCGACACACCTTTCTTTGAAGGGTGGCTTCCCCACTTAAAACCGTTTAACCGCCGATAAAAAATACGCGTCTAATAGTTTTCAATGCTGTGTCACATATATGAGTTTCACTAGAATCGAAGGCGGACATCCAAAATATGGTCCTTGTGAGTTTGTTTGCATGTCGCGAAAAATGGCAGTGGCAATAGATGGTTTGCTCCGTTATAAAGGTTTCGTACGTAGCGTGTCGAGAAAATGAGGAAGGAGAACATCCTTTGAGGAGGGATTTACAGGGAACAGTTAGACGTAGACGTGACATCGTTACCTTCAGGAGTGTCAGGCCGTAAGAGAAGGGAACAGTCTGATATTATCGGGCGCCCTAATCCCCAGGGATTAGGGATTCGGTGTACGAGCAGTGCAGGAATATAGATTTGGAGTCCAGTCCAGTGAGACGAATGGGTCACTCGCTCGTAATTATTAACTAAAGGGCGAGAAACGGGTCAGAGGTAAACGTGCCAAGTTGGTAGTATCGCTGCTCTAGAAGTGATACATCACTTCTAGAGGAGTATTTCTACTGTTGGCCAAAATGCGCACGAGTTTCCTTCGCGGCATCGGTGTAGAGCAAAGTTTCTTTAGTCAAAGCGCTCTCAGCATTGTGTTGACAGCTTGAAAGGAAAATCGGCAAGATTATTATTGCGTATAAGACTCTTCTATTTACATTCCTTTTTTGTCAATAATTGTATTAACCCTTCATAACTCAAGAACGTAAAAATTAAATATGGTTCGCCTTATAATAGATTTTGATAAGTAAAAAAAAAACACGTATTATTTAGGTTCTTTAAAATGTAATCAGGGGGTAAAATGTAATCAAGCGAAAAACGGAGTATGACAGCCATGTTCCATTGTGTCGTAACATCCCTTTATATGATGTATAGAATACTTTCGAGCAGTTGTTTTGCTTGTTGTTGCACAAAGCCACGCCACATTTTTGTTGTTTTCACTTTATTTTTTTCAATTTTGCAAAATTTGGGCACACTCGAGTCTTGCAATCTCGCGATAAGTGAACCTCGAACAAATTTTTATCCAACTAACGCCATCAATTTGCATGAATTGCACTTAAAAACCACAGAACGGTTTGTAGACGTCGTGTGACATTGATTTAAAAAATAATCAAATGTCAATACGCGATTTTGTGAGAATTTAGGTGGTTCGTTATAGAATAGTCACACGTTGACATAAAGGGTTAAGAGTATGTACTAACAATCTCACTTCAGTAAAACACATTTATCCAAAAAAACTTATAGTCTAGTTAGTTTCATAATTTTATTGCTGTTCATCGTTATTTACTTACTGGAATAATCATTATCATTTTTACGCTTAGTATAAACAGGACAGTTATAGAAGTATAAAAAAAACTAGGAACGGAGTATAAAATGTTAAGCAATGTAAAAAATTGTCTGGAGTGTATGAAGCGGCAGAATCGTTTCACGGGGGCCATTAATTGTCAGGGTGAAATCGGACACGATAATCGACGAAAAAACTGGGCGAACGTGGACGTGATATGCTTACGTATCGTAATGTAGATCGTATGACGGAGTAAGCACGAATAACATTATGGATGTTCCTGGGACATTTGACTCGTCTTGTCTAAATATCAGAGTACAGAAAACGAAAAATCAATCAGGACTCAAATCTCGTCCATGGTAATATATTTATGAAGGGGTTCATACCGGGACCATTTCCAAATTCTAACGGTCCATACAGGGACATTTGTCACACGCGGAAACGCTCTCGATATTTATTTATATTACTTATTAGACACAAGAGTACCAATGGGTGCCGGTCCCAATTTTAATTTAAAAAATGGTATAGGCGTTATTACGAAGACATTGTCTATTATCGTTTTAAAGATGTTAACGGCGGCCACTTAATATATAACGGACGTACCCGGAAATGTACATTTGAATAAAATTGAGAAAGTTGGAGTGGTCCAGTTGAGTCAAATAACGATTTATGATTTTTTTTCAATGAACTTTGAAAAACTAAAGGGCAAAATGATACATTTTTATATTTTTATTAAGTAAATTAGAAAAACCATTGTTTTACTACCAACTTGAAAGAGTAGAACATTATCGGCGAATATTATAAAGAAAACTGCGTCAGCTAATGTTCCATACAACTCAAAATGAAATTGTGAGTCATTTGTAATTATGCCTATTTATATTTATGTCATGAGATTTTTTATTATTGCCATTAATTAATATAAAATGTTGCAGAAATACGGCAACTTCGCGAACTCTGAGGTTGGCAGCAATGCTTTTCGTCAGTCAAGGTTCGTAGTTTTTCATCAAATCTTGATGATTCAATATTGAATATACACACACACACACACACACTCACACACACACACACACACACACACACACACACACACACACACACACACACACACACACACACACACACACACACACACACACACACACACACACACACACACACACACACACACACACACACACACACACACACACACACACACACACACACACACACACACACACACACACGCACGCACATACACGCACACGCGCGAGCGCGCGCACGCACACGCACACGCACACGCACACGCACACGCACACACACACGCACGCACAAATGATGCTAAATAACCAAAAAATTACATCACTCGCAGCGTGAGCATCTTGCCTATCGATTCACAATCGGTATAGTCTAGACGATAACATATTTTTGTTTTAAACTTAATCTTAGATTGTGGCAAACACTCCCACCTCTTCAATAATATGTAGGTAGGCATTGGGTGAAATATCACTAGGCATCACAACGATCAATAAGTCGATAATAACTCGAAGACAGTCAATTAAGTAGCTAATTAATTACCTACCTAAGATGATTTATGAAAGGAAACGTGAAGAAACCCAGCTTTAGTTAAATTACACTTCACTGGAAGATGGAAGTTTCCTGCATTATGTGAACACGCGTGTGTATTATTCCTCGCGTCAGTATTTTTTTACTTAAAAAGAACAAAGATAGTATATTTGGACATTTTGATGATGTTGAATTTATTCAAATACACATTTCTCCGATCATTATCCATTTTTTCTGTCCGAATATTGTACATCTCAGCCATAATTCACGAAGCAAATGACCCCAAAGATGGTCCTGGTATTCATCTATTCATAAATAATGACGGACCTGTGCCTGACTGATTTAGATAAGGAATCGAAAAGCGCTAAATATGTAATATATATACATATATATATATATATATATATATTATAATCCCCCGAAAAAACTGAGGAGAACTATCCGAAAAAAATGCGGTGCGCTTCTGGGCCGGGATTCGAACCCGGGACCTTTCGATTGCCGGTCGACTGCTCTTGACCAACTGAGCTACGCCAGCCCGCTTACCTCACCTTTCTCGGATAGCCTCTATATGGTAACGCAACGTTACAAACCCCCCTGCCAGAGTCGATCCGGCTCTGGAGGGTCGACTCGAAATTTTTGCCCAAACTAATATCTTAACGCAACGGGAACTACTACAGACGCGGGGATTGTCTGAGGGACGGAAGGGGGAAGGGGTATACTACAGACGCGGCGATTGTCTGAGGGACGGAAGGGGAACTACAGACGCGGGGATTGTCTGCGGGACGGAAGGGGGAAGGGTAAGGGAGGGGCTAGCTCAATGAGACTCTTTTCTCAAGGAGGGGATTCTTTTCCACGGCAATCAACGATAATTCGATCTTTATCTTGATTATTCTGAGGCCGTGGCCCGCTGTTGGGCGCCATTTATAATCCCCCGAAAAAACTGAGGAGAACTATCCGAAAAAAATGCGGTGCGCTTCTGGGCCGGGATTCGAACCCGGGACCTTTCGATTGCCGGTCGACTGCTCTGACCAACTGAGCTACGCCAGCCCGCTTACCTCACCTTTCTCGGATAGCCTCTATATAATAACGCAACGTTACAATATATATATATATATGTATGTATGTATATTACATATTTAGCGCTTTTCGATTCCTTATCTAAATCAGTTAGGCACTGATCAGACAGTCAGTACAGAAGTGTACATCAAGTTTTAAATATGCATGAATGTACCCGTTTCCCCCGAAATGTATACCTGACCCCTATATGTACTACTTCACGAACCTGTATATAAATACAGCAGACCGTGTGCGTTATCGATAAACGAAGGACGCGTCCAGTTAGTGGGAAACGGGGTACCTAGTGCAGTTCCTCTCCTTCGATTTAACTTGTTTTACAGTACTTCGTTACCCGCTAACTGGATTGAAGTGAAACGCAGATCCTAGATTGCTCTCCTTCGATTCGACTCGTTTTACAGTCCTTGATTTAACTTACAAGGAACATCCCTCAGGTGTCCCCCTCCGATTTTGTTGAAACTCACATATGTGATAGAGCATCGAAAACTTTGAGACACGTATTTTTTTTATCGGCGGAAAAACGGATTTAAGAGGGGAAACCGCCCCTCAAAGAAAGGCGTGTCGAGGGGTGATTTTGCAGTTTCACCCAGAAGCAATCCACCGATCTGAATGAAACAAAAACGAAAATTCTTCTAATGAAAAGCAATGAAAAATCCACTATGAAAATGTTAAGAAAAAATTTAATTAGGGGGTAAACCACCCCTTAATTTGCCTTTTTTCACCCCACACTTAAGAGGGTTGTATGCAAATTAATAAAACAGGTATCATTTTGAAGGGCAATTAAAATTAAAGTTGACGGGTTTTTGCGTTTTGGCGGCATAGCAAATTTAAGGGGGTAAACCACCCCCAACATAAATTTATTTAGCATGGTCGTTTTTTCTGTGTTTCAAGTATATCCGCTGATTTTAAATATTTCTATAAGCTACAATTTAATGTTTTATCATATTTCAAAATTATTACATTCGTCTTAAGGGGTAACTACCCCTCTCACGAGAAACATCATTGAAATATCCGCTTTCGATTTCATTGAAACTCATATATGTGGTAAAGCATTGCAAACTATTAAACATGTTTTTTTTTTGTATCGGCAGAAAAACGGTGTTAGGGGATGAAACCACCCCTCAAAGTTTCTCCCACAAGCGGTCCACCGATCTGAATGAAACAAAATCGAAAATTCCTCTAATATTAAGCGATGAAAAATCCACTACAAGAGTGTTGACTAGAAATATAATTAAGGGGTAAACCACCCTTCCATTTACCGTTTTTCACCCCACGCTTAAGAGGGTTGTATGAAAGTTAATAAAACAGGTATCATTTTGAAGGGGAATCAAAATTCAAGTTGACGCGTTGTTGCGTTTCAGCGGGACAGCAAATTTAAGGGGGTAAACCACCGCTAACATAAATTTGTTCATTTCCATTCATTTGAAAAACTAGAAGATTTTGAAAATCCTGTTACCTTTGGTTTTGGTGAATCGAACACACATTGTGAAATACCCGGTTGCAATAATTTGGCCATTATCAGATATGCATGGTGCAAAAAGTCGTTGTGTTTAAAGCATTTTTTTGACGACTATCATTACTGCCGGAATTATGAGCCACGATTGTTGATAGTTATCACATAAAAAAAAGTATATGTTACGAGAAAATTATTTGACGGTATATGACTGCGATACTTTTCACAAGTACTATTAATTAAATCAGCTGATATGATTCCCAAATGAAGTACCCCTAAAGTCGAATGTAATAATTTTGAAATATGATAAAACATTAAATTGTAGCTTATAGAAATATTCAAAATCAGCGGATATACGTGAAACACAGAGAAACGACCATGATAAATAAAATTATGTTAAGGGTGGTTTACCCCCTTAAATTTGCTATGCCGCCAAAACGCAAAAACCCGTCAACTTTAATTTTAATTGCCCTTCAAAATGATACCTGTTTTATTAATTTTCATACAACCGTCTTAAGTGTGGGGTGAAAAAAAGGCAAATTGAGGGGTGGTTTACCCCGTAATTAAATTTTTTCTTAACATTTTCATAGTGGATTTTTCATCGCTTTTCGTTAGAAGAATTTTCGTTTTTGTTTCATTCAGATCGGTGGATCGCTTCTGGGTGAAACTGCATAATCACCCCTCGACACGCCTTTCTTTGAGGGGCGGTTTCCCCCTTAAATCCGTTTTTCCGCCGATAAAAAAAATACGTGTCTCAAAGTTTTCGATGTTCTATCACATATATGAGTTTCAACAAAATCGGAGGCGGACACCTGAGGGATGTTCCGTGTTATTTCTTTTGACAAAATCACACAAAAAACAAAAATTATTCGCCAAAAAAATAAAAAATAAATTAATAAAATGATGGTCAAGTCCCACGAGAACTAAATCAACTTCAACGTTAAACTTCGTTCAACGTATACTCTAAATTACGATAAAGTAGCCTGCTGTAATAGAACAAGAAATAGAACAACTTCTATTTTTAAGGAACCTATTTTTAAGCAATTCAAGGAACCTATTTATGGAATTCGCTAAAGGATCTTTCTTCAGAACGATCTTTTTTCTTCCACATCGGTCTATCCATTGCAGATACACTGCCGGTCAAAAGTTTGGGTACACTAGTCGAAATTTCTTACCGCACTAAAAGTTAGATAGCGGACTCAAAAATAAAGATAATTGAATTTCCCAAGCGGCATTTTAAAGCGGACAGATTTACCTTTATTTTTCTTTTTGACAAAATTCTCTACGATTTTTTTCTGTCCCATTACGCCCTTTTGAACGTGGCCATTTTTCGGCTATTTTTTAACCGTCGAAAACGAACTGCAAAGTTTGTAAAAAAAAGACCACAGTTTTTTTCTTGCTAAACTTAAAAAGAATCGTAGTTAGTTAAAAATAAAAATGTAAACAAATTTCCTTTCTTAATATATTGTTCTAGGCCCCATAATTCCCAAGTGGAGCCTTTCCACTCGTCAAAGGTCCAACCAGAAATGGTAAAAAAATAAATGTCAAAAAAATTATAAAAAATGCTAGCCAGTCGAGTGTGAATCCGTGCAACTTTTCACCCTCTTGACATTTCCTCCGAAACCTTTTTCAATGCCGCCTTTTTTCTAAAACATGTCTTGTTTAGCAAAAAATGCAATACTGGGGCGAAAAAAATCGTCCGAGACTTTTTTTAAAAACCGAAATGTCGATTTTGATATGCTTTTTAAGCTTACCATGGAAAAAAAACGAGGAAAAAAATGTCCGCGAACTTTGCAGTTGATTTTTGATGGCCAAAAAATAGTCGAAAAATGGCCACGTTCAAAAGTGCGTACCACGGCGAAAATAATCGTAGAGACTTTCCGAAAAAAGCAAAATAAAGGTAAATTTGTCCTCTTTAAAACGCCACTTGGAATATTCAATCTTTATTTTTGAGTCTGCTATCTAACTTTAGTGCGGTAAGAAATTTCGACAAGTGTACCGAAACTTTTGGCCGGCAGTGTACATCGATTCATTGATATCAACATACTCTAACAATAAGGTATATTCTAAAAGACCTTAAAGTATTTAAAAATAATCTGCGGTTCTTTGTCATTGAAGACTAATTAATGAATCGCCAAAAGAAGTTTTTTTCCTACATTAGTCTATTCATTACCCATCCGTTCTTGACATTTTCGGAAAGCAAATTCGATTCACCCTTTGAATAAACACACGTGCGAACGTGTGTACACGTAACTGGAGCGATCCTGTCCTACGGATTGTCCTACTTCGTTCGCCCCATATAATATTTATTGGCCATTAACAAAAGAGCCTAACTTCGGCTAGTAAGCCGATGTAAGTCGGTGGGTATGACGAAAAATCGATATATCTATAGATCGAAAAGATAGGTGAAAAATATGGCCTAGGACGATGCATCCTCAAGGCAGTATTGTTGTCTAGAAATTTGAAAAGATCGTTTTTTTCATTTATTTAATTTTATCATTTAATAAAAGTCTTTCATATTAGACTTTTCCAAATACGTCTGGAAAAACCGTTTGATGATACTAATAAAATTAGTCGAGTTATAGAAATTAAAAGGAGTATGCTCGGGTAGCCCAGTCGAAACGCAGTAACTTTAAACGCGTTTTTCTCGAAATGCCATGCTTTTTAAATCGGCAACCACGATATCTCAATAACCAATTGGCCGATTGAGCTCAGATTTGGCATACAGCATCTGCAGCCTGTTTTTTTATGTTGGTAGCGAAATCGAGTCGAAATAATTTTGTTTTCTTTATATAACTCGTCGAATTGTCAGAAAAATAGGAACAAATGATAATCAAAGATTAGCATGCTGCCATTTTGTAATTTTTTGCTGAATGCGGCAGCAAACATCACAACACTCATATGTTAACCCTTTATATCGCCGTGTAACAGTTCTGTAACAAATCATCCAAGTCCTCTCAAAATCCCATATTGGCTTTTAATCCTTCTTCAAATCAATGTCACATGACGGCTGTAAAGCGTTCTATGGTTTTTAGTGCAATTCATCCAACCTAGATGGCGTTAGTTGGATCAAAATTCCTTCAAAGTTCACTTCTCATGAGATTCCAAGATTCCAGTCTGCGTAAAGTTTGCGAAAATCGAATAAAAATTATTAAAACGACAAAAAGTACGTGTAAATGGTGGTGTAGCTTTGTGCTACAACAAGCGGAACAACTGCTTCACAGCATTCGCTCATAAATCATAATGGAATATAATGATACAATGTAACATGTTTTTCACACTCCCATCACTGCTGTATAACTGGACCCCTGATAAAACTTTTCAAAACCTAAATAATACGTGTTTTTTTAGTATAAACATCCATAACACTAGTCGCCAATCGGGGGCGTTTTTCGCGCACCGTTGGAAACAAGCGTACAAAAGTACCTATTATTGAAAGATCAATAAGCCCGTGTAAAAATTCAAAAAATAGACGTGACAGTTTGAAGGTTATTCCATCCTAAAAATCACCTCCAAAACAGCGCTGTAGCCAACGGTGCTGCCTGTATAGTCCTACGTCCTAAGTAGAGGAGCTATGCCGATTCTGAGCCACTTTGGGGGGGAGGGTCAAGTGGGGGAGGGTCAAGTGGGGGAGGGTCAAGGGGGGGTCAAGGGGGAGGGTCAAGGGGGGGGGGGCAAGTGGGGGAGGGTCAAGTGGGGGAGGGTCAAGTAGGGGAGGGCCAAGTGGGGGAGGGCCAAGTGGTGGAGGGTCAAGTGGGGGAGGGTCACGGGGGCAGGGGGTCAAGGAGGGGGGGTCAAGGGGGTGGTGTACAGAGGGGGTGTACCACTTTGGGGGGGAGGGTCAAGTGGGGGAGGGGGTGTGCCACTTTGGGGGGGAGGGTCAAGTGGGGGAGGGTCAAGGGGGGGTCAAGGGGAGGGTCAAGGGGGGGGGCAAGTGGGGGAGGGTCAAGTGGGGGAGGGCCAAGTGGGGGAGGGTCAAGTGGGGGAGGGTCAAGTGGGGGAGGGTCAAGTAGGGGAGGGCCAAGTGGGGGAGGGGCAAGTGGTGGAGGGTCAAGTGGGGGAGGGTCAAGGGGGCAGGGGGTCAAGGAGGGGGGGGGGGTCAAGGGGGTGGTGTACAGGGGGGGGTGTACAGGCAAGGTGTACAGTGGGGCGGGGTGCAGGGGAGCAATGTCCGGGGGGGGGGATTCCCACGGTTCTTCGAACGTGTACAAACCTGTTTTCCTCGATGGGGGGGGAGGTCGCCGGGCGCGTGTGACGTCACAGAGGGGCTTCTGTCGAGGGCCATGTGGTCCGTGAAGCGCTTGGCGGGAGGGGGAAGCCGGCATCGATGAGTGTTTTGTGTGTGTGTGTGTGTGTTGGAAGCGAGTGACGTCACAGAGTGGCCTCTGTGGAGGGCCATGTGGTCCTTGAACGACTGGTGGGGGACGCCGTCTCAAAGCTCGCCGACAGACAGGTCCTGACAGGTTTCTTGGAAAAGCGTGCGTGCATGTGTGTGTGTGTGTGTGTGACAACCATATATGGGTCGGGAAATTTTCGGTCATATGGAAACGCTAGGCGCCACATGAAGGGCGGCGCCTTTCAAAGCCCATTATTTATGACATGCAGCTGGTTCCATGTCGAAAGACAATGTCTATTGCATCCGCCCCGTCTCAAAGCTCGCCGACAGACAGGTCCTGACAGGTTTCTCGGGAAAAATCTTTAGGGATCAAAGGGACCGCGGATGGACCACTTGAGCGCA
Source organism: Ophion obscuratus (assembly GCA_964007375.1). NCBI lineage: Eukaryota > Metazoa > Arthropoda > Insecta > Hymenoptera > Ichneumonidae > Ophion > Ophion obscuratus. The sequence continues at coordinate 35,935,679 of OZ023313.1, read as the reverse complement.
GCTGCACGCTTGGGGGGGGGGGGGGATTCCCACAGTTCTTCGAACGTGTTCAAACCTGTTTTTCACGATTGAGGGGGGGGGGGGGGGATTTGAGTGGGAGGCTTACGAGGGAGCTTATAATTTCATGGACCAGGCTCAGACTGCACGATTCCACTGCACCATCAACATCTAAAAGAACTTTGAAAGTGCGCGGAAAATGGATCTCTCGAGTATCAACAAAGTCGGCCGGATGGTGGAATTCCTCCCAACGAAGAAGCTGTCAGAACTCCCCGTTAAGTCGGAACGACTAATCTCCGACATAAGGGCAGTACAAACCAAATTTGGGAAACGCTACATCGTGGACATCGCGGATGAGTTCTCCGTCTTCTTACCGGCGCGACTTGTGAAGGCCTTCGACCAAGATCCGACAATGTTCGAGAGTATGCTGCAAGTGGCACGCGATGGTCAGCTCTGCATGCAGTATATTGGTGGAAAATACAACAGTGTCGAGTTCCGTCGTCTCTGAACATGGTGGACGGGAAAAAATTCATTGGAACACCATCGCCAAATGGCTGTCCGCATCATCGAGAGTATGCTGCAACTGGTCAACGCAGTGATGGAAACTACAACAGTGTCGAGCTGCATCGTCTCCAAGCGTGGAGACAAAATTGAGCACCATCGTTGAGCGGCTGTTCGCATGGTTTTTTTTTTCAAAGTGCTGACTATGTAAAAATGTATATGTTTGGTCGAATTGTAAATGATGGGTGTTTTCGTCGTAGAATAAAGAATACAAATGACATTTTCATCGAAATGTTTTTTATTCATTAAAAATCCCTCGCTCACGCTTCGTACACAGAGAGCCAGCTTTTCAACGACTCTACATTCGCTTTGGCGCAATTGTATTTTGTATTGAAGGAATGATGGGGACATTTAACGTTTGCGATTTTCGGCAACTTCTGCAGCGATGGACAGTCCAGAGTCTCCAGATCGATGACTTTTGTTGCTGAATCCGTGAATCTTGATAGCCATGCGCATTTCTCGAATCCCTTGGCATAGATCGTAGGAGCTCCTACCAAGATTCCTCGAATTGTCGTTCTAGCTGCCTCGTATGGTATACCGCTGTGTTCCCATCGTATTCCATGATAATTACGTTCCAGCCACTTGTTTGTCATTTTGTACTTGGCCGGTAAAGCGTCCCAGGCAGTGCAGCCAGATCGCGCGCAAAAGTTACCCCCTCTCTAGTCTCTTGCGCGCCCATTACACAATCATAGTAGCGCGTGTCCGTGAGCGAGCGACGCTCGGACGTCTTCGGGAAGAGCCGAGCGCCACCGAAGTTTCCCGACCGCGCCTTCGGTAGCTACACCAACACATGGACGCTGAGCACATGCATGTGCGACCAAGCCGAAACGCAGGATTCGAGGGAAAAAGCAATCTGAGCACGACTCGCGCGTGACGTCACCCGACGGCACGAGCGAGGCTTTTAGATGATTTCAATGCTTATTTAGCTCTTGATTCTCTGCGTTTAGTTATTAATGGATACAAAAAAATGATCGCACACTCTCATCGCTTATTTTATCAGTTTATACGTTAATTCAAATATAATAATAAATCTAAATTACAACTTATTTATCTTCTAAAATATTGTTTACGCTTTACTCACACCCGTCCTTATGCCAAATAAATTATAATTCATAAAAGTAAGCGGAAATATATTTATATTCGTATTATTATATTAATTCTCGTAGCTCTCATGTGAAAACTCTCATATGAAAAACACAAAAAAAAACTTCAAACCCTTAGATTCCAACGAACCAAGAACATACATCTTCACATTTTCAATCATGACGAATTTTTAAGAACAATATCATTACAAACTCATCTGAACCAAAACAATATACTAAATTATCAAAACATAAATCAAACAACCCAAAATCACAACATCTTATACTCAACCCTTACTAATAGACAACAGGACACAAATAATAATCTTTCCACTGATTCTCTAAATAATATAAATTCGACAATCACATTAAATAAAACGAAAGAATGGCTTATAAATCTCTCCAACATTGATCTTCCGCTACACATTTTTACATTCTTGTCTCTAGGTGAAAAGTTTTGTTTTCCTTACATCAAACTCTCAAACATAAAAACTCATATCCACAAATCAATCTCCGAACTTGAGTCCAAATTAGATTGTTTACTTGACAAACCTAGACAAATCGAAATTAGAACCAGATTCACTAAGATCTTAAACAAAATAAATATTCCAACATCATTTTTCAATACTAATCAAATTATAAAACACACGGCCTCATTCTTAAAAAAGAACCCTCAACTTTTAGTTACACGAGCTGACAAAGGAAATTCAACAGTCATTCTTAACAAATCAGATTACATTACAAAAACTCATAATTTACTCGCAGATTCCTCAACTTACAAATTAGCAAATAGAAATCCCATCAACACTCTACAAAAAGGCATTAACAATATTCTCTCCAGATGGAAAACCCTAAAAATCATTGATGAAACAAAATACAAATACTTAAAAGCTGAAAATTGCAACCTGTCTCGTCTCTATTGGCTGCCAAAAATTCATAAAAATAATTATCCACTTCGTCCAATAGTATAATCAATAAATAGTCCAACGCATAAACTAGCTGAATTTATACAATCTAAACTTTCTAAATTAATCAATACGACTAATTCACAGGTCAAAGATAGTTTCCACCTAAAACATTCACTTTCTAACATCTCAATTCCACTCAACTACAAATTGGTCTCGTTTGATGTTGTTTCTCTCTATACCAACATCCCATTACGACTTGTTATTCAAAGCCTTCAAAAAGATCAAATCTATTTTCAAAAACATTTCCTTTAAACGAAATAATTAAAGTCGTAGAATACATCATGTTCTTAACTTTCTTTACATTTCAAAATAAAATTTACCAACAAATCTCAGAGTTACCAATGGGCTCACCTCTGGCTCCAATACTATCTAACATCGTCATTATTGATCTTGAAACAAATTGTCTGGAAAAATAAAAATTTTCGTTACCACTATATAAAAAATATGTTGATGATATTATTATTCCTTTACCAACAGACAAAATTGAATCCACCAAAAAGATTTTTAACTCACAAACTCAAAATTACAATTTATATCAGAAAATGAAGTAGATAAAAAATCCCGTTTCTTGATATACTTTTAATCAATAAACGAAATTCAATTATCACAAATTGGTATAGGAAACCAACCTGGTCAGGCAGATTCATAAATTTCTTTTCACACCACCCACTTTCCCAAAAAAGTCATAATTTACATGCTAGTTGGCAGAGCAATAAAATTATATCATCCTTCATTTCACAAAGAAAACCTTAAACTTATTAGTAACACGATGACACGAAATTGCTATCCGATCTCTTTCACAGAAGAAATAATGAAACATCGGCTTTCCACAATCAACAATCAAAAAAAGAATAGCAACAATTTTGATTCTTCCAGACTAATAAATGTTCCTTACATAAAAAAACATCCATCATCAACTAATTTGTCTTTTCCAACAATACAACATAACATTAGTCACAAATAATAAACACAACATTTCATCGATTACTGGCTCCACCAAAGACAAAATAAATAACAACCAAAAATCCAACATAGTTTACAAAATCGATTGTAAGGATTGCAATGCCACATACATCGGCCAAACCAAAAGGTTCCTTGAAACCAGAATAAAAGAACATAAAAATGGCCTAAAACATACTACCACAATACACGCAGCCTTAGCACAACATGCAATAGAACAAAAAAATGCCTTTCAAGTCGACAACGTAAAAATTTTGAACAATGAAAATTGGCTCAAAAAAGACTAATCCTAGAAATGATCCAAAGTAAGGCACACTCCAACGCCATAAATTTTAGAACTGACATACAGAAACTAAGCTCGATCTGTAACTCTATTATATAACTATTAAAATATTTTACAATACTTTACTTGACATAACAATTTTTAAATTATTGATACTATAACTTAATTTTAAATACTCTTAATATGACGCACCAATTTTATTTCTCTTGACACGTCACTGCCTAAAGGATCTTTCTCTTCCGATTCGCAAAATAAAGGCTAATAAGCTTCACGAAATTAAGACACCACTCAGTTTCTCTCGAACTCTCCGTGATCACACAACTCAATATGTAACGGAGTAATGTAAATTTCGAGTTTTTGTTTATTTTGGAAGAAAACTTTGAAAATCTTAAACTCAATAGGTCAATCACAGTCATTTGATACTTTATAAAAATTTCTTTTAAATTAATCACGTACATTAAATTTTCACAAATAAAACACAAAACTTTCTTATAATTATTAATCCCTTACAGATGGTAAAAATCGCTAAAAAACGATAAATTCTTCCATCTGTTGAGTATACTCCAGCAAAACAGTATTTAATTCCATAAATACTGTCTTTTGAAATAACCTTCCAAATATAAGCAAAATCTACAAACATCAACAACATCGAGGTTAGTCGTTCCTCATATTTCATATCTCTTTATAACTCTATAGTATAATAAACCACACTCTCACACATCACTCATTTCAAACACCGATGAATAAGAAGAATTAACGCAATACAAGAACTTATGCATATCAAATCAATATAGTTATAACCAAAACAGAATTAACATAACAGTTATACAAAACGACACAACAATTTTATACCACAATCATAACATAAAACATTCGTGTATTTAATTCCTTCAAACTTGATTTGAAAAATTTGTGTATCAAAATCTATAGAGAAAAATATAATTTCTGAAGAGGACCCGAACCAAAGGGTTGAAACGTAAGAAAGCATCATTTATTTCCATCGCTGACCTTGGAAAACCTCTATTGGCCGGACTGAAGCCGAATCTTCAACTAACAATTTGTCATCAACACGGCCGCACACATCTTTGACTCATCAATTCTCATACTTTCATCAACCGATAAAGCATTATCCCCAAAAACAAGCCAATCATCCATCCGGCCGCGAATCGTCAGTACCAGGAAGTGCACATATTCTACAAGTGATGAGATGGTCTCGTTGGTAGCGTTCCTGGCTTCGGTCCGCAGGGGCGCGGGACGTTCCCCGCGCTCAGTGCTCTTTTTAAAATTATTATTACTATTAATTCTTATTTGATTATTTTTGTTAGTTATCATTATTATTTTAATTAGTTATCTTTTAGTGTCGAAAAATTTATCGAGCACTCCGACCGCTTATTTTATTAGTTTCTACGATAATTTAAATGTACTAATAAATCTAAATTTCAACTTACTTATCTTCTAAAAAATTGTTTGCGCTTTGCTCACACCCGTCCCTATGCCAAATAAATTGTAATTCATAAAATTAAGCGGAAATATATTTTTATTTGTATTATTATATTCATTCTCAAACTTTCATCACCGATACAGCATTATCCCCAAAAACAAGTCAATCATCTATCCGGCCGCGAATCGTAACTGCCAGAAAGTGGCATTTTTGTATGTTTTTACATTTACAGGTAATTTTCATTGTAATGGGGTGAATTGTTTATTTGTGAACACTCACCATTGACAGAACAAGAAAAATTTAATCGTAAAACATCATGAGCAGTTTTCCTATTTTCAGAATAATGTTCTTTCAATGAGCGTGTTTCACGTATAAATAATTCGCCCCATACAAAAAGAAAATAATAATTAAAAAAAGAAACAGAAAAGCACTGAGCGCAGGGAACGATCCCGCGCCCCTAACCTAGGAACGCTACCAACGGGACAATCTTATCGCTTGTGTTAAAAAATGCACTTTCTGGCACTTACGATTCATGGCCGGATAGATGATTGACTTGTTTTTGGGGATGATGCTTTATCGCTTGATGAAAGTATGAGAATGAATATAATAATACGAATATAAATATATTTCCGCTTACTTTTGTGAATTACAATTTATTTGGCATAAGGACGGGTATGAGTAAAGCGTAAACAATTTTTAGAAGATAAATAAGTTGTAATTTAGATTTATTATTGCATTTAAATTAACGTACAAACTAATAAAATAAGAGGTCGGAGTGCGCGATAAATTTTTCGACACTAAAAGATGACTAATTAAAATAATAATGATAACTAACAAAAATAATCAAATAAGAATTAATAGTAATAATAATTTTTAAAAAAGCACTGAGTGGGGGGAACGATCCCGCGCCCTTGCGGACCGAAGCCAGGAACGCTACCAACGAGACCATCTCATCGCTTGTAGAATATGTGCACTTCCTGGTACTGACGATTCGCGGCCGGATGGATGATTGGCTTGTTTTGGGGGATAATGCTTTATCGCTTGATGAAAGTATGAGAATTAATGAGTCAAAGATGTGTGCGGCCGTGTTGATGACAAGTTGCTAGTTGAAGATTCGGCTTCAGTTTGGCCAATAGAGGTTTTCCAAAGTCAGCGATGGAAATAAATTATGCTTTCTTACGTTTCGACCCTTTGGTTCAGGTCCTCTTCAGAAATTATATTTCTCTCTACAAATTTTGATACACAAGTTTTACAAATCAAGTTTGAAGGAATTAAATACACGAATGTTTTATGTTATGATTGTGTTATAAAATTGTTGTGTCGTTTTGTATAACTGCTATGTTAATTCTGTTTTGGTTATAACTATATTGATTTGATATGCATAAGTTCTTGTATTGCGTTAATTCTTCTTATACATCGGTGTTTGAAATGAGTGATGTGTGAGAGTGTGGTTTATTATACTATGGAGTTATAACGAAATGAAATATGAGAAACGACTAACCTCGATTTTGTTGATGTTTCTAGCTTTTGCTTATATTTGGAAGGTTATTTCAAAAGACAGTATTTATGGAAGTAAATACTGTTTCGCTGGAGTATACTCAACAGATGGAAGAATTTATCGTTTTTTAGCGATTTTTATCATCTGTAAGGGATTAATAATTATAAGAAAGTTTTGTGTTTTATTTATGAAAATTTAATGTACGTGATTGATTTAAAAGAAATTTTAATAAAGTATCAAATGACTGTGATGATTACCTATTGAGTTTAAGATTTTTTAAAATTTCTTCCAAAATAAACAAAAACTCGAAATTTACATTACTCCGTTACATATTGAGTTGTGTGATCAAGGAGAGTTCGAGAGAAACTGAGTGGTGTCTTAATTTCGTGAAGCTTATTAGCCTTTATTTTGCGAATCGGGGGAGAAAGATCCTTTGGGCAGTGACGTGTCAAGAGAAATAAAATTGGTGCGTCATATTAAGAGTATTTAAAATTAAGTTATAGTGTCAATAATTTAAAAATTGTTATGTCAAGTAAAGTATTGTAAAATATTTTAATAGTTATATAATAGAGTTATAGATCGGGCTTAGTTTTTGTATGTCAGTTCTAAAATTTATGGCGTTGGAGTGTGCCTTACTTTGGATCATCTCTAGGATTAGTCTTTTTTGAACCAATTTTCATTATTCAAAATTTTTACATTGTCGACTTGAAAGGCATGTTTTTGTTCTATTGCATGTTGTGCTAAGGCTGTGTGTATTGTGTTAGTATGTTTTGGGCTATTTTTATGTTCTTTTATTCTGGTTTCAAAGTATCTTTTGGTTTGGCCGATGTATGTGGCATTGCAATCCTTACAATCGATTTTATAAAATATGTTGGATTTTTGGTTTGATGAAATGAATCGATAAAATGTTGTGTTTATTGTTTGTGACTAATGTTATGTCGTATTGTTGGAAAAGACGAATTAGTTGATGATGGATGTTTTTTTTGTGTAAGGAACATTTATTAGTCTGGAAGAATCAAAATTGTTGTTATTCTTATTTTGATTGTTGATTGTGGAAACCCGATGTTTTATTATTTCTTCTGTGAAAGAGATCGGATAGCAATTTTGTGTCATCGTGTTACTAATAAGCTTGAGGTTTTCTTTGTGAAATGAAGGATGAGATAATTTTATTGCTCTGTCAACTAGCATGTAAATTATGGCTTTTTTTGGGAAAGTGGGTGGGGTGAAAAAAAATGTATGAATCTGCCTGACCAGATTGGTTTCTTATACCAATTTGTGATACTCGAATTTCGTTTATGGATTAAAAGTATATCAAGAAACGGGATTTTTTTATCTACTTCATTTTCTGATGTAAATTGTAATTTTGAGTTATATGAGTTAAAAATCTTTTTGGTGGATTCAATTTTGTCTGTTGGTAGAGCAATAATAATATCATCAACATATCTTTTATATAGTGGTAACGAACATTTTTATTTTTCCAGACAATTTGTTTCAAGATCAATCATGACGATGTGAGATAGTATTCGAGCCAGAGGTGAGCCCATTGGTAACCCTGAGATTTGTTGGTAAATTTTATTTTGAAATGTAAAGAAAGTTGAGAACATGATGTATTCTATGACTTTAATTATGTCGTTTAAAGGAAATGTTTTTGAAAATAGATTTGACCTTTTTTGAAGGCTTTGAATAACAAGTCGTAATGGGATGTTGGTATAGAGAGAAACAACATTAAACGAGACCAATTTGTAGTGGAGTGGAATTGAGATGTTAGAAAGTGAATATTTTAGGTAGAAACTATCTTTGACGCGTGAATTAGTCGTATTGATTAATTTGGAAAGTTTAGATTGTATAAATTCAGCTAGTTTATGTGTTGGACTATTTATTGTTAATGCCTTTTTGTAGAGTGTTGATGGGATTTCTATTCGTTAATTTGTAAGTTGAGGAATCTGCGAGTAAACTATGAGTTTTTGTAATGTAATCTGATTTGTTAAGAATGACTGTTGAATTTCCTTTGTCAGCTCGTGAAACTAAAAGTTGAGGGTTGTTTTTTAAGAAAGAGGACGTGTGTTTTATAATTTGATTAGTGTTGGAAAATGATGTTGGAATATTTATTTTGTTTAAGACTTTAGTGAATCTGGTTCTAATTTCGATTTGTCTAGGTTTGTCGAGTAAAAAATCTAATTTGGACTCAAGTTCGGAGATTGATTTGTGGATATGAGTTTTTATGTTTGAGAGTTTGAGGTAAGAGGAAAACAAAACTTTTCACCTAGAGACAAGAATGTGGAAATGTGTAGCGGAATATCAATGTTGGAGAGATTTATAAGCCATTCTTTCGTTTTATTTAATGTGATTGTCGAATTTATATTATTCAGAGGATCAGTGGAAATATTATTATTTGTGTCCTGTTGTCTATTAGTAAGAGTTGAGTATAAGATGTTGTGATTTTGTGTTGTTTGATTTATGTTTTGATCATTCAGGTGATGTATATTGTTTTGGTTCAGATGTGTTTGCAATGATATTGTTCTTAAAAATTCGTCATTATTGAAAATGTGAAGATGTATTTTCTTGGTTCGTTGAAATGTAAGGTTTTGAAGTTTTTTTGTGTGTTTTTCATATGAGAATTATGAGAATTAACATAATAATACGAATATAAATATATTTCCGCTTACTTTTATGAATTATAATTTATTTGGCATAAGGACGGGTGTGAGTCAAGCGTAAACAATATTTTAGAAGATAAAGAAGTTGTGATTTAGATTTATTATTATATTTAAATTAACGTATAAACTGAAAAAAATAAGCGATGAAAGTGTGCAATCTTTTTTTTGTATACATTAATAAATACACGCAGAGAATCAAGAGCTAAATAAGCATTGACATCATCTAAAAGCCTCGCTCGTGCCGTCGGGTGACGTCACGCGCGAGTCGTGCTCAGATTGCTTTTTCCCTCGAATCCTGCGTTTCGGCTTGGCCGCACATGGACGTGCTCAGCGTCCATGTGGTGGTGTAGCTGCCGAAGGCGCGGTCGGGAAACTTCGGTGGCGCTCGGCTCTCCCCGAGCGTCGCTCGCTCACGGACACGCGCTATTATGATTGTGTGATGGGCGCGCAAGAGACTAGAGAGGGGGTAACATTTGCGCGCGATCTGGCTGCACTGGTCCCAGGCGAATGGTGCATCGAAGAAGAATGTCAGCGGTTCAGCGTTCTTCTCATGGAGTTTAACGATGGACATCTCCTTTAGGACAAATTCGTTGACGGGTCTCTTGAAGCCCTGCACATCGACGATAAGCTCCATGTTGACTGAAGTGGACGCGAATTATCGGCATGATTTTATACCAATTTTTTAACTCCACCACTGATTGGATTGTACTCGACAATACGATCATGGAGGATCATGCAGTACGCTGAAGTTTGCGGTGGAATATTGTTTTTCAATTCAAATTCAAGGCGCACATCAACAGGACCGGACTTGAGCGAATCGTTTTATTTTGAGCAGTCAATGACAACGAGGGGGGCTTTTTCTAAAAATTCCACCCTGCTCAGTCATGGTTCAGCCTCTTTGTTGTAATAGGTCGGTTGAAAATTCGCATACATCTCGTAGAGTAGAGCATATTGATTTTGATCAATCTTCAAATTCAAATTTCCATATGGATAACATTGTGAGTTGAGGTATAGCTTGACGTCGCTCAGGTTACAATGATCAAAGTGGCTCGCATTTTGTGCTTTCTTATTTTTTCGCCCCGTCTGCAGCGCGAGTATGACATATCGTGGCTTCTCCAGCTGATTCGAAGTTTTCACAGACCACACGTGCTTGGAGGTGGCAGGCAGCAACGGATATTCATACAGTTCCCATGTTCGGAAACTCATGGAGATTGGTGCGTCTTTGGCGAGAAACTTTAACAGTTGAATTTTTCGTTGATCCGAGACTGTCACATACGGCACGAGTCATTCTATTTTATGCAATGCGAGTTTGTAGTCTTCAGGCGCTGTTTGTACAATGGCATTGTCGTCGGTCTTTGATCTCGTGAGAATCAACTCGTGCTTGGCATTTACAACAATTTTCCGATAATCTTCGGCAAATCCGAGGAGCATGCTGAGCGGTATACAGACATCAAAGTTTCCCGATACATCTACAATCTGCTTGGTCTCTTCGACATCGAGCCATCCAGTGTTCTCGAGCATAGAACTTTTGGCCGGTGAGAGAGATGAATATCCCTTAATTACACTCGTAATACCGACATTCTTATTACGATCGATTTCTATGGCATTCAACTCATATCGCACTTCATCAAACAAATGACAAATGGAATTGTTGACGAGACTTGTAGCAGTGGTTGGCGTCCCATCTCGCTTTGATAATTTCCCACATATGTGTAGGGAACTCTTGCTCGGCAGGATGGAGAGGTCTTGATGTTGGATGGCAATACGGACTTCATCGCTATTATTGAAGGTTGAAGATGCATATGGCTGATGAGTGTGAATCTCACAATGGACGATGGATTCATCAAAGACCACGGGCGCCTGAATGTTTACAATTTCTTCTTCCATTTCACACAACAGACGCACAGAGCACAGACTAAATAATTTTTTACACGCTTTCGCCACGCACTTTGAGACCCAAATTCTTCAAGAGTAGCACGTTTTGAGGTGTTAGCACTTTGGGCGCTGGTCGACGACTGATTGTTTTTATCCATGGCCGTTTATTGTTATTGGAAGATCTGTTGAAAACAATGCCCATCACGACTTTATATGCAGGCGTATGGTGATTACTTCACCGCGGAAATTTACCAAATCACCGTCTTGATCCACTATGCGAAGCTGTACCGTGTCAATTGTTCGGCTCGTGATTGGCAGATAAATTACATGGGAGGGAACTTCAATGATCTTATAGCCCGGTGGCACAGATGGAAAAAATTCATGAATTGTGTGTACTTTTTGTCCGTTAATATAGGCGCCAGCGGTAATGTTGCACTCAACGCGTAGGGCGTTCACTTTGAGAATGGCTACTGGACGATCGGATTCGTGTCTTTTATTGGCTTCCAATTTGCGTGTGGTGAAGCCTAGTAGATGCGCAATAGAATCTTTTGGCTCAAAATTTACATCATGATCACACTCGATCTCACTGCGTAGCGTGTTATTGTTGGGTTTAATGCTGATGCTGATGTTTTTACGCGCGAGCTCTGCTTGTACAAACGTCTCAATATCCTCTATTTCATAACTGCCCGTAGGTATCGTCAACACCTCATCTCCCACGTAAAGTTTATTGTGATCAACGTCGATATTGGGAATAGAATTGAAGGTTAACAATTCCACGAGGCCGAGAGTATAATTTTTGTGTGGCGAGAGTTCGATGGGGGGAAAGTATTGCGCCTCGAGGATAGACGATGAGCCAGATATGGTCAATGTTAAACTTTCATCCATGATGATGGTAAATTGACAACTGAATTCCCCCCCGTCATTTCCCCCCTATATATAGTGTATATTTGTCTTTGTGCTGCAGCTGCCGACAAAGAAACTTGAGACACAAATGTCCACATTCAATCGTATCATATTCCTGATATCTAGTATAATTATAATTAACGCTACCGACACGGAAATATCTCATGAGCTCGGATGGTGGTGGAAGATTGCCGAAACTATCAAAGTACATGACTTTCGATCCGGTCTTCTTGTAAGCGACCCAATGCGTGCCAGGACCGATATTTTCATCCAAATTTACAATTGCTGCTTCACATTTGAGGGGTCCACTCGCTGGCAATGTATCGCGCATGTAAACTCCACGAAAATGTGGAATCTTTAGGATTTTTGCGTAGTTGAGTAGGTCGCGGTCGGTGAGGGGTCGGTGTGGTAGCGTTACTTCCAGTTTTTTGGCTTGATATGGAGGCCCAATCCCTGCTTATACGGTTTCAGATGTAGACCCCGACCTAATGCAATTGCTTCAATTGTCCGATTATGACGCTTACTTTCATCCAATTCACGCTTAGCTGCTTGAGCAGCATTTACAGCTTTAACTATACTAGCCGCACCACCCGACAAAGCACCCGCAGCACTAAGACCCGCAAAAATGGGCACGAGGAAGGGCAATAAACCACCAATTTTATGGGGTACAGGTAGAACGCGAGGTGTGCGCACTTTACCACCTTCCAACTTTACCGCCGCACGAGCACCCTTTAGAGCTGATTTGATAATCTTATGCGGATCATTACTCTGAATCATTGTCTTCTTTGCAGCGTGAATTATCTTTTTCAAGCAAACGCCACCCTTGCGATCCTTCATTCCCATGCCAAATTTTCTCTTTGTCTTCATGATATTTGCCACACCCCAAGCACTGGCTTTTTCACCGGTACTAGCGTCTCTCGCGCTAACACGTTGCCTAGCCTGTTCGGCCAACACTTTATCCGCCAAATGTCTCGCCTCAAGATTGTCCGGATTCTTCGTATATGCAATATCGTGCTGTTTGCAAGCCGCATCCAATGGATTAATGCCCGGATCACCACGAGCAAGGCGCTTGGCCAACTTTGTGCCTGGTCGACAATACTGATACCCAGGCAAATGTAGTTCAACGGGGAGTTTGTTGATTAGACGGTTGACCAACCCTTTACCACTCTTCCCATGCACAATCATGTCTAAAGACAATACGTGACTGACGGATAATCCCTATAAGAAGCTTATTTATATGATTCCGTCGTTAGTCGTGTGTGAGATGACGTCCAGGAAGCAAACTATCGGAGGCGGACTTCCCGTGATAAATTTCGACGAGTTTGTCGAAGACCGTGGGGGAAAAAAGAAACGTCATGGGAATTTATTGCCGGATAGCATACGTGCACTGTTTTGTGGTCCATCGAATTGTGGGAAAACCAACGCTTTGCTCACTCTCATCATCCATCCGAATGGTTTGAGATTTGAGAACATTTACTTGTATTCCAAATCGCTCAAGCAGCCAAAGTATAAGTTGCTCGAACACCTACTCGAACCTGTGAGTGGAGTTGAATATCATCCATTCGAGGCGCATGAGCAAGTGATAGCACCAAGTGATGCACGATCCAACTCTATATTCATCTTTGATGACATAGCATGCGAAAAGCAGGATAATGTTCGGGCCTTCTTTTCCATGGGACGCCATGAGATTGTTGACAGTTTTTATCTTTGTCAAACATACACTCGTATTCCCAAACATCTCGTGAGGGATAATGCAAATTTCGTGGTGCTTTTCAAGCAGGATGATATGAATCTCAAACACGTGTACAATGATCATGTTAATACGGACATGACTTATACGTGCTTTAAAAACATGTGCGTGAAATGCTGGAATTCCGACAAGTATGCATTTATCACAATTGATAAGGATAGCGATATTAACGAAGGTCGATATAGACAAGGTTTTGATTATTTTCTCACTATTGATAAATGACTCATCGCTGGTGGTTGGAGAGACAGTATTGCACATGCCGTGGTAGTGACAACATGAAGAGCGAACAATTGTTGCGTGAAAAGGATGTGTTGCGTGAAATTGCCAAGGCGCGCGATGCAATCAGACGAAAGCATCGAATGATGAAAATTGGGAAAGATAATGATCAGCAGAGAATGCAGGATGTCTTTAAGCCTATAGTGGGGCCATTGGAGAAATTGGTGTCGTATAAAAACGGTGAGGTGGTGAAGGAGGAAATTAAGGATGAAAAAGTGGGTGATAATGTTGAAGAAGGAGATGCGTTGAACAGTGTGGTAAATCAAAATGCGGCACATGATTCCTTGAAGAGTGAAACACAAGATTCGTTTAAATTGATATATGAGGATGATGGTGACTCGCAAAATGTTGATGAATTAATCAACGAATATCTCCTACTATTACAAACAAATAGAAAGGCGGGCTTGGATGTATTATACGGTGTACGAAATCTCGCAAACAACAAGTTAATGATTGGCAATTCTCCGATAATTTTTGACTCTCAACATATTCGTGTGGGAGATGCGAGTTATGCGAAAACTGTTGGATTAACGGAGCTTTTGTTTAAAAAAGTGCCTAATGTCGAAACTCTCACACCGGATGATTTGAAAAACTACGAAAAGATTGTAATCTCGACGAATGCGCACAAAAAATTGCACAAGCCTAGTGAGGCTATACGACGTAACACCAGCCACAAATTTAACACATATATCGCAAATATAGTCGATCATCATGTGGGACAGGGCATGCCAAAGTATAAGCTGGCTAGAAAAAACACCCAATTGGACTATATTTATTGGGACAATCCAAACGAGCTAGTGGATCGTCTTCGCTTGCTTCTGGCATCCCAAGCAGCCGGAAATTCATCACATGCGAATGAAATTATATCGATTATTGAGGAATTGCGCGAAGCTGAAATTATTTATTAACTCGACATCGGAGAATTTACGCATTCTCATCATGAGTGTCGATGTGTTTGGACGTCATTCAAGTAGGATTGTACTCCACAGTAAACAAGGTCCTCCAGGTCGACCCGGGATTGGCTTTAGAATTACCGCAGATGGTCATTATGACTTGGGGCAGAAACGATTGTGTAACATTGCAAATCCGGAAGAAGAAGATGACGCCATCACTCTAAGTGCGTTACAAAAGAAATCTCGAACTATCATTAAGAACATACGCAAAGAAATGAATGAGAGTAGTCAGTTGTTGGTTCATGGACTTGAAGCTACGATACGGGACATTGTGAGGACACTCGAGACCGATGTCAAAACTCTACAAGATTTGGTGATTCGTAATTCAAACGTCATTGTTGAATTGGACGCACGACTGAGTGGACTGGAAAATGAGCGAAAAAAGGGGAGCTCTCGTGCTGGAGCTACATAAGCCTGCTCGACGAAACTATCCGCGTCGACATGTGGACATCCGTGGCTTGGACGAGACCTGGCAAGCTGATCTCGTCGATATGTCATCATACGCGCGTCACAACTCCAAACACAAATTTCTCCTCACCGTCATCGACACGTTCTCAAAATTCGCCTGGGCCGTGCCAATGCTGAGTAAGAGTGGTAAAGATGCAGCAGCAGCAATGAAGTCGATCCTCGTTAAGGGACGCATACCACAGAACTTACACGTTGATCGGGGAAAAGAATTCTACAATTGTGACTTTAAGGCCGTCGTGAAAAAGTACAATATTCACATGTATTCAACATATAGCAACTTGAAGGCATCCATTTGCGAGCGTTTCAATCGTACATTGAAGAACAACATGTGGATGCAATTTAGTCTTCGTGGTAATTATAAGTGGATCGATATTCTTGATAATCTAGTAGCCGAGTACAACGATTCTGTACACCGCACCATTAAGATGAAGCCGAGAAATGTCAACGCGGAAAATGAGAAGCAACTGCAGCAGATTTTCAATAAGCCTCCAATGAAAAGATCGCCGAAATTCGCCGTTGGTGATAAAGTGAGAATCAGCAAATTTAAGACTGTTTTCGAAAAGGGTTACACCCCAAATTGGACAACGGAAATATTTACAATCCATCGTGTGAAAAAAACTCATCCCGTCACATACCACTTAAAGGACCATAAAGATGAACCGATCGCCGGTGGTTTCTACGAACAAGAGCTTCTCAGAGTCAAGCACCCCGATATCTATCTCATTGAAGCGGTATTGAAGAAGCGCGGTAATCGAATGTTTGTAAAGTGGTTAGGTTTCGACAATAGTCACAATAGTTGGATAAGTAAATCCGATTTGTAGCCGACAATAAAGAAAGTGGAAAAATATGTATGTTTTATGACTCTTGACCTGCTGGTCGTCCTCGCATCCTTCCAAGGCCTCCACAGCAGGCTTCCCCCCTTCTCGCCGTCGCCCTTCTTTTCATGGAACGTGAGAAGATGGATAGAGTGAATAACCACATGGGATTATAAAAAGTCCGTTTCTTTATTTACGGAAAATAATTCATTCTCGCACAATATATACAACAAACATAATTTTAACAT
The DNA here is from genome assembly GCA_964007375.1 of Ophion obscuratus. Taxonomy (NCBI): domain Eukaryota; kingdom Metazoa; phylum Arthropoda; class Insecta; order Hymenoptera; family Ichneumonidae; genus Ophion; species Ophion obscuratus. The sequence continues at coordinate 35,918,944 of OZ023313.1, read as the reverse complement.
CGAGTGAACAAAATATATACATAATTTTCACGAATTTTATACATCAATATTCACAAAAAATGTACACAATTTTACATCAAGGTTGTAGAAAAAAAAAATTACAAAACTTTTCATGACGGTATTCTATAATGCCCCCATGGTAGGGTATCCGAGGTCCCAGGTATGATATACCGCTTATCGTCATGAGGACTCAGAGCAATTTTCGTCTCGCGAATAGTGTAGACTTGGTGTAATTTTGATCGAATGCACGTTTGACTACGCTCCATTTCAACTTCTTCCCTCAAGCATCGAGCATAATCATCAAACGTGATTGTCCTAGCCACAACGCTACTTTTGACACCTTTGACTTTTTTCGTGTCCTTCTTACTCTCGACACGTGTCGCGTACATTTTCGATCGAAGTCCAATAAATTCCGTCATAATTGCTCCATTACATTCGTCCTTCATAAGACCGGGTACCTTCTTGTTGACGAGCGGTATACCATACCTATTGTCCGCCGAATAATCGCTCGTATCAAATTTTAAAATGTCCCGCTTCATGTCGGCATATACATCATCGCTCTCAATGTCATATATGAGACTGTCCGTATCGGTATACATGACTTTACATCTATCTCGATACAGAGGTACCATATACTCGTGATGAAATCCATACAAACACGTTTTGGATATGTCGAGTATGCACATACCCACATATATCGGCTTGTTGAATTTCACCTCAAGATTGCGCAATTCCACGGCCACGAGATTTTCCGAAAAAACGCTTCGGCTGTGAAAGTTTGGCTTCGCAATCATTGCCTCTGCGCCATATCTGCCCTCCCATTTTGTCAAAAGCTTTACATCTACATGATTGCGCACATTCTCCATCGTTTTGCCAAAGACCGCATTATTCATTAATTTGAACAAATTCTTTTCGAAATCGTTTTTGGCAAGCGTTCGAAACTGGGTATTCAACTCAATATACGAACGCAGCCATGGGGATTGTGTAAACTGTAGGACTCTGTGGATTTTCGTGAGGCGAAGCCCATGGCGTAAGCACTGTTGCAAATTCCGGTAGTGTATGATGTAGCGTTTTTTATCGCAGACAGTTGCTAACAGCTTTTCTTCCCGCTTACCCGGCGGTTTTTCATGTATTGGACAAAACGGCAGGTCTTTGTGCGCATCATGTAGAGATTGGGGATATTCCAAGTCGACTTCAAGGATGTAGCCTATAGGTGAGTCTAGCGCGATGCATGATGGATCAAAATGGGACACGTTGTCGACCCATCGAAAATCCGCATATGGCAAGGGTTGACACATTGCCCATCCATACAAATTATTGACGTCAAAATACATCAAGTATGATGATGCTTTCGATGGATCAAATGACGCCATGTACTTGTTATTAGCGCATGCATATCGGTTCGAGCATTGACTCAGACCACCGCGTATACCCCGCTCAACGAATAAAACCATGTCGATGTCAGTAAGTAATTCAAACTTGACATTCGAGTGTTTTAACATAGCATCCCAGGTATACCCCGGCAATGTGTAGTAATACGCGGGATCTAGGCCATAGCTCTCAACGCATGTATTTCGAAAGTTTTCGAAAATATCAGCTAATAACAAGACATCTGTCTTCAAGTACAAATCGCTATAGTCACCCAGCGTTCGAATGGAGAACCGCTCCCAAACTTGCTCAGCATGTGCGTACTCGCTCTCACATACTGTAGCATCTGTCAGGGAACTGTAAAATGCGTCACGTGGTGGTAGGCAAGTATCGTGTAGCTTGGTCACGTCATCAATATATTCATAAGGGAAGACCCCTTTCCGCGTCAGCAAATTGAAATCATCTTTCGAGAGAGTTGGGAATTGTGTGCGTAAAATTTTGAGTTTGTCGTCGGTCAAGGATGATGCTAATTTGTCGAGACTGGTGTTGAGGAATTTGTATGAGTCGATAAAGCGCAATTGGATCTTGTGTTTTGAATCGTCTGTAATTTTAACATGCTTCGTGAAGGAGATGTATTTCTCCTTTGTGATTGGAAGCACATCGGTTGTTCCTTCGAACGCTGTGGCTACTTCCTTGATTATAAAATGTGCATCGTAACCGGATAAATTATGGAAAACTACTGGAATGAAAAATGACTGCTTGTAATTTAGGTTGCAGTTGGAATGGGCAGGACCTCTATAGCGCCCAGTCAGATGACAATGATCTCGAACGCGTACATCTTCTTGCGCAAATGGTTTCTCACATATGTGACATTGAGTCGCTGCGCGAAAACTAACCCACTCACTCGCTGTTAAATACACCATTGGTACATTATCACAGAAAGTTTCTTTTATCCGCAGTGCTAGATTTTTTAGGTCTTCGACAAACCATGATACACAATCAGCACTGCGATGCGAGTGATATGAAGATAATGAATCGTCATACGAACAACACACGTAATATCCGATACTAAATACTTCATGGTGTTGGTACATATCTTTCGCTAGGTTCTCCCCATCGGTCTTTGCTGGCACACACTCCAAATCAGCATACACGATGAAAGGATGTCGCTCTTTCCGGCTAAAGTTGCTGAACTGGAGCCACTTATTGGTGTCGTTTGGTAGTCGAATTGCACAGTCGTTTATTGCTCTACAATCGAACTCGTGTGATTGCAATTTTTCCTCGGAACCGAAGTGGTGCAAACACCTGCAAAAAAAACAAGATTGTTTTGTTTAATTCGTCTAGCATATATAATTACCTATATATTATGTTAACTACATACCGATCACAGATATATTTTTTATGCCCGTTTTTGCTCAGTTGCTTCGTCACGAGTCTCGACAGGTTCTTGATCCATACGAAGTGCCCCACATCGCTGTCCTCGGCATCTTGCAAGTACAGCAGATTAATGTGCTTTTCCTTCTTGTCTTGAGTGACTCGTATCGGAACAATGTCCTTTTTGATGGTGGTGATATACACGTTAATCGATACATTGTTATGAGCTTCAAATTTCTTTATTTGATGTATCGACACCGGAAATTCGATATCCTGAAGATTCAGTACTGTCGAATAATGCGGGTAAGAAGATGGACGAGCATTGTGTTGTTCAGCCGGGTATAGAGCAGCGACAACTGCCCATGCGAAGCATGCGTTATCCTTGGATTTGACGTTAACCACAGCCTTCTTCAACATTATTTCTCGCGGCAATGATATGGAGCACCCAGCACGCATCGGATTATACTTATTTACATTTATCGTGAGGTTAAGTATTTTCTGCAGAGCCCAGCCACTATCACGTTCTTGAAATTCATCGAGTAAGGTTAAAGTGGGCTCAATAACACGTTGTTCATACCACTCGTTCAAATCGCTTGTGCTAAATAGTTCACAGTTTCGCGTGTTGATACTTTTATTCGCATGCCTGTCACCACTCGCGAATTCACCATTAAACACTGTATTAATTTTGATGCTGTTGTGCTTGCCGATAATATTTTGCACATGTTGAAGCACTAGGACGCGAGCATCAGTTAGAAAGTGTCTCGGCTCGATGTGGTTGCGATTGATGATGGAACCGGTCAATATGCGACTCTCGAAGGATGTTTCAATCTCTCGCCACATTAACTCATGATCACCATGTCCTGCGCCCGTGTGTATGAAACGACTCCGCACACAATTCCTCAATCCTTCCAGACGCGCTACTTGGGCTATTAGTGACTGTTGATGTCCGATTAATAATCGCGGGCGCTTAATCCGGCTTTGCGTTTCCAGCCCTTCGATGAACTCGACGCATCGTTGCTCCCACGCGGTAAAATCTTCGATCGAGCGTAAAAGCTCGGCTTGGTCATGTAAAATTTGCTCCATGTTGATGAGTACAAAAAAACTTGCACGATGTTAACAGACTGACTGCTTCATACAAAGTGTGGCCAGATTTGAGCGGAGCGGATCATTTAAAAAGGCTCTTGTGGGAAAAAATCGACCCTCTCTCTCGGGAAAACAGAGTTTTCCGATAACGTGCAGATCGCTCGAAGAACATGAGACAAAAACAGGAAGTCGGAATGCATCTGGTAAAAAGATTTTATGGGTCCTGCAGCTCAAGTGGTCCATCGGCGGTCACCGCCTTTGATCCCTAAAGTTTATAGTTTTTCCAAGAAATCCTGACTTGTCGAGACCTGTCTAAAGTGTTGGCGAGATTCGTGGTGGGTGGCCTCGCATGCAAACATCTTGACATTATCTTTCGGAATGGAGACCTCGATAGCGAGCTTTGAGACGGGGCGGATGCAATAGACATTGTCTTTCGGCATGGAACCAGCTGCATGTCATAAATAATGGGCTTTGAAAGGCGCCGCCCTTCATGTGGCGCCTAGCGTTTCCATATGACCGAAAATTTCCCGACCCATATATGGTTGTCACACACACACACACACACACACACACACACACACACACACACACACACACACACACACACACACACACACACACACACACACACACACACACACACACACACACACACACACACACACACACACACACACACACACACACACACACACACACACACACACACACACACACACACACACACACACACACACACACACACACACACACACACACACACACACACATGCACGCACGCTTTTCCAAGCAACCTGTCAGGACCTGTCTGTCGGCGAGCTTTGAGACGGCGTCCCCCACCAGTCGCTCCAAGGACCACATGGCCCTCCACAGAGGCCACTCTGTGACGTCACTCGCGTCCAACACACACACACACACACAAAACACTCATCGATGCCGGCTTCCCCCTCCCGCCAAGCGCTTCACGGACCACATGGCCCTCGACAGAAGCCCCTCTGTGACGTCACACGCGCCCGGCGACCTCCCCCCCCCATCGAGGAAAATAGGTTTGAACACGTTCGAAGAACCGTGGGAATCCCCCCCCCCCGGACATTGCTCCCCTGCACCCCGCCCCACTGTACACCTTGCCTGTACACCCCCCCCCTGTACACCACCCCCTTGACCCCCCCCCCCCCTTGACCCTCCTCCACTTGACCCTCCCCCACTTGGCCCTCCCCTACTTGACCCTCCTCCACTTGACCCTCCCCCACTTGGCCCTCCCCCACTTGCCCCCCCCCCCCTTGACCCCCCCTTGACCCTCCCCCACTTGACCCTCCCTCCCAAAGTGGCTCAGAATCGGCATAGCTCCTTTACTGTCCTACATTATCCTTTACAGTTTTATCGTCTCGCATACATTAGCTTTAAAGCTCAACGTTTTATGTAACGTGTAATAGTCACGCGTACACTTTAATTATTTGAAGAGTGCAAACATTGATTATTGTTTCATATCTTCCTCCCTATGCCTTTTCGGACTTTTAGGATTCCGTTCTATTCACTTTCAACCCACACTCGTTGCTTTACTCTCGCCGGTTCCTTAGAGACTCCCTAAAGTTATGCCTACAGCCACTCTCTCCTAATGCACTACTGTATGCATTTTATACAAGGGTAACGAAAAAGTAAGGAAAACCTCTGCCCACACAGAGGGCTATATTTTGCCAAGATTCTATTATGGTTACTATCGAAAACGTAGTAGAACTGCCCAGTAGCCCACGCGTGAGCCAAAACTCGGCAAAGTGGTCACCCGTCCATGGACCGGCCCAGTCCAACACCCCGCGTAGAAATTCTGATAGGGCCCAAATTAGGGCCCGATCAGGTTGCCTGACTGCACTGGTAGGGCACTAATAAGCAGCCTGAAAGGGCCCTACTAGGAAATGTAACGTTGTGTCACATATGGGCCTGACCTGGTTGCCTGATCAGGCCCCTATCAGGTTGCCTGATCAGAAAGAAATGCATATAATATTTCAAAAATCCAAAATGGAATGAATCACTCAATTTAGAGTTCCACTACAATGAATTTGTATCATAATTCGTCATTCCCTGGCCTGCTCATATGTTTTTGTTCGAAAAAATATTTCGCCTATATGGGAATCGATCCTCGTACCTACCTACCCAAAGCTAGGCACGCTGCCCCTATGCTATGGCATAAGAGACCAAATGAATTCCTATAATTATTTGTTGTATCACATAATGTATATCAATTAGTTAATTTCATTGTGACAATTAAAGAGGTTTATCGAATAATATGCTATAGATTTTTTAAACTTAACCTTGTATATATATATGTGTGTGTATATATATATATATATATATATATATATATATATATATATATATATATATATATATATATATATATAATTCTTCTCTCTCTCTTCGCCTTACAAAGCTGCCGAAATCTTCTAACACGCATCCGAGTTGCATAACGTTTTTTTTCGTGACAGTCCATAGCACCTTTTTTTAAAATAGAATTCAGAAATGCATCAAAACTCCGAAGCTACGATGCTGTAAAATCGAAGTTTCCATGTGGAAAATAAGAGGTTATGTACATCTATCGACTGCTGAGGCAGTTATAGGGCAAGCCTATTGATGGCCTCATCAGGGAAGCCATAGTAGGGCCTATCAGGGCAAGGCTTGTTAGGGCCCTATCGGGGAAAGCCTTAGTAGGGCCACATGAGGGACAGCTCCTTAGTAAGGCCCTATCATGGAAAGCCTTAGTAGGGCCTATCAGGGCAAGCCTTGGTAGGGCCCTATAGGGGGAAGGCTTGGTAGGATCTTATCAGGGGCGGCCTTAGTAGGGCCATTTTAGTATAGCCTGATTTAGGGCTTCAATACTTCCGGCCTGATCGGGGCCGGATCAGGATGTCCGTAATAGGTGTTACCCGTATCACACCCCGATCGGTGCCTGATCCTGGTCAGGCTAACCCTAAGAAATTTCTATTCGGGACGGCTCACCATGAGAGAAGACCGAAGCAGTTGCTAGCGTTATTACATTTTCCATATTGTTTATATGATCCTAAAAAGGACGTGTAGACGTGATTTTAAGTTGGTCCGAAGAGCCTCCGAGTAAAAATGTTCCGACATTTATAGCAAACATATACATACCGACTGAGGCAACAACTATCGGGGTTCCCAAAATGACCTGACATTTAAATTTTTAATGAAACGTATTATTCAATTGAAAAGTGCAAATATTTTTATTTCAATATAAGGTACAAACATGGAAGTTATGTGTGGAACACAATATCCGATAAATGGCCGCCTCGTCTCTGCAAACGTTAACTCTTTTGACGAAACTTTCAATAATATTTTGGCGGAATAATTTAATTAATGGTGCGTCCAAATGCTTCCTTGAGCTTCGGAATTGTCTGTGGATCATTGGCATACACTTTTCTTTTCAGAAAATCCCAAAGGAAGAAGTCCAATGGCGTTAAATCGCACGATCTTGGTGGTCAATTCACATGGCCGCGGCGCAAGGTAACACGACCATGAAATTTCGTCGGCAATAACTATGCAGTAACAATGCAGCAAATGACGATTTCTATGCCTTACTCGATCGTTTAATCGTTCATGACTAAACCGCAATACTTCCTTATGCCAATTGTCAAAGAGTAGTACGATGTGTACTTCACAAAAAAATGGCGCGCAATTTAAAATGTCAGGTCATTTTAAGGCATCCTCTTTTAGCAGCCGAAATATTTTCTAACCTATCGGACTAAGGAGAAACCTTATCCGAGATCATTCGCGTAGTTCGGAGTGGGTCATCGAGTGGTGGCGGCGCTAAGAGGTTTCAAGGTCACCTTAATTTTGTCAACTAGGACCATTTTTTTCTTCCATATTTTTACGAAGGAACTAAAAAAAACTTTACACAGTAAGATTTGAGATGATCGGTCAAAATTCAATATAAGAAAACGATAAAAAAGAAATGTCAATGTTTTTAGCCTAGAAACGAATAAGAAAACGGTGCAAACGCCCACTCCTATATGAGGTGCTCAAAGTGATGGCCACCTCTTTCAATGCACGTTTGCAATCTGAATCGCATTGATTGCATTGTCTTATTAGTCACGTCGGTCTGTATGAGCGAACAGGCTCTAATTGAAGTTTCAATAGTTTAATACTAAACAAAATCCAGGAAAGTCGTATGGCTGCGTTTACATTGTTCGCAGCTAAGAGTCCTGTTAACTTATTTTGAAAAGCAGTGAGAAGTTTGTGTTTCCATGATGACGTGTCTTCTCTTCAATGAAACGTACTACGACAGAATTCCCTTCCATCAGTATAGAATTAAACTTTCCGCAAAATGTTTCTCAATTTAGAGTAAGTTGATATGAGCGTAATTTACGGAGATTGTCACAAAAATCTAACGCAAGCGGCAATTGCGTATGCTGAGCATTATTCACATGACACCCGCCTTCGCGTTACATATTTACCAACGTTTGCGAGAATGTATACGAAATCTTAATCAGTCACGTTGAAACATGATGTGTGAACTCATTTTTGGTTCCTTGATAAAATTCTGAAAAACATATGGTGGTATCGTTGAAAAAAAGTAAAGGTGACCTTGAAATCTGCGAGGCGCCTCCATCTGGATGAACCTCGCAGCCACAACTCGACGACTCCCTTCGAACTATGCAACTTTTGTAGGGGAAGACTTCTCCTAAGTCTTATTAAAAAATGTATCTACTAATAGTTGTTGGCTTATCTGCTACATATATTTATTTATGCGTGTATAGCTTACCAAGCGAATGGGCAGATTACTTTTCCAGCTTTACATTCAATCAACGCCATGATGTTCGAAAAGTGTCGTGTGAGAGAATCGTGAACTGCGCGGGAGCAGATGTAAGAATAATACGAATTTTCTTATTGACTATTTTTTCCCCAATATTACCCATGTTGTGCTTCATTTCCCTGTGGGTTGCTCTGTTTTCCGGCTTATTTTGCGGCTTCAATGTTTTGCACCTCTTGCCACACACCCTCATTTCCACTTCGAACTCCGAGCTTGTCAACTCCCTCCATTCTCTGGTAATTGCGTGAGTACATGCAGCCATGCGGTGAACACGTTCTTCTGGAGACCATCCCCATTTTTATTTCTCGTTTTATTTGTTCCGAAAGTTTCAATCTGACTTTGTTTCTTCGTTGAAAAAAAGAACTCTGCGGGATAAATGTAAAACAGGCAATTTGATCTTATAATTAAGCTAAATATTATTGGGAACGGAATAAACCTATGTATCGTTGGAAATAAAAGAAATACCGCTGTCTTCGCGTAAGGGAGGTTTCTACTTTGTTGGGCGGAAAAAAAATTGATTTTGCTGTATCGGAAAGAGCCAATGAAGAGGACGGTGTACTCTATAGTTCTGGCACAGCAGATAAGGTGTAAGTATGAAACTTTTCATTTTATTCGCACATAAACTTCAGTTTAACTTTAAACGCGTTTTTCTCGAAACCACGTTTTCCAAGTTTGCGGACGTGCTCCTCCTCGCCCTAGATGAGCAATCGTTATGAAATTTGGGAGACACGTGTAGAACAAAAGTCTTCATTGGTTGAACTAGAGTTATCCAAAAATATTCAAACGTTTTTATTTTATGAACAAAAACTGCAAAAAATGTTGGTAAAAAACTAAACGTCCCCTTTGATGGCTCACTTTTGTTCAATTTTTCTTCTTGATTCCAGTTCGACTTACGGACAATATTGTGCAAAGTAAAAATATGTTGGTAAAAAACTAAACTAATAAAAAAAACTAAAAAAATGTTGGTAAAAAACTAAACGTCCCCTTTGATGGCTCACTTTTGTTCAATTTTTCTTCTTGATTCCAGTTCGACTTACGGACAATATTGTGCAAAGTAAAAATATGTTCGATTTTTTCGCATTAGAACACCTGTTCAGGACTTAGGACTTCCGCAAGCAAAGAATATCATCGCCGGTGCACCGACATACGTGGCGACTCCCACTCCCAGTACCATGTCTTGTCAAACTAAAAAAAATTATCTTGTTCAATGAAAAACGCTTAGCAAACATACAAACTTTCAACATTCTATATTTAATATTTTTCGCATAAGGAATTGGTGAAAAATCGATCATTTTTTGGCCCAACAGGGTCGAAAACCTCCTTCAATTCATTTCCAATAAAAATATGATGGTATTTTTATATTATATGATTTTTATTATCATATCATCTTTTCATTATTTCTAATGTTCGTTCGTATGCCCTCGAGGGCTTGTACGATCGCATCCTTTTGAATTGTACCCCACGCTTGTTATATCAGAATTTCTAGTGCATTGGAAAATCTTCGTTCCTTCAAAAACTAATTTAATAAATCTAGTAAAATCTTTAACAAATCATTGGTTTTTTCATTTATTCATACGATGCATAGTAACTTTAATAGAGTGGGTGTGCACAGTTGCTTTTTGAGAGCAATGCAAATCGGGATGGAAGACGAGAAGGGAATCGGGGCCAAAGTATTGAGTTCAATTATTACCTCACGTATGAAGACCCCTCAGGCGGAATAACATTGAATTAATTCGAATATGAAAGTACTCCAATGGGGGAGGGGGGGGGGGGGATTTCTTGGACGGACAAAATGGGGAGTCAAGTCCAGCGACCCGATCCTTCGTTATTCAATATTTTATCAAGTTTGCTCACGTCATCGGTCGGATAACGCAAATTACAATGCGAGCGAGTGAAAAAAGCGAATTTTATTGAATTTCTCCAAGATTTTGAAACGAACAATTGTACATTGAGTTACAAATTGCATTACACGAAAATATGAAGTAATGCATGTTCCGTAATACCGTCAAGATTTTTTGGGCAACGATATAGTAAGGGACCAGACAGTCTTTTACCGGGAAATTATAAATGTAAAAAAAAGAAGTTGAGAGAAGATCAGTCAAGAATGTTGTCACTTCATTGCGGCACATGGACATGATGATCAATGACATCGAAATTACTAGAAACAAGGATATATACGACGAAACAAAATTTCTTCTATAGACGAATTCTGCGGAGCCAGCATTCAAATTTTTTGCGAGTGCAAAAAATAGTGTGTAGTGTATAAAAAGTAGCTTCCAACAGTTATTCGCATCTGTGAACAAGAAACGCTCGAATTATTGAAAAATTCTATCGCTTCGACCAAAAATTTGGTCGCATGACAGCGATCGCAGAATTCGGCTGTGCAACGATTTTTCTTCCATAGTGCTATGGATTAGGATCAATGGAGAAAAATATCGCAATTACTCGATCAATCCTTTGAAAAATGCAGTACATTATCTGGGGAAATCCGAAAGAATTTATGAACTCGAGTTATTTTATTTCCGCAGGAAAAAACGTAACGGATATAATTTCCAACCTCGTTCGTATGCGCTCGTTCGTACGAGAACTGTAAATCCTTACAGGAGTTTGCACTTCGGTGTAACTCCGCCGCGAGGAAAATTGTTGCATTCAGATACTGGTGAAATAAATGGGGCAGAAATGTGCAGAGCGTGACTTTGTGTGTATGCATGAAAACCGGAAACTGAAACGGTATCGATAAGTTTATATACCTTTTTATTTTATAATTCACAGAAGCTCTACTTTTACCTTCTTCGCGGACTTGCTTATTGCGCTTGTTACTTCGGTCCAGTATAATGAACTACAGAACGCCAGACCCGACGGAAATTCAGTAAAAAAAAAATCATACGTATTTCATGCGAGTACTGTCGACCTTTTTGCTGGAAAAAGGCCGTGTCGACGAAACCACAATGGGTAAACGCTTGAATGAACGACCTTTCTAGCTATATTCCGGTTTTTCATTCTCTCACGCTTCCGCGCATTTATTTAAAAAACCGCGGACGTTCAGTGAATATTCAAAATGACTGACTGTTTTTTTTCTTCGTATTACACGTAAGATTATTCACAACGTTTCGTACTAGAGATTTTAATTACGTGAAATATTTTTCTGCTGTCTTGATAAAAAATGAATTTATTGTACTTTTCAATCCCGTTTAATTTCCTTTAATTAAAACCTACTCGTATAACACGTAAAAAGGGTCGAAACGTGTCATGCTAAAAAAATTTAATACGCGATATATTTCAAGCCCTTTTAATTTCGTTTAACTAAAACCTACTCGTATGACACGTAATATTGGTCAAAACGTTGCATACAAAACATTTGAAATACGCGATATATTATTCAGCTGTGTTGATTAAAAATGTATTTATTTTAGTTGTTAATCCCTTCTAATTTAATTAAATAAAAATCTACTGTAACATATTAACGGCAATAGATATAAACTATCATTCGTATAATTTCATTTATATCTATGATATGAAATACACAACATATTTTTCCGTTGTGTTAATTGAAAATGGATTTATTCCATTTTTCTATAATTGTCGATTTCATCGAAGTGAAACCTTCTCTAAAATGTCTGCGTTAAAACATGTAAATTATTATTCTTATAAGCTTATATCGATTTAAAAAGAATGAAAAAAAGGTCTATCTTCTGACGGTAACAGAGATGCGGTCGGGACACGGCTTGAGTGATATTCCACGTTAAGCATCGTTGCTGGGTTAAGAAACTCGAAATAGTGAAGTGACAAGTGTGGGGTAGAAGTGAAATGGTTGGGGTCGTAAAAATCCGCAAGGGCACGTAAAGGCACATAAAAAGAAATAAAGATCGATATCTCCACTTATCATCTGTATGCCTTAGAAATAATTCGATGTACATTTTTAAATCCATTCTTCTCGAAATTGTCGTTTTGATCGATAAAAACTGTTTTTAATCTTCATAATCGTACAAGCCAGTGAATAGTTGTTTCGATGTGGACGGAAAATAGTGGTTTGATATAAAATTCATTTATCGATGTTAAAATACGATACAAGTTAGCATGAAAACGACAAATGAATTCCACTTACCAAGCACGAGTAGCATTAGATCCGAAACAGCGAGATTGAAGAGATAATGATTCGTTGCTGTTTGCATCGCGGGATTTCTAATGATAACCGCACACGTGACTGCATTACCAAAAACCCCAGTTATGAAAATTAAGGCGTAAATTGCGGTAACCGGTAGGACGAGTTTCAATGGCAAATGTTTCGGTCCAAGTATATTCTCCAAGAATTGATCTTCCGTGAAATTATCGTAATCCGTGATATTCACCGTAATAATCGGTAATTGGCTCTCGTCCGCCATAATCGTTGATCCACCGTTATATCGCGCGCGGATACAAACAGAATTATTTCATCACGATCGTATGAATAACGCATCCATTACTTCGACGAACACACATTAGTTATCCTTTGACTCCCTCGATTACAGGCATTTCATGCCACGGCACTCACGATCCGGTCAATTATAATTATATAATTATAGTCGGGCAAATACCATTCCAGAACTATTTTGTCCATTATTATCATCGAATGTTATTAATTCATCAATTATGATCACCAATCACAAAATGTCAAGCGCGTCATTTTATTTTCACCGGCGATTTTTGGTTTGCTTGCACTCTTGAAAATATTTGCATGAAACTTGAAAATTTCACACCCACGAAAAAAGCAACAGTTCGGCACCGATAAAAAAAAATCTTTCGCAAATAATCTTGCCGATTTAATTTTTTTCCCTTATCTATCCCAATTGGGAAAAATCAATGTTGTGGATGAGAGGGAAAAGAAAGAAGAATACAGTTTGATAAGGGGTGGTTATTGGAACTCAAGTGATATTGCAAACGAGGGTGGTTCGTATTACTTGGAGAGCGGAGAAAAAGTCGATGGTAGAGCGGTAGTCTCGCAGGACCGCGAGCGAATGACGATGTACTGCGATCGCGCTGGTTCACCCTTCGAGGCTTGTACACCGCGTTTCGTGCACCACGCATTCGACCAACTTTTTGCATTTCTACCCTCGTCGCACTTCGTACCATAGAACCTCGAGTACAGAAATAATTTCCGAATAGACAAGAAACAGATGTAGGCATTTAATTTTAATTCAATTAGCTGTGTAAAAGTATTACTGCTTTGCGTTCAATAATAATCAGTGTTGGACAACACTACATTGCTAGGGTAACTAAAGATAAATAATTGATTAATTGTAATGGTGAAAACTCATGTTTAACAATTAATTAATTGTTAATTGCCGTAGTCGCAATTAACAATTAACCAATTGTAATCGTGACTTTCCATAATTAGAAACTAATCAAGTTTCAATCTTTTTCATGCATTTGATTAAAAGCTAACAATTAAAACTGATTATTGTATAGGGCGCGGAGTGGCATCAGAACAAGTGTGTAAGTTAACGGAATATGTATATCAGGTTAATTGTTAGTTTTTATTGTTTCTTAGAACAATTAAAAAGTTGATTGCAATTGCTTTCATTGCGAGTTACAATAAACATAGATTAATCCAAATAAATTAATTGCAACATGCAATTAATAGTGTAAATGCAGTTAATGTTAATTGCAATGAAATTAATTGCAATTACTTTTTTAGTCAATTAATGAACTGATTAAAATTTAATTGATTAACGCCCAACACTGATAATTTTACGAATGAACTTATTTCAGGTAAAAAGTCAAACAAATAGCTCTCAAATTAGTGGTTGTGAAAGCGCGTAGGTCATGAACATTGGCGTAAGCAGGAAGGGGACATGGGGGCCCCCGCAGAAATCACGGTGTCTCATCCCCCTCCCCTTCAGAAAAAAATAGATCCAAAATAATAAAATTCAAATGATCGAATTGTTTGTTACACCCAAGCAAGGATAATGAAATAATTTAATAAAACTTGAAGTATTTTCTTCGTAGTAATTTCGTAATTTGGATAAAAAGTAGCAATTTCATTACGTTAGTGAAATAGATATTAAATTTTTACTATTAAGTATACTGTGGGCAAAATAAATACATTAGATTGGCCAGCCCATACACAACCAGAAGAATACTGGAAAATCAACATTTACTATCAAATAATAGACAATGTCATCGTAAATCTAAAACGCCAATTTCAGAGTTTACTGTTAGCTCGTGTAGTAGATGCATTTTTTTAAATCGAATATGAAGAACGTTGAGGATTTCATCAACTATTTAAAAATCTTAATAATTGATACGTCAGCATTAGAAGCTGAAGCGATGGTAATGGAAAACATACTTTCATTTTAGAATGATGAAATAATTGCTGCAATTTAAAAAAAACTGCCTTAACTTATATAAACTTTTTTATATAAGTTAACAGCAATAGGACTCTCAGTGAGCTTCGCCGGCTGTGAAATGAGTTTTTCTGCCATGAGACGGATAAAAATGTGTCTTAGAAGCACAATGCTTCAGAGACGATTCTCTGTTACTTTCACAGAGACGATTCTCTGATACATTCTCTGATCACTGCTGAACATAGATAACATAGTTTAAAAAAATGTTGGGCCGATTTGCAGAAGAAAATAGAAAGCTATTTGATTGCGTAACTACTAAAAGTAAAGTTTAAAGACTGGTAACTGGATTGAAGAATGACGAAAAGTGAGTCGATTATTTTTTAAGGTATTGCAAGAGTTTAATATTAATGTTAACACAAACGTGTGATCATAACTTCATATTTTTTGTGTTGCGTGATTATTGATTATTATGGGAATTTTTTCTTAATATTGTGAACGCAACCACTTTTTGTCAGTCCGTCCGTAGCCCCTCTCCCCCTAGAAAAAATGCTGGCTACGTCAATAGCCATGAACTTACGCCTTCCATCCCGAACTCATCGCGAGCTTTGAAATGCATTGACAAATTATTCCAAATCCCGTAGACTGCAAGGTAAGTTTTTTAAGACTTTTTAGTTGGCCAAATGTACGATCGTCATAAATCGAGTGCGGGGACGACCCTGAAAAACACTAGCCATATACTCGTATAACATACAAGTGGTATATATAGATTGAGAGTGGGCGTTATTTCAACGTTCACTTGAGCTAAGACTTAACGAGTCTCGTGGGCCAAGTGAGGGTGAGAACTCGAGCTTTAGGGGTGACGTGCACGAATTTTGTGCCCGATGTTGGAAGACGAAGCGAAGCACATCTTAGTCCATTATGGCGACATAACAATGTACCTTCGGTATGGGTGTAAAGCTCGCCGTTTCGTGACTTCCCAGCGCGAACCCATTGCAGAACTTCTCGAGCTTGCGAGCGCAGGCCACATGAGAATCCAACCGCGACGGAAATTTATTTGCTTTAGTTCATATTCTGTACGCGCGTGGTAATCAATTTCCGAAAAACATGATCGTTCCTGTAATTCAACAATAATTTATTTACCTATTGTGCACACGATTTATTTGAATCGCACGTTATTCAACAACATGTTATACAATATACTTCGTGCCTCCAACTGTATAAGTAAACAAATTTATAATTTAAATACTTTAAGAAACAAGAACTTACGAACCGAACATTACATTTTTGCTATTGTGTCTTGTTCGTGAGGCTCCACTATTAAAAGCTCTTTCTCAAGGTCTTCGACTTTTTCCTGCGCAAACAAACGTGATTGCGTTTCTCCAGAAGATTTTTCTGCCAACTCCGGGTCGCGAATATCACTAGAGAATTTAACGAGAAAGTGAAGAATCGCCTTTTCTCCCTCGTGGCCATTTTCGATTCGTTCAGGATGCAATTCATTCCACTCGCTGTTGAGAATTTTTTTTTTTTTTTCAAATTATGTTTCACGATGTAATGGACTGGACTAATAAAATGTATTGACAAAAAAATGTGGGTTTTCCAGAAAACAGGGCAGCTATTGTATGATTTGGTTTGGAGCCAATTGGATTCGATTTGAAAGCGTCAATTCAGTTGTCCAGAAATTTACTTCAGTGATAATAAATCATGTTGTTGAGAGAGTACTTGTTAGATTCGTTCGGCTTGAAAACTTGATAAGGCTCGATCTCGAAGGGACCTGGATCCAATCGTGGATCCACCGTATGGTGGAAGGGAAACATCAACATCAGGACCGTTCCGATCAGCAGTGAATACACGATAATCTGAAGAATGCGAAAAGTTTCATTTAGGCTGGTAATCATTAATACAATCGTATATTACTTTGGTGCCAGATTCAAGGTTGGATAATTCTTGACAAGAGACGTCCAATATGCAGAGCAATAAGTCCAAAAGGGTTTGCGTCACAAACCATGCGAATCTCAATCCAAGAATAATCAAATGTGAGACGGTCAACTTGCCCATAGTCGTTGCGTTACTGACATTTAACATTGAATTTTGAATCGATGATGATTCAACGTTTTAGGTTATACATTCTAACGATCAGTTTGACATTATTTCGATCAAATCAAAGCCTCCTAAATGAGTTGTAGTCCTTGAGTAGCACAAATATCTAGCAAAAAAAACGTTGTGATTTTGTTCATTTCCTCCCGTCCTCTATTTTTCAGCAGTTTTATTATATTGACATGGAAGACACGTCTAATTTATCATCAGTAAGAAACATCGTAAGGTCCCGGCCATTTAAATGCGATCGTTCTTCCGTTTTTAATAATTACGATATGAAATTTGAAAGCACTAAACGATCGTGCGTGACGGCTATTTCGTATCGCATTTTTCGGCAAGCTGATAACGAGAATTTAATTTCTGTGCGATGTGGTAGTTAACGCGGTGGTCAGCTACTTTGAAATACCACAAATTGTTGTATCTGTTTGAACATCAATCTACAGCAATTTTCGGAACGGTTGATCGAAAAAAAAACTATTAGTAGTAAAACGATTAAAACCATAAAAGACTTAGTTTTTATGATATTTACTTGAACGGGGTGGTGCTGTTTCATTCGAAAATTTTTTATTTTCGACTCATTGAAGGTTCGCAAAGGAAGGAATGATCGCTGTAGATTAATTACGATGTATGTAATGGAAGCTAATTTTTTGTTTAAAAATATAAAAAAACTCGAAGTTCTAACAAAAAATGTCTTCTACGTCGATCGTTTTTTTGAATATAGCTCTTCTGCCTTTTTATTGCCGTATATTTTTGTATTGCATGTATAAATATAGATGTATATGTATATTTATATATCGTAACTGCTTCTACGGATCTATATGTGTGAATGGTGAGGACGATCAATTCGCAATTCTGCCTCGGTGACTCTCGTTCGTTTCATTTAATTTCCGCAATGGAGCAGAAAAAACATTTATCAGGACGGCGCATCGTATTCGGTCCATTCGTATCAGTTGCGCTTCGTGTCGTATATACCGCTATATATTTCTTAATATTATAAAATAATACAACAACATTTACAAATGCGACCATGTCTATGGCAGATGGCTCACTCACGGAACTATTTGTTATTATATTCACGCATAAAAAAAAGTTCACCCTTTCTGTTGTTCATTTTGATACCGCTTTTATCACGTTTATCATTGCTAACGAGCAAGAACTCGACAGTAGACTAACTGATGGAGCTTGGGAAAAGGAAGCTGCCTACACTGGCGAAGGTTTTCCACAGTTTCCCCGTGCCCTTGTGCAAATGCGATGCAGTAGTGCATATTGGGAATGGACGGCTAGGGTTGGGGGAAGAATTTTAAGGTGTTGAAGTTTGTATCGTTGGAATGCAACGAAAATTTTATTCACTGTTTTTATTTTATTATTTATCCGAGGATATCAATTTTTCCGCAGATTTCAGTTGTTGATTTCTCAATAAGCATCCTGAGAAAGGGGTTGACTGATTTTCGTCGGTAAAATCTGCAAAATGAAATTTGAGAAATTAAAAAAACATCATTCTCGTTGCACTTCAACGGCGATCTGCGGAATAGTAAATCTTATAGTGTTCCTTTTCTTCTTCTGCAATTTTATATGTTGTATAGTTGATATGCGATCAAAATTCATTTTTTTCGTATTGCCCTTATTTTTTCCTGCACATTGAGGGGGCGAGAAATCATTCAAACGTTTTTTTCGGATCAATATTAGAAATTTACAACCTAAATCTGTGAAAAGAGATTTTGTATAACAATAAAAAACAGGAAATCAAAAAACTTCAACCGAATTTTCAGCATATTCCAATGATGCAAACTTGAACACGGCGAAGAGTGAAGTGACAAGTGTGGGAACGGAGGGAAAAAGGTAGGATCGTAAAAATCCCCCAAGGGCAGATACGAAGGAACATTACAAATACGCATATTAGATATGATATTACTAATTCATTTTCATTGGTTTCGTCGCGAATCGGGAAAAAAGCACATGGGTGTCGCATTTTATTATTCAACGAAAATTTAAATGTTTTTTTATCGATGATTTTTCTACAAATACACGTCACCGTTGTAAAAGTGGTTCACCATGTGAATGAAAGATCATCGAAGATACTTCACGAAACTTTGTCGATAAATATGGCCTCGAATTTTAATTCGAATCACTATTCATTACGACTTTTTCCAGCAAATCAAATTTCTCATTGCTACAATTTGCCACCGTTCTTGCTCTATTATGATTATTTTTGAAAAAGTAACGTTGCATTGTTTTCCCCCGTTCCTTAAGGTAACGTGAAAAAAATAGAGATAGTAATAAAATATTATTTAGACACGCGATATAGATAAATCATATGATAAAATTAAGTTTTTTACGTATCTAGGATTGAGGGTAAAAAAATTTTCACAGATTACTGCTTGCTGTCGATAGAGTTCGCTGAAATTTGATTTTGGACGCGCAACTCTCGTTGCTCGACTGTTGTCCCGCAATGGGATGTTTCGAGCTTAGAAGTGGCTTGTCTAAACGGCTGTCATCCATTGTCTCGTTACCATGGCCAGAATCGATCGAGCTTTTTGCAACTTTTCCAGGATTTCGTTGGCTCGAGCTGAAACAAAACATTTCCTTCGCCTGATTGATCGTGTATCTGAAAGAAAATAGAGAGGAAAATAGTCATTTTGATTCGGTATCGATTTTCTTCATTTACATTATTTTCAACAACTTTTAATAGAAATTAACCTTTTTAAAATCGTTAATCATTCAAAGAAACGTATTTTAGCTATAGATTTTTCTAAGTACAGAAACTAAAATATATACGGTGTTCTTTTAGGTTGAAAACAAATACTATCCAAAGCAACTCGAGGCATATTGGAGTCAATATTAGAATTCGAGCGGAATAAAAAATCTTAAATCGAATCTCTATCGTGAGTACATTCGAAAGGGAAATGAAATTCCTTTTTTATTATTATTGATATTATTGATCTCTAGAAAGGTGTATAAAAAATGGCTCACAATCAGTCAGTGATTTTGATAGTCTAAATGTGACGAAGAAGTATCGGGAAATGAATAGGAAAAATTCATTGATTTTAAACGATGCAAACATCAGCGTAATGAATCTCCCCAGCTCAATTAGTTTAATTTATCGCAATTCAAATGCGTGGATCTGCATATGCAACTTTATTACAATTACGATCAAACCTGCATAATTTCGCTTCTTTTTTCGGTGCTTTTCGTTGTTTTGGCATTAAATTATCGTTCCTCGTGACACCACATCGAAACACGGTCCTCTTGAACGCTTTGCGATATCGGGCACTCATGAGATTGTACAGAAGTGGATTAACTGTCGTACTGAAGTAATAAAGGCAACCGCTCAGTATGTAAAGCCACTCGTTTAGATCCGGATAATAATCTGCCTCCTGGGCGTAAACGTAGAGCAATCTTTGGGCGTGAAACGGAGCCCAACAAATGAAGAACATCAGGACGACGGTACCTGGCGAGAGGAATTCAAAGTTTCATGATCCAAAATGTTTTGTACGATGTGGAAAGGGATGTGCATCTTTCTGACTCGATAAAAAATATCGGTTTAGGAAAAGCGGTTTCATTCACTTTAAAATGATATTTCAGGGTTTTGAAAATGTTGCGGTTGGTCTGATGCCTAAAAGTTGCTACTTCAATTACTAAAGTTCCACTGACGAAGTAAAAACTATGTGATGGAAAGCTTCAAAAGCATTTGACCCGAAACAAAGTATTGCGAATGGGTTTGTATCTGTAGCTGTCTTCAACAAATTTTATCCGACTCACTTCAAATTTTCTCAGTATATTCCAAAATAATTTTTTTTCACAGAAGTATGTGTAAAACTGTCTAGATTTTCTGTAAAGTTCTCGTGTTATAAACAATTCTTCACTATCCGTTCTGGAAATGAGAGTTTTATTTTACAAATGCTTGCACTTGCGGAAAAAACAAGATTTAAACAATCACCCATGCATTTCTGTAGCTGTTATTAACCCTTTATATCACCACCTGACAGTTCTGTAATAAACCATCTTGGTCCTCACAAAATCCCATATTGACATTTAATCCTTTTTTAAATGAATGTCACACGACGGCTACAAACTGTTCGATGGTCTTGTAGTGCAACTGTACAAACTAGATGGCGTTAGTTTGGATACAATTTGTTCGAAGTTCATTTATTGCGAGATTGCAAGATTCGAGTGTGAGTAAAGTTTGCGAAAATTAAAAAAGCATCAAAACGACAAACGATATGTGAAAAAACTCGGCGAAGTGCGAGTCAGGCCTCGCTCTATTAGAATTCCGTACATATGACCAATTAGCTTTTTTTTAACTGGATATTCAATTAGGTAATGCTTTTTTGTCTTAGTTCTTAGGTAGTACTAAAATGAAACCATATGGGGTGATGATAGCTAAAGAAAGTTTTGATTACGCCTGCTGTAAGCTAATAATCAAAATGTATAAAATTATGGCTATTTAAAGATTTGCAATGCCAAATGACTTATTTTTGGAGTCGGTACCAGCAAATTGCCAATATTATCACATTTTTGCAGAAAAAGAGGAGGCGATCAACAATAAATGAAATATACGATCCATAGTTAAAACCGATATGCTGGTCCAGTGGTTAGCGTGCTTGCCTCTGAAATCAGCACATCGGGAAGTCGCGGGTTCGAATCGTCGTTTCCTAGTTGCGGGGAAAAATAAAAACACGGGCGTGACGTAGCTTCTGTTTTACACGGATGTCGCGCGCACGGACCGGTGCGTGTATGTGTCGTGTGTGTAGGGCTGCAGCCTGTAAGCTATTTCTCGACGAAACGTGACTAGCTCCGAGACTGGGAAGCGAACTCGTGACCGGCTGTATTGGTTTTCTATGCGGTTTTCCGCAGTTTCTCTATACCCATGGCAGAAAATGTCATGGTGAATGCGATACAGAGGGGGAAGTCGGCTGCGGCCGCAAGGTGGGGATCGTTTAGGGATGTGGAGTGGAGAAAATGGTGAGAAATGTAATAAGGGGAAATACCCCGTACATGGAAGCTACAATAAGCGAAGCGTTCGCCGTAGCAGAGACCATAAAACAAAACAAAAAATAGTATTTCTTAAGCTTGCGATCTCGTTTCTTCCGTGACGTCAATCTCCCGTTCTAGGCTGGCACCGACTCCAAAAATAAGTCATTTGGTATTGTAAATATTTAAATAACAATAATTTTGAATATTTCCATTATAAATGCATTTTATTATGTATAGAATAAATTATTATATATACTACATTGTGAATCAGCGTTTCCCGTATTTGTTGTTTAAACACAGTATATGATACATAACAGACAAAAATTCCAAATTTCTAATTAGTTTAGTTTTTGAGATAGACCCCGTAACAAAAACTGTTACTAAATTTTTTTGTTTTTGAAGATAAAAGAGAAAAAAATATATTTGTACTCTACTCAATGAGTAGAGTTATTTGAGTAGAGTACAAATATAGACAGAAATAGAGATTTGATAACGGTGATTTTTTTAAAATGACACCTCACATGCCAGGGTAAGAGAGACATTTTTGTCTGCTCCTTTTTCATGTATTGGACCCCCTGAAAATAATGTACTTGAATTTCTGATTCAATACGCGGTTTTGTGTCACCATTCTACGCAAAATATTAAAATTTCAGATCTGTAACTCATTCCGTTTACGAGCTAGAGACCCGTGACATACGGACGGACAGATAGCAGAGTGACATTAATAGGGTTCCGTTTTGCCCTTTGATTACGGAACCCAAAAAATGTGGCGTGGGTTTGTGGCACACAAGCAAAGCAACTGCTCAAAGCATTCCATACATCATATATGTGTTACGACACATTGTAACCTGCCTATCACACTCCTTTTATTGCTTTGTAACTAACTTCTGATTAGATTTTTCAAAATCTAGTAATACGTTTCCTTTTAAGTTATTAAAACCCACCATAAACTATTTTTAAATGCTTACCCTATTGAGTTATGGAGGGTTAAGCAAACTATGAACTTCGTCGTTTTCTATTCAATGTCAACATCTGCCGCACTTATGCTACAAGCCCCCGAAAATCTCGCGTAAAAAACACGACCAGCTATGCTACTTTGGAGGAATTGTTTTTTTTTCTTTTAATATTTGACCACGTTTTTATCAACTCGCTTTCTTGTCTGTCTGTCTGATTGTTTGTCTGTTCGGTAAAACTTTTGCAATCGATTTTAAACTAACTTCCGGATGAACTAAAGACTTGAAACTTTACACAGCTCAGAACCGGTTGACAAACAAACAAACACACAGACAAGATAAATTTAAATATTAAAAAAATGTAACTATATAAATAATATAATATATAAATAGATGATGTATATATTTAAATAATATGTACAATATTTAATAGCTTGCAACAGGTTTCAGATTGAGGAATTAAGTGTGTAAGAGAGCGAGAAAAAGAGGGAAAAAATTGTGAAAATAAGTAAATAAAGAAATAAAATATAGTTCAGTGAAAGAGAAAAAGTAGAAAATAAAATTATTCAAATAATTTTTTAAAAATATACCTCGTTTTATAAACGGACTAAAAATATCAAATAATTTCTCCCAGCCCCATACAGATTAATAACCCCATGCATATTGTCCTAAAAATGTGTGATTGTGAATTTTTAATAGCTATGAAAATATGTGTAAGATTTAAAATGAAAAACGTGGGGCGCATGCAATAGATAACAGAAAGGAGTGTAGGGAGTAGCTGTCGCTGAGAAAACGCACAAAACAGTTAATATAATTAGCAGTGCCAATAAAGTTGTTAGTGACTTGGGTAAACTATTCATGCATCAATTATGTATTGCATGCGTCCCCCGTTTTTCGTTTTAGATCTTACAAGTATTATCATAGCTGATAAAAATTCACAATCACACATTTTCAGGATAATCTGTATGGGGTTATAAATCTGTATGGGGCTAGGAGAAATGATTTTATAATTTTTAGTCCGTTTCAAAAACGCGGTACATTCGAAAAAAAATGTAATTATACACTTGAGTCATGTATAATGAAGTCGGATTCTAATAGAAAATAATGTTCCTCACTCATTTGCCTCATCAATCCATATTGACACAAACGACTACAAATATAATAGTAATACAATACTTGTGCAAATAAGAAAACATTTCTTTGTTGCTGTTTTATCAGAGGATGACTCACTCAACATTCGGACGATACTTTTCCTTCCCCGTATCTGTTTGGAGTCCCAGTGCGCCGATGCCTGGGTAATCCCGGTGCGCGTTGAATCCCTCGCGCTCTTGTGAATCTTCAGACCCATTAGTGTATAAAGTACAATAATGACGAACATGGGGATGAGAAAGAAGATCAGGGAGCTTAGTTCGTAGATCGGTAGTGCCGGCATGTCTGGCAGTAGCATCGCGCATATGGCCGAGTCCAGAGACACTTTGCCCGAGTGCGGTGGATACTCGACGTAATTGACTTTCGCGTATACCGCGAATGGAATTGCCGAGACGAGGGCTATCAGCCAAGCAGCTAGAATGAAACGCGTTGGTCTCTTCATCGCTCTCACCGCGTAAACTCGCAACGGATGACATATCGCGAGGTATCGTTCCAACGAAAACGCCACGATTGTCAGCACGGAGACGTACGAAGACCTGCCGAACAACGGGTGCAGTTTCGTCGGTGAAACAAAAGTTGTTCTATTTTAATACAAATAATTAAGCGAAAAAAGATTTTTAACGAGAAAAATAATGTTTTCAAAGTGTAAATAACAGTCCTTTCGTAGGATAGACGCCCAATACGCATTTGCCAATATATTTAATGGATCAGGGATGTTTGATCCCTGTTAGTAACACTATTCACAAGTCCAAAATATTATTCGATGTAAGTTTTCAAATCGATCTACCAGGTGTTCCATTTTAATCTTATACCTGATTTATCTCGAAAAATATTGCTGCGATCAAATATTGAGTATAATAAAACTTTTAGGGTCCAAAGGGGGACGTTGAAAAAGAATCTTTTTTGGTCTAAAATTCAAAATGGCGATATGTTTTTTAGTCAAATGGGAACATGACTTTTTTTCATCAACAAATTTGTCAGGCCAGAACTACCAACTTTTGTAGGATTTTTTTTTTATAACGTTTATAATTCTTGGTTAGGACGCCATTTTAGTATGTTAGCGATATCCAGAATGTACGATGAGAAGCTAAAGTCTTTAACATCCCTAGCATAAGTGTGCATGTATGTGTGGGTGGGAGTTTGTTTGGGTTTGTTCGATACTCCAAACCCAAATAGTGATTAGGTCTCTGCGGCTCGTCACTTCTGTTATGAACGCAACCTAAACAAACTCACACGCACACTTATACTTGGGTTTCATTGATCACGGAAGTGACGAGCTGCAGAGACCTAATCCTTGTTTAGGTTCGTTTGGGTTATCGAACAAACACAAACAAACCCAAAAAAACTTAGACCTACACACACACGCACACTTAGACTAAGGACTTTACTTCCCTGTGAAACATTCTGGATGGCGCTAGAATAGTAAAAAATGGTGTTCTAACCTAAAAATTATGAACTTTGTCGAACAATACAGATATTACACAAAGTGTAATTATTTCATGGCATTGAAAAGGTAATCGCAGCTCCCCCTTCTCTACTACACACAGCGGCAGGGGAGTGGGGGTAGCGTTGGTATCATGTGACATTCAGCTAACTCAGACCCCGATACCCAACCTACCTCAACAAACATATAAAGTTTTAAAAGCATTTTCAATGCTAAACACTTTCCTACAAAAGTTGTTATTTATGGCCTGACAAATTTTTTGGTGAAATAAGAGCCATGTTCGCATTTTTTAAAAAGACATCGGCCATCTTAACGTGAACGTCCCCCCTCTGAACACCTAAATGTTTCACTACCCTCAGTTCTTGATCGGAGCAGTATTTTTCGAGATAAACCATGTGTAAGATAAAAATGGGACACCCAGTATATGCATGTTTGTACCTGTGCGTGAGTGTATGTGCCCCTGTATAGCGAATATTTGTAGGGAAATGTGATTTAAAAGATATTCGACTTTGAATATCGACCGCATAATGGCATTTGGAAAAAAACGGCATTTTCTAAAATGTTAAATAAAAAAATCTGAAAAAATTCACATAGAATGCCTTTTAGTAGTACTATGATATAACCAATTATGGGGCAGATCTGAGATGGTCGAAAAAAGTGGCTGAATTGACGGAAAATCCCTCATATATATATGTGGGTAAGTGCGTTTGTGAGTTTGTATGATGCAGGTAAGAAAGTATTTCCATTACGCGCTTTCTTATTCTTTTTCTGGAAATTTTCATTAACATTGAGTATTTAAATTTGCAATGAGCTAACGAACAAAAATAAGCGCGGAAAATATATATTCATTTTCAGAGTACCTATTTTAAAACAGCGAGGTACGCAAATATATCTATGTGTGTGTGTTTGTTTGTACATTTTTATTTTTTATTAATAAAGTAATCTTTATTGTTTTTGATTATATATTTCGATCGGGGCCCGCACTAGAATAGCAGAGTTTAAACATTTCCATTTAATCCATGCAACCACTATGTTTAACGCAAACATTTAGTAGATGTTTCCCAAATTATAATCCTTCGTTATCCCCATATTTCGTTAATTCTTTTCCTTCCCCACAATTCTTATTTTAAGTCTTTAATTATATACAATACTCGTGATACCATCATATAATTAATAAATATTTCGTTCATAAAAAATGGTGTTATAAAAATTCGGTATGAATAAAAATGTTGAAATAATCACTTCGAGCATTCAAGAGCATTTGAGCGGTAAATAAACAAATTCAAAGTCTGGTGTTATAATACTAGAGTGTCGCAGCTTGTAAGGCGAGCCGCTTCGTTTTATCGGTATAAATACTAATAATAATAATAATAATAATAATAAAATGGATTATCACAACCATAAAATTAACAATAAAGATTTCACTGATTCTATAATATTCCGAAAGCTGTCATTGGTACATAATTACTCACATTTCCGAAACATACGCTCTTATCTTGCAAAGGCCAACACCCAGAGGCCATGGATATTGCTGCCAGAATATACTCAGCTCATTCGGTAAGCCTGAAGAAAAAATAGAACATGTCAAAAAAAGGTCAATCCATTTGAATACAATATACATATATGCAAATGTATAATGCTTATGCATACACACATATATATATATATGCTCGTATGTATAAAAAGTCGATAGGGTTCTAGCTATCCATAAATATTTATGTTCTGTTCATTTTTTCATAGTTATGTTTTTTTTCAACACGGCTAACAAGATATATCAATCTTTCGCCGGAGATCTATTATGATCGATTTTTCACCCTCCGCTCTCGGGATATTTTTTCAGATACAATACGAATAAAACGATCCAAGTCTCGAGATTCACGTTGCACGATGTCGAGAGCAACTCCACGACAATATTTTTCAAGATTCACTCGTGTGCATTTGGTCGCTCAAACGACACAATTGAATTATACGAACTATAAAGTATCTGTATACCAACCGATACTTTCTTTATAAGAGAGATCAATTTTGTGGGCCGCTATGAATTTTCTATGATGAACAAAAATACGATTGGAAATCCAACAAAATATTAGTAGAAAAAGTCACGACATTGATGACCCAGAAGTGTACGTCCGATTAGTTTTATCGACCGCGTTCGTCAAGTTTGGGCAACCTTATATGTAGAATAAATATTGGTGTCTCGTCGGATTCTTGATGCCTGAAGTTTGGAATTTTCCAGCAAGTCGTTAAGTAGCATTCCATGTATCTCTTACGTGTTTTAACCGTGAAAATAAAGTGTATCCCAGGAGGAAAGCCGTAACAGACGTAATGAAACGACGAGTACATATATTAGAATCCGCACTAGGAGCGACGACAAAACAGAGTAAAGTAGATCTTCGAGCTGTGTGTTTTCACTGAAATTGCAAACTGCTTAGAAAATCCGGTAGTTGAATCGGAGGAAGAGGAAAAAGGTAAAAAGTCGCGAGCAGTCGCACGCGTTGCAGGAAATACGTAAAAGTCCGACAAAACGAAATTGTATTGTCAATAATTCGCGAGACAACCGAGTCTTTTATTTTCAATAGATTTAAAGGGTCTTCTCACTTTAGACCCTAAAAAGGCTACTTTCATGATTTTTTTTGATCGGTTTACATTATACATTTTAATGAATAAGTTGTTAGACTTAATGAAAACACTTTCGGAAACCACAGACATTTAAAAAAAAGTTATTTAAGTCATCATTTATAGACGAAAATCGTAGTTAAAAAAATGTCCTGGATAAATTGTAGGTCTGCGCTGTTGATGAAATCTCGGAGATGGTTCATCCGAAACCAAAAAAAAAAAAAACAATAGGTTTTACATTCAGTATGTTAATGGCTATAGCACATATCATTCGACTTTTGATATATGCAAAAATAACAAAATGGCGGTCATTTTTCGAAAAAAAACCAAAAAGTGCTTTTTTCACCGTTTTTGGTAAAAAAATAATAAAATTCAACATTTCAAAACATCCTTGATATGCACTATAGCTATAGTTGTAAAGAACATGTGGTTAAAATTTCAGAAGGATCGGTTCAGTAATTTCGAAGATTTTAACACCAAGCGGTCGAACAACGTTGGTTCGAGAAAAACACTTTTAAAGTTTGTTTGGGTTACATAAATACATTCATTTAAAAAAAATGTATTTTAAAAGTGTATTTATTAAGTGTAACAACTTTATATCAATATTTACAATGTAAACCTATCAAAAAAATTCATGAAAATAGCCTTTTTAGCGTCTAAAGTGAGAAGACCCCTTAACAGTCATAACCATTTTTTCTTAGACAGCCGGGATATATATCCGATATATGTATACATATATCGGACGAAATTCGTAGAAATACAAATAAAATAAAAACCAGTGATCTATCATTTTTGTGTGATTTGCGTTGCTTACGAGTCAATGAGCAGAAAAAAATGAAGGATGTCAATCACACTATCTCAGATGGCATAAGGTTTTCTTTTTTCTCTTTTAAGTGAGCAATTTTACCATGCATTTTCTTTCCATTCATACGGTTGTGCACTTTGTACCTGCTTTCTCAATTCATTCTAGCATCGTGTCGTAATTTACACAAGGGACGAAAATCCTTGCAAGCGTCGACTATTGTACTTGCATGCGGCGTATGAAAATACTCCACGTAACTACATTTTATTACTTAAGTTACGTAATAAACATGCATTAATATAATTTTCATTACAAACTTTCAGCATTGTACATTGTGCGTGCCCAATACTCGGAGTGGTGACCGCTCAGCCGTGCACTGGCTGGCGCATCAACCAGCGAGCGGAAGGACAATACCGCGGATTGGGGTTCCTTTGATTCGTGAGGTTACTTTTATAAAAACTTTGTTTTATTTTTAAATTCAAATTACGAAGTTCCTGAACGCGACCGAAATTTTTTTTTACGGTTGGCAAGCTTGAAAGTCTCCTTATGTCGTCACTCAGACGCAGCACGAACGAACGGGTTTAAGTGACCGTAAAAATATTAAAAAACGTAAGCAATGTATTTAAACAATTCTTTATGCTCGAATAACTTCAAAAATAACAAGTTGAGTGTTGCAATGACATGTTTTTGCTAACAATCACCTTGTCAGATGTTTATTAAACTACACCATTATGCTTTGTTGTTGGGGTAATCTCAAAACCATATTTTATGGGCGACAGTTGTTTTGTTGTGGTGTCTCTGATCGCTTCGACGGGGTAACATTGATCATTGATCAATTTCACCCCACTCATTATCTTTATTGCTAGTCTCGGAGTATTCTCAGGAATTTTCGTCTTTAGAAAATGTTTTTAATTGTAGGTTAAGAAATGTTCCTAATGTGTTCATTAGGAACATTTCTTAGCTTACAATTCTGCAATTCTGTACCCAATCACACTAATTATAAGACAAAAAATATCAAATTGTTGTCTTATATTTTTTGTCTCACAATTAGTGTGATTTGGTACGTGACCTAGTTTAAGTGAAACATGTTCCTAATGAAACCAATATGATCTTGTTTTGTGATTTAGATACCTAGGTAGACATAAGTATTACAAGTTGGCTTTATTAGTTTTTCAATATTTCGAAGTTTATGGATGTGTTACCTCATAAATAAATATAAAATACCAGTTGTTTACCAATAAAGTTGATTTTGAAAAGTAAAGGTGTTATATTTGTTCGATCAAAGTAAGCTAAAAACAATAAAAATCGTTGTAACTTTCGATCCCGCTGACCGTTTTTTTCTTCTTGCGATTCTCCGGGTTACTTCCGATTCTCATTAAGAAAAAGGGGGGTATCAAAGTAACGTCAGTCTCAGTATAACTTTGATCACGACTAATTCTTTTTTTCTCATTTATTATAAAATACTTTCAATTTCAATTTCGAAGATAACAAGACTAGCAAAAGTTGATGTGACCATCAAATTTCTTTTGCGATATTAGTTGAAGAAATATATTGATTTTCATTTCAAAATTGATCAAAGTAACCCCAATCCACCGTCCTTCGGATACCTTGGTGTAGATACTTGAGTTAATGTCTGTGCACCAGATAATCGGAAGAATATAGGTACGTGTTTATACAGGTACGGGTTTTCCACAGTTTCCCCTTACCCTCGGCAAATGCGGTATAGCGTAGATTAACGGATCATCACAGCATAACATTTTCAAAAAATCGATTTTTTCCATTATCCGATAGTATAGACGGTTATAAACATGCTGTTCAATTTTTGGGACGAAATTCGATTTATTCCGGTTGCTACAGCCTTTTCAGGAAAAAGACTTCGACCAGCTGCGTGAGACTTGGCGCGGACGGACGCGTTTTTATCGAAATGTGTTTCAGAACCGTGTACACTCTTAAAAGAAGAGTTTTCAAGCTATCCCTCTCAAATTTTGACACAACATTCTTCACGCCTGTCTTTATCTTGCTATGGATGCTTTTTAATCTTCATATTTTTTTAACGAAAAACTGTCGAAAAAATACGCTAAATTCTAGACTTTTTTCCAAACGCTGATATTTTGGCGATTTTGATTTTTAAAAAATCTCCATAGCAGGATAGCGGCTTTCATACTGATTAAAAATCTTTTTACAAATTTTGTTTCAGATAATATTTACGGCCACAATCGTGTACACCATAAGACGCCTGTTTTTAAAGGCATTTTCAACCGTTAAAAAAATGTAAAGAAAATTAACAAGAATGTTTAAAAATGTATTTTCTTTCCTTGGTGAGTGCTTTTAGTCGACATAAAAAAATTAGACTGATTAGCGTAGTTTAACCATCGAAAAAAATCGCAAAAAAACAGCTATTTTTAGACTCGTTACACTGTGATGATCCCTTAAGACCGCTGTGGACGCAAGCGAACGTTCGGTTAGATTAGCGACGTGCGGGTAGAGACCCATGTAGGGTGATCGGTAGTGGCCAACGATTGGCCGATGCTCGACGCCGAGCTTGCCAACATTGGCACTCGAGCTTGGTCCGATCATCAACCGAGCCTCGGATGATAAGAGCGGCCCGATATTCGCAATCAATATTGGCCATAGAATGCCTTATGAGAATCGGCCGAGCATCGCGTAGGAGTTCATTCGAGAATCGGCCAACAATAAGTCCCCTCAGATTGCCATCATTGGCACTCGAGCTTGGCCCGATTATCCACCGAGTCTTGGCGGATAATTGTGACTCGATATAGATCACCAAAATTGGTCCTGCACTGCCAAAAAAAAATAATCATTTTTGTACTGTAATTCGTCATTACCTGGTCTTTTGAAACGATTAGTTCGAAGAAAATATTTCACCTATATGGGACTCGAACCTGGAAACTCCTATTCATAGCTACGCACGCTGCTCCTATGCTACCGAGTGCTTGTAACATCTGAATCGCAGATATGGCATAAGAGACCAAATGGATTCTCATCATTATTTGTATCACATAAACTATATATATATGTATATATATATATTTATTTATTTATTAGGGTGGCCCTTAATATGGGTAAAAAAAATTGATCGCGCCACCCTCCAAGACGGTTCCAAATAATGAAAAAAAAATGTACGCGAAGCCCCAGCACTGTCCGTTAAGAGGAAGGCGTGCCTGTAAGCATGAACTTAAATTTAAATGTCAATTTTTCTTCATGATTGGAGAAATGTCGATTTTTTAAATCTAGTCTATTTGTCAATTTTTCAACACGATATTTCTGTGGTTTAAATAAAAAATTCGTACTGAATGAAATAGTATCGATATCTTATGTGTACACATTTAAATATTATGTTTTTTTCCGACCAATTGGATGACTTGTGCAAATAAATAATTTCTTCGTTTTCAATAAAACGAACAAGCTCGCCAAGTTTAAAATCCTGCCAAGTTTAAAATGTCCCTATGCATTTTTGCGAAAGTAATTTTCAAATACATTTTTTATCCACAGCACTGGAAGTCTGATCTCAGTGTAATATTAATATGTTTGTATCTCAGCACGCAAAGAATATTTCTAACAAAATTTAAAAAAAAAACAATTCTGGCCAATCCGGAAGTTCGATGTGAATGGTTTATCGTGAATTTATATCTTTCGTACTTAATAGATTTTTCTGACAAGATGCAAATTTAAAGTTTGATTTTGATGTGATTAAAAGCGTTCAGCAGCTAAATCGAACTATTGTTCCAAAATAATAGGATGGTAAAACTGAACGCTCATCAAATCTAGTATGGAGGACCTTATTGTTTGATCTGTATATTGAATACCAATATACAATAGCTTCGGAAAGTGACAAAAAATTGACAAATAAACTAGATTTATAAAATCGAAATTTCTCCAATCATGAACAAAAATTGATATTTAAATTTAAGTTCATGCTTACAGGCACGCCTTCCTCTTAACGGACAGTGCTGGAGCTTCGCGTAGATTTTTTTTCATTATTTGGAACCGTCTTGGAGGGCGGCGCGATCAATTTTTTTTGACCCATATCAAGGGCCACCCTAATATATATACACACACACACACAGACATATATATATATATTCTAATCAAACATCGACCTCGTATCGGCAGACCAATGATACTGATACAATGGCGAGTCTATACTTCGTCAAACATCGGCCTCATCTCGATAAACCAATAATAAACGAGTCTATACTTGGCCGAACATTGGCCTCGTATTGGCAAACCAATAATTGGCCCGTCTATACTTCGCCAAACATCGACCGCGTATCGACAAGCCAATGATTATCGAGTCTATGTTTGACCGAACATTGGCCGCGTATCGGCAAACTAATGATTGACGAGTCTATACTTCGCCAAACATCGGCCCCGTATCGACAAGCCAATGATTAGCGGGTCTATATTTGGCCGAACATTGGCCTCGTATCGGCATACCAATATTGGCTAGTCAATACTCAGCCGAGCATTGGCGTACAATTGGGTAATCGATTATCGGCCCGCCAACATTGGTGGAAAGCGAGTGGAAAATTTCACAGAATGTGAGTCGAATGATAAGGATGAGGCTGGGTGTGGCGGTTAAAATAGGTAAGGTAATAAAGGAAGGTGGGGGGCCAGTGGTAACATTCGAAACGACCCATGTAGAGGTTGCCATGCGTTGCCCAATGTTACGATCAGGCCAATATTGGGTCCATCGTATAAGCCAACAAAAGAGAAATAATATTGGCCCATTACTGTGCCGCTCTAAACTGAAAACTGGCACAATATCGGCCCATCCCTAAAGCCTGTCCTGGCCCATCTTTAAAAACTAATAAACAGCCGTGATAGTTAAACTAAATTTGCCAATTTAAGAACTGGGGATGCCAAAATACTGACAATTCCATTTGCCCAATATTGTTCCATTATAAATTGAAATCCGGCACAATATCGGCCCATCATTAAAGCCTATCCTGGCCCATCGTTTAAAACCAATAAATAGCCGTGATAGTTAAACTAAATTTGCCAATCCTAAAACTGGCAAAGCTAAAATACTGACTATTACATTGGCTCATTATTGTCTCGTTCTAAATTGAAAACTGACACAATATCGGCCCATAGTTAAATCCTATCATGGCCCATCTTTCAATTCATCAAATAGTCATGATAGATAAACAATATTTAAAAAAATTTTAAACTGGTGATGCTGAAGCCAATTCTATTGGCCCATTATTGTTCCGTTATGAATTGAGAACTGGCACAACATCAGCCCATTACTGAAACCTATCCGGGCCCATCTATTAAAACCAATAAACAGCCGTGATAGTTCAGCGAAATTTGCCAATTTTAAAACTGGCAATGCTAAAATACTGAAAATTACATTTTATTAATCTAAGCCCTTTATTGGCTAAGTCGGTCAGACCATACCTGTTTTTATTTTATTTAAGCCTTGGGTTATTCATTATCTGTATATTGTGCCAGAATAGGCAAATAACTGGCACGTCATATATTAATCGTCTATATTTTGTAGTTCAGTTTTTGTAATCAAGTCTTGGCCTATTATTGGCATTTGTAAATAACCAACATAAGTAAGTAAAATATGCCAATTTTGAAACCTGACATATACGCAAATCACAATTTATTTCAAGGTTAGTCCATGAAATATCTATCCACAAGGACGAATCTTGGGCCAATCTTGGCTCGATATACGTTAAATATTTATCACGCATACCATGCATGCATCCTCTAGAGAGGACGCATGCGCGGGCTGCTTCGTCCAGCTGGAAAATCTTTTAGGATAATTAAAAAGTTTTTAAAGTGAATGACTAGACATCGTTTACGTATGTGCAAAGTGCATGTTTTGTCCAAAATATATTTAGATACTTTATCCGATGTTACAAAAATGTCTGCCCAGTATAATTATGTGAAAAAATTTCGTGCTTTGAAGAGAAAACGATTAAATTCATCTGAGAGTGGTCAAAGCACAGACAATAGTTGCAACATAACCTCCACGCTCTCCGATACTTTGTGTTCTGATCCAGAGATTAATAGTGAGTGTGGTGTTAAACTAATAAGTGCAGTTTTAAATGACGACATTAATCAACTTTCCTCTGTCAAAGCAGAGGCCTCATACGATTGTTTGACTCCCGTTGGGTCATCTTCAGTTGCGTCATCTTCAGAGGATTTCAGTTGCCATAGTTCTTTTAGTACTCAACGATGGAGTGTAGATTCAATTAACGGTAAAGATGAAGTTTCGCGGCCCCTCAATTTACGCGAGAAACTTCAAAAAGTCTGTCTTGAAAACATTGTAGTAGTAAATAATGAATTCATTACAAAAATACTTGGTGTGTTGAGAAGTGAAGGCTTAGACGTACCAAAAACGACCACTGCATTATTGGGTACCGGACGTATAACGTACGAACCTATTAGACCAATGTTGTCTCTTCATGAATCGATAGGGAGTTATCGATTTTTTGGAATCGCAATTGGTTTGAGGAGACATATTTGCCCAGAAACATTTCAAGATCCTACGATTCGAGTTTTAGCGAACGTAGATGGCTTCCCAATATTTCGTAATTCCAAACAGGGATTTTGGTCTATTCTCGTGCAAATATTTCACCCACAATTTCAATGTAAACCATTTGTAGTGGCATTATGGTTTGGTGAATCAAAACCTATGTCAGCGGAGGACTATTTAGAAGATTTTATAGCAGAATTTATTTAGAGAAAGTCCCTTGAAGAGTAACCCACCCACGGCCGAGTGCAATCACCAATATTGGCGCTACAATACATTTAATCACCGGCTCAATAATCGTTTGCTCTGTTGGCCGACTTGGGGCCGTTCCTATCATTTCTAGAAAGGCACTTTATTGGTTAAGACTCACGGCCCAATATTCTAGATAGATTAATTTCTAGATAGACCAACTGTGAAGGCCCATCATAGAGCCAGTGGTTAATTTCTACATAGGCCCTTTAAGAGGGCCCACATAGGGCCAAGTGCAATCACCAATATTGGCACTACAATCAATTAAATCATTGGCCCAATAATTGTTGGCTCTGTTGGCTGATTTTGGGCCGGTCTTATCATTTCTACAAAGGCACCTTATTGGTTAATACTCACGGCCCAATATTCTAGATGAACTAACTTCTAGATAGAATAACTGTGAAGACCCATTATAGAGCCAGTGGTCAATTTCTACATAGGCCCTTCAAAAGAGCCCACGTAGGGCCAAGTGCAATCGCCAATATTGGCGCCACAATGAATTAAATCATTGGCCCAATAATTGTTGGCTCTGTTGGCCGATATCGGGCCGGTCTTATCATTTCTACAAAGGCACCTCATTGGCGAATACTCACGGCCCAATATTCTAGAAAGGCTAACTGTGAAGGCCCGTCCCAGGGCCAACGGTCAATCTCTACATGGAGATGGGCGAAAAAATACGGGTAATGAAACAGGTTGGAAAACTGCAGGGATCAGGAATTTCGATCGAGGACGACCTGACATACAGGGAACGAGAAGTGAAGAGATGGATTGTGAGAGAAGTGGATCGGAGAAGAAGAGAAGGGCAAACAACAATGGCAGGGTACGGCAAAATGTTGGTGAACCGAGAATGGTGGTACTGGGTGGAACGAAAGGGGCAATTGGTGAATGAGAGAGTTTTTTTTCGAGGATAATGAGAGGAAAGGAGATTATAAAGTTGTATCGTGGAATGTGGCGGGTATGAAGAATGCGATAGAGGCGAGCGACTTTCTGGAAAGATATGATGTGATATTGTTACAAGAGACGTGGATGGAAAGAAAATGGGAAGAAAGTGCGTTAAGTAGAGTAGGAAAAGGGTACGATTGGTGGGTAAAGGAAGCAGTGCGGGAAAAAAGAAGAGGGAGGGCGAGCGGGGGACACCTAATTGGAATAAAAAAAGAAATAAGTGGAAACTGTAAGGTGGAGGATTGGAAATACGGAATGGTGATAAAAATAAAAAGAAACAAACTGGAAAAGAGCATATGGATTATAGAGGTGTACAACAGTGTCGGAATGAAGGAGCTCGAGAACCCCTTGAGGGAGTGCATAGAGAGAGGAGTGGAAGAGGGAGTAGGGATCGTAGTGGCGGGAGACCTGAATGCGAGAATCGGAACATGTGCTGCAATCACAGAATGCGAGAAGACAGGAGGGGTGGCATGGGAAAGGAGATCGGAGGACGAGGTGGTCAACACAGAAGGCAACAAATTATTGAGTTTCTGTGAAAACATGGGGTTAACGGTTATGAATGGGAGGGTGAGAGGGGACGAAGAGGGCAGAGTCACGTTCGTGGGAAATGGAGGAGAGGGGAAGGGATCGGTATTGGACTTAATATTATGGTTGGAGGATGAGGAGGAAGGGTTAGTGAGCACGATCAAAGTAACTCCGAGGATAGAATCAGACCACCTACCAGTGCTCTTCTCTCCGAAAGGATGGGGGGGGTTGAAAGAAGCAGCAAAGGGCGGAAGAAGGGAAGGGTACAGAGGAGCGACTTAGATGGAAGGAAGAAGAAAACAAAGCGTACGAGGAGGAAACGGAGAAAGCGAGGGAGAATGAAAAAGAAGGGGGCACAACGAACGAGAGATGGGAAAAATTAAAGAGAGCAATATGGAAGGGAGCGGCGGCCACAGGAATGGTAAAGAAAGTTAAGGTACATTTAAAGGGTTCTAATTGGCTGAGCAGAGAGGGAAGAGAACAAAGGAAACATCTATGGAGAGCATTAAAGCAATTTGTAAAGAAAAGGGACACAGGATCCAAGAAAAAATTGAGGGAGGAAAGGAAAATGTGGAGGGAGCTAAGAGAACGGGAGAAAAAGGAGTGGATGGAGGGAAGATGGAGGGAGGTCAGGGAGAGTAAAAACATGACGGAGTGGTGGAAGGCAATAAGAAAGTTTAGGGTTAGGAGGAGAGAAGG
Source organism: Ophion obscuratus (assembly GCA_964007375.1). Taxonomy (NCBI): domain Eukaryota; kingdom Metazoa; phylum Arthropoda; class Insecta; order Hymenoptera; family Ichneumonidae; genus Ophion; species Ophion obscuratus. The sequence goes on along the minus strand of OZ023313.1, from coordinate 35,881,019 downwards.
GGGGCTAACATTAGGAAAAAGGAGTGGGTGGTGCACTTTAAGAAACTAATGGGAGAAGAGGGAGAAACAGAAGACGGGCAGGTACAAGAAATAAATGGAGAGGAGAGGGAAAGGGAACCCTGGGAGGACGAAGAGGAAGACCATAGGGAGACAAGTTCGGAGTGGAACAGAGAGATTGATAAGGAAGAGGTATGGAAGGCGCTAAGGAGGTTGAAATACAGAAAGGCGGCGGGGGAGGACGGGATAACAGCGGAATTCGTAAAAAATCGGTCGATTAAAGCGAAAGAGGAAATATGGAAGATATTGAACGGTATCTGGAGGGAAGGGAAGATGCCGGTAAAGTGGGAGACGGCGAGAATCTTCCCATTACACAAGTCGGGGGATGCGGAGGACGTAAGGAACTACAGGGGGGTATCATTATTAAACATAGGATACAAAATCTTGGCGGGAATAATGGTCAAAAGAATTAACAGATGGGTGGAGAGAGAAAACATTGTGAGGGAGAGTCAGGCAGGATTTAGGGCAAACAGGGGAACGAGAGACCACATATTCGTCCTGAATGCCCTTATCAATAATAAACTAAGGGGAAAGGGGGGAAGCTGTATATTGCTTTTGTCGACTTCAAGGCGGCGTTCGACAAGATCAACAGACGAATAATGCTCAGGAAACTTTGGGAAAAGGGGATCAAAGGAAAAATGCACAAAATGATAAGGGGGATATACGAGGCGACGACAAATGAGGTAATATCAAAAGAGGGAATATCGGAACAATTTGTAACGAGTAAAGGGGTAAGACAAGGATGTCCACTAAGCCCGACTCTGTTTGGCCTGACACTGGATGACATCGATAAGGAATGGGAGGAAAAATGTGTGGGAGGGACAGTTATGGGAGGAAAAAAGTTTTACGCACTGAAGTATGCCGACGACATAGCTCTGGTGGCGGAGGAGGAAGAGGGATTGGAGAGGATGCTAAGGGGTCTAGAAAGGTTTGAGAAAGAAACAAAAATGGAAGTCAATGTAGAAAAAACAAAGATCATGGTGTTTAAAAGGGGGGGAAAACGAAAAAAAACGGAAGAATGGAAATACAAAGGGAAGAAATTAGAGGTAGTAAAGGAGTTTAAATATTTAGGATTTTGGTTCTCATCGAGAAACTCCATGACAAAACATCTGAATATGGTGGTGGCAAAGGCGAAAAAAGCAGCGAACGCAGTGTGGGGGGTGCTGAAAAGGGCTAAAATAGACGGACTCAAATATAGGTTGCAGCTCATGGACTCGCTGGTGAAGGCGGGAGTTTTATACGGGGTGGAAATTTGGGGGTGGAAAAGGAGAGAAGATGTAGAGAAGCTGCAAGGTAAATATGTCAAGATGACGATAGGGGCGGCACAAAATACGCCAAACTATTTATGGAAGATGGAAGCAGATAAGAGGAGCATGCAGGTAGAGGCAAGGCGAAGAGCTAGCGACTATCTGCTACAGGTAATGGACATAGGAAATGAAAGATGGCCAAAGATTTGCCTAAGAGAGGAAATCAGGAATATATTAAATGGGAACGAGTCGAAATGGGGAGGAGAACTGCGGGATGCGATGCAGGAGGTAGGGGAAGGGAGGATTCTCAAACTGATGAGAGATGGAGGAAGTATAAGAGAAATCAGGAAGATCTTAGAAGAAGGTGTGGAAAAGAAGAGGGATCAAGACATCCAACAAGATTGGGAAGGTATAGACAGGTCCACGTTCAGTAAGGACTGCAAGGAGATAAAAGAGAAGCCGGGAAGGGAAAAATACTGGGAGGAGGAGGGGACGACAGGAACTGTGAAGGAAGAATGGGCAAGGCTCAGGTGTGGTAACATAGGAAAAGCGGGGAAAAAGGGGTATGGGAACTGGATGTATGGAGTATGTGGAAAGGAAGAAGAAACACTGAAACACATTTGGAAATGTGAGAAAGCAAGAGAGAAAATTAACAAGAACTGGGCGAACGCGGTGGACAGATGGAGAGAGGAAAGAGAAGGAGAAAATTTAAGGAACTGGTGGGTCCAAACGCTAAAAGGGGAAATACTGAAGGAAATATGCTACTACGCAAGGGAATTCGGCAGGCTAGCAAGGGGAGAGCAATACACTGCAGCAAATAGTTTTAAAAGTTAAACTACCAGTCATTGGCGAGACGAATGGCAGCTTAAGGCGTTAGATATAAGGACTAGCATGTAAGAGCAACTGTAAACAAGAAAACATGTAAGCGGGATATAACAAACGCAAAGCGTTATATAATGAGGAATAAAGAATACAATACTTTATGAATTTTTCACACAAAACCGTCGGAACTTCTATCGAAATTACACGGTTGAGGGCAAGCGTCTCCAACAATTTTCCGATTAATCACGAGATGGGAAGCATTTTCGAGTAAGCTTTGCACGAAATAAAAAATAACGCGGACAAAGAAGAAAAAACGATAAGGTAATTTTTTTTATTTTCGAAAGTTTCCTCCCCTAAAGTCCTTATTCCCGACACAATAGAGCCAAGCTCCCACATTGACCTCATGTATTGAAAGAAAAAGTGTCTATTACGATACTTTCAGGTCAGCGAGAAAATTCAATCCATAAACTTGCCGACTGAACCCCGACTTGTACAAAATACACCCGAAATAATTTGATGAGTACAAATACTTCATTGTTGCTTGCGTTAGAATATTACCGTGTTCGTTGATTACGAATTAGTTAGGGTTTCCTCAAAAGTACAAAAAACTAGATGAAAATCCAAAATGGTATATTTTTTTCTGTAATAGATCAATAATAATCAATTTCTAAAAAATAATACGAAAACTATCAATTCTATGCTTTCTGCATAACGCGAAGTGGAAGGACGGCGGTACAACATTCACATGCCCCTGGCAGGGTACAGATAGCATTCACTATTGGACTTTCCGAATGACGCAAATTGCTGAAAGATCTTGATCAGTAAACAACTTCAAGTGAGCTCTCGTCGATCTCTTGGTGTTCCCGTCTTTATTCATTTTAACCCCTGTGTACATATGCGTGCTACTTACACTACGTTTGAATCACCTTTATCGCAACTCCGTTATCATTCATATATATCCATACATATACAGGGTGTCTCATTCTGAGTGAAACAGCGAATTATCTAAAAAATGGCAAGTCTGATAAAAAAAGTTTTCCGAAAAAGGTTGATGAACTTCAAGCAGGAAATTTGGTGGCCATATTGTCGGTTTGGCCGCTGGAAGCGTCAAAGTCATGCAAAAGGTCATCTTTAATGTTTAAAATGCAACTCGACATTTCCGATCGTGGATATTCTTAGTCAGATTTGATAGCACTTGAAGGTTGGCTGTTTATGTTGATTGATCGGCAGGCATAACATTACCCAACAAGGACTTTCGGAATCCTCATTGCAAAACGAAAATCTCGATCGTCACAAAACATTATTTTTCCAGCCAATGGATTGATCGATACGGTGCGGCTGCATATACTCCGTGGGGAGGGTTAAACAGTGATTGAAGCCTCGGGACCGCCATGATTTAAATGTTTGGGTTAAATTTCCTGACGAATGGCACGCAACACTTAGCTAGTGAAAAAAATTACTCCAGAGATGTAGCAAAGAGAAAAAGCTGTCACATTTTTATGAAGCACTTTTTTTAAATAACATTTTAAAGCCATTTCGGTAACAAACCATGAAAAACTCCCAACACAATGAATTTTCTATTGAAGAATTTGTTCCCGGATTACAATTTGTTCACGTTACGTGGATTGAGTCACCCATTCATTTTATTTTAATTTAGCGGTGTATCCGGAAAAAATAAATATTCGTTTACTCATATTGTTTTTTACAACTGCTGAATAGCACCTATGAAAGTTTTAGCACTTAGCGCCAGATGCTTACACCGGCCAGTATATGCTATTTATCTAAAGATAGTTCACTTCAAAATTGTATACTAAATGAAAAGAAAAAAAAACCTTTAACATTGGTAAGTCCCACTCACGTGTGGTAGACGCCAACCTATCACCAAAAGAAAAATTCAAAGTGGCAAGCTTTATCCCAGTCATCGATTAGGTAGCTGTTTCCCTAACTGAAAGATTGCGTGTGAGCAATACGTATAGTATAGTTCCCGATTTGTATAGTATAGACGTTTTATATAGTATTTATATAGTATAGACGATATAGTATATAGTATACACATATTTATATAGTATAGGCAAACGTATAGTTCGCGATTTGGATTTCTTAATCATTTAGCAGAGATGAATGCAACAGAGGGATTAGTAAAAGCTTGCAAAGACGATTTAGAACCCTGTATTGGAAATGTGTTGGTCCATTTTGTATCAATAATTGATCTATACAAAAAAGGCTACCAAAAAGACCAATCTAAGTAGCTGTCCTATTATTGAGTACTCGAAAATCACAATCTCACAGCTAAATTTCCTGATATTGAAGCTACATTAAGAATGTACTTGATATTGATATCGAACTGAACTCAAGATCAGTCATTTTCAAGATTGAAAATGATAAAAAAAATGGGCTACAATAACGATGAGACAGAATCGTGCTCACTATTATCAACGTTCAGCATAGAAAATGATTCGCTCTTGGGGCGGGATTTCATCGAAATCCTTAATAATTTGTCGTCGAAAAGGTCGGAAAGTTCTATTCGCTGAACGATAGATTTAAAAAAAAATTTAAACTCTCCCAAATCCACGTATGTCATCTGAAAGGATCTTGTTCTTGTATAATAAACTATTTTGTCACTGTAAAAAAATTCCTCTCGTTTGAAAAATAATCAGGCGTTGCGGCTTCTTCGTTGTCCCAGGGCCCTTCACACCTTTAAATTCGGCCCTGTTCGTAGGTCTCCTCATCTTACGCGGGTAGAGATTTTACTAAAGATTCCGCGAATAAAATAAATTGAGATACCCTGTATATATGTGCAAGTGTATATACATATATAGATACACACGTATATCATTAGAACGTTGGGACCCACGTTCCATCACCTCAAACGAAGCGGCAGTGTGGTGAGACGAAGTAACTAAGAAGAAAATTGTAAAACCGAAAAATGTCATCGTCGCTGAATGTTTTTTATCCAGCAACTCGAGACATTTCCTAGTCACATCAAATTCTGAAGCAACGTCAGCAGATAACACGCGCGGAGCAATGCAGAAGTCAATGTCATTAAATCGATATAAAGTTCTTTCTTCGATCGATTTTCGTCTAATTTCAGACTGCGTTCACTCATTGTCAATCTTGAGATCTTGCATGACAAGATCTGAAGATTAACAATCAGTGAAAATCAACGAAATTTCTTTTGGTGATTTTCCACTGCTGATTTGTATTGGCTGTGAGCGTGTTCCACACTTAGGGATTGATTTCGAGAAGAGCATATCTGCGAATCAATATTGAATTTGCGTACTGCGGGGGTGTAAAAAAAACAATATCGCCTATGCTCTATGATTATTCGGCCTCTCGACTGTCTTTCGCTGACCACCAACCTACTACGTTACATGTGATGTTGATTATGCGCGTTGATACCGCCCCCCCCCCCCCCCCACCCCACGTAGCTCACAGTTGGTTGATTATTGCTGAATTATTGTATTGACTCGTATCATTGATTTCTACGCAACTTCATTCAATAATTAAAGCAAAATTCAGGACTGTATTTTAACGTTAGCGTTCGTTGAAGTGTATTTTGATATTTCTTGGTTCGAGCATGGCCAAAGAGATGAAAAATAAAGTCGTGATTGTGCATAGGGCTTGTATGAGTGAAGCGGAGATCCTGACCTGCTAATCATGATGACTTTCGAGGCTGGAGATTCTGTTCAATAAGCATATGGTGGTACCATGCGATTATTTATTTTATGCATGCTTAGCACCTGCATGACTGGTGTACATTTCGACTCTAGGCGAAGGGATGAAAACAATATCCGAGGTTGCAAAGTTTGATAGTATTGTTTTATTGAGTTTGTTCGAGTTTTATCACGGAACATGAAACTAACATCAGAAGATCGATCTCTCTATAAGTATTCGAGGTGGCCATTTTTCCTTCTACACGATTTGTTTGTGTCGCGGTTTGGGTGGGTTTTTGAAAATTGTTTGGTGCGGTATTTTTGTTTCGTGGAGAAAAATCCACTGGCAAAAACATAGTTGAATCTATTTTTCTCCGAAAGAATACTCGTATTTTTCAAACTTTAAAAGGGTTTTCCGTAAATTCATTTTTTATTTCAGTGATTTGTGGTATTTACTGACCACTCAACTCGAGCGGACCATCATGTCCTTTTTACTTACGAAACCTCCAGAAATAAGCATATCTCTAATAGCTGTCTCCTCCCTATTCCAGAACGAAGAAATTGATTTCCCGTTGGATCCCTCCATTTTGGTATGAAAAACATAATCCAATATAAAGACCTCGTACAAAGGGAAAGAGAAATCGAGACTCGACGGTTGCAATAGTTTGAAGTTAGTGATCGTATTATCTCAAAATGGTAGACATTCGTGGGATTGTGTTCCATTGCAATAATTAATTTCGTTGTGTTTCATTGCAATAAATATTGTACAAATAAAGCTTCAAATATGAGTGTACCGATTACATGTCTCGCGTAATCATTTTAGTAATAAACCGCTTAAGGTGAACTGTGCAAGTCTTTTTATTCGAGCGAGTAGGGGAAAAAAGTCGAGGGTTAATGTCAGACACCGATGCAACACTTTTTAAGGCCCCCTGGGCACGTGTCGCACTAGATAGCTTTGCAAAAACGTCTGGTCGATTTGTCAGGGAACGATTTGTCAGCGAATCCTATATAAATTATTTTATCGATCGAACTACTCTGGCCGAATCTTAAAACGCCGTTTTTTTTGTCGCAATTTTTTTCGTCGTACGGACCGAGAGTTAAAAAAACCCACGCGTAAAAATTTCGGGCTAGGAAGAAACCTTTCTTTAATTGAAACTATTTACAGGAACGCCTCTTCTTGAACCATCTTACAAGAAAAACATTTCCTTGACAATTCCTATAGAGGTGGCTGCAATACTTACTATAGCTTTAAGAATACGGATGTTTCCAGTAACAAAAATATTTAAAAATATTGTCATGAGGTGATAGCTTATAATTGAAGTAGAGCGAGGAAGTGCCTATTTAATGTTATTTTGGTCAAAATAGTGGATAAACCTAGATAAACAAATTGTGAAAAATATCTATAAGTCAAGTGACATAAACACCAATCAGGGTACATGACGTCACACTTTGCAAAACACGAACGAGTCGAGTTTACTTTGTTTTAGAATACAATTTGTGAGATTTCTCGATTGATTTTGAATTTCACTCGAACTGTAATAATGGAAACTGGATTCGTTAAGGCAAATAGTTCGAATTTGTCAAGGCATGACTGCATAATGGTGGTCAATTTCTTTACGACAAACAGCGACTTCTGCTCTGCAGAATTTAGAAACGTGAAGACTTCCATGTAAGTATACCCTTAAGAATTGGTATTTGTGCAACAAATAATGTGTATAGCGTTAATAATATTACAAACTCTGTAATAATTTGAACAAATTTTTGGGGTTATCTTTCGTTTTTCACCTTGTTTTGTTTTATTTAATTGCAGGCCTTCAAGACAGTGATACGGTGATGAATAGAATTTAAAATTTATCCTTGAACTTATTAATTCGGAAATATTTTTTATTGTGTTTGTTTAGAGACCCGTATTTTGAAGAGTATGACCTCACGCGCCGTGAAATGACAAGTCTGGGCGTTTTGGCGCGTATTTTTAAACGGATGAATTAGAACCTGATTTTTGAAGATTTTGTTTCACATAAATACATGAAAGAATTTAGAAATATCTTATGTATATGTGAAAAACTTCAATAACTTTCCTGAAAATTGGCAACATCATGAATTTTGGTGTTTTTTTTTTCTCTACATGTAAGTGAGTTACGATAGAAAAGGGTAATACATCTTTCTTATTTTGCGCTAATATCATAAATTATGTATTGAGAATGCCGATCATAAAACTAAAAGCAAGTGTCCGTTATGCTGGAGGGCTATGTGCAACCAATGTACTTATGCGTCGATTGCGGTAAAAGTCAATAATAATAAGTCATTGAAGTAAAAAATGCGGAAAATATTAGTTTTCAACAATTAAGGGACAACACCACTGTGACCCCCTATTTTTTTGCCATTTTTCAAGAATTTTTTTTGTGGGAAAAAAAAGAGATACTCGAAATTTTTTTTTTGTTTTGTTCGTTGTTTATTGAAGATACATAAAAAAAAATTTCAAATTTTGCACGCCCCATGGTGACGCTGGGGAAGCTCCCGCGTCAGGTGATGTTGCCTCTGCAGTGGTTCGCGGCACGCAGCAGAACTCTCTTCAAAGTCGATCTGAAAAAAATACCGAGTGTTTTCGTTAATAATATGATATTTTGAAGAGAAGTACATAGGGATTTGAAAAAATATTGATTTTTAAAAAATAGGCACGCTTTTGAAATTAACGGACGATTTTCGAGCAAAATTTCTCGTCGAAAATAGGCTATAACTTTTTTTATTATTGAGATATCGAAAAAATCCTATGTACTTCTTTAGATAATCTAGCTTTATTGATGCAGTCCAAATTTGAAGTCGATCGGATAAAAATTGCTCGAGTTCTGCTGCGTGCCGCACTCAAAAAAGTGGTTTTGAGAAAAACGCGTTCAAAGTTTTAGGTTTGTTAATTTATGCGATAAATTGGAAAAAAAATGTTTACCTTTAATCAGCGATGCCGGCACCATATAGCTGGCCTTCAAGAAGCAAATCATTGTCCCTAGCATCTTTTCTCAAACTTGTAGAGGCTCTTCTTGCCTCTTTTGCAACGTCTGTGAGCGAGCGCTCCGCCAGCGCGATCCGCGCTGCGTCGGTTTCAACGCAAAAATTGAAACAATTTGGGCCGATAGTTATCCCCAACGTCTCAAAAACTTTCATGAGGCTTCTCAGGCCATCATTGAATAATAATACCGCGATATCAGCTGCAATATCGACGATTGACGATTGACGACTTGAACATTTTTCAATTATCGCCACCTATGGCTTTTTTTCGAAACTATATTTATAGCAATAGCCGGTTTTTGTGAAGGGAGACAAAAGAATACCTGGGAAAGACCCGCAGGACCTGGGAAAGGCCCGGTATACCTGCGACCCTGAGACGCGCAGCTGCGCGGGACCCCGAGCGTCACAGAGCGCTGCACCGCTCCACAAAATATTCAATATCTCCGAAAATAATTATTTTTTCGACCTGGGTCCAACGGCATCTTAATCTTAAATATATTTTAGATTTTTCTAATGGTTTTCAAAAAATCGATTTTTTGAAGCCGTCACAGTGGTGTTGTCCCTTAATCAGCCGAAGGAGTCGATTTTGCCCATTTTTCACTATCCCGAAAATGCTCAAATTCAAACTACCGAATAAATATACTTTTTGGAAAGACGGTCGACACTGCCTTTTATTTCGTATCTACAAACCTCCCTCTTTAAAAAATCTAAAAGGTTTTTGTTATATTTTGAAAAAAAATAAAATTATGACCGTTTTCAAACGGTACGTATTTTCCAACGCATCTCCCACTTTGAACGAATGTTTGGGCAAGGAATTTTTGATTATCTTAAAAAATGAATGTTGGGACATAAAATAAGGATCATTGACTACAAAAAACGTCTGTACAAAATAGACGTGTATTTACCGAAATACAACGATCTGAAAAACATCTGGCGTCCGATTGACGCCATATGCAGTCAGAGGTTCGCGGCAGTCGAAGGGTTAATATTTGTGATGGGCATTGCATCGTTCGGATGTAAAGACATTTTTTTCGAAAAGGCTAAATAATTTCATATTCAAAAAAAGTTTGTTTTTTCAAAAAGGCTACATTAGTCTGCCCGATTTAGGCTACAAAGGGCCCTCAAGGATCTTCTAGGATTCTCATTAAAGATCTGCAACTTGAATCTCCAAACAACGATTCTGGCGAATAATAACAATGAAGAGATAAGACAGAACGTTCGTTGCATTCCAACGGTGCAAATTTTAACACCATCAATTATTCTTACGAGTTCGCTATACTATTATAAAAAACGTTCTTCCATCCGATGGCAACGGAATCTGGTTGACTCGACGAGAAGTGCGTTTCGATTTTTGGAAACTTTCTTCACAATATATTCGGGGAATTAAAATTGTATCCAAAAAGGTACTTAACAAAGGTCTTTTGAATTTCGTGATGAAATTCAGGAAACATTTTGCGATACTCTACAACAACGCTGAAAGAACTGTACACAAATAATGAATTGCAAAATCATCAAGTGTTTCACTTGCACGAATAACTTACCAAGTGTAAGTAGTATTAGATCCGAGATAGCTAGATTGAAGAGATAGGAATTTGTGGGTGTATGCATGGTGGTGTTCTTGACGATAACGATGCAAGTGATTATATTACCGACGACCCCAGTTACGAATATCGTGACGTAAGCGAGGGTCAGAGGTATAACGAGTTTCATGGGCAAATATTTCAGACCCAGTATCCGATTGAGATACTGAGCTTCCGTGAGATTTTCTTGGTTCAGAGCGTCCCAGAAAGCTTCGAATTTTGGGTCGTCGGCGTTCAACATTTTTTTTTCCCGTTTCGTGATGATAATCGCGCGTTTTGAGCCGACAACAACCTCTTTGGTCTACCAATCTACCCTTTAGCCTCAGTTTCACACGCGAACAATTCTCGAAGTTTCACCAAGTAAGGACGAAACGATATCACGCACGGACCACTTTTTGCGAGTTCTTCAACACGGTCGGGAGCAAAATCGGTCTCTCGTGTCTCGTCTTTTCCCGCTCACTGGACAAACGAGGGTACGCGGGGTTGTTCCTGCCTCTGGACATAGGGGTATACCTGACTCCGGATAAGGGGATGTAAACCATAGATCTGTACTAAGCCAATTTTCGTGCAAAATTTGACGTTATTACGACTTTTTCCGGTTGACTTTTTATCGTGTTGGATACGACCGAAATCAATGCTCTTCCTTGTCTCTTTCTCTATCCCTCTCCGTCAACATTTTATATCGCCATTTAATTTCGTAGCTGTTGCAACGTTTTTTTTTTTCATTCACTGTCTCTTTCTCTCGCTGTCTTTTCGCTTTTCTCTTTTTGTCTCACCACTCGCTACCCTTTCGATTTTTTGTTTTCACCGAACCTCTCGTTTATTATATCTTAGAGTTATTTTCTCCTTCGTCACCGCGAAGCCAGCTTCGCTCCATTTTTTCTTCCCTCGTCGTATTTCTTACTCCCGATACACTTGTGAATGCAAAGTTTTCGATCCTCTAAGTATTCGCCCATTTCATCGCCAACTTTGCAATCGGTGCTCCTCCAACTTGGGCGTTTATCACAAACCTCGCGCAATAATTTAATTTACACTTTTTTTGCCAATTCGTCAGGCGAACGTTTTTTTCACTCTTTTCTTGTCTTTATATGCACGGGGGACTCTATCTCTTTGACTTGGCGACGATCAATCGAATCGGTTCGTGAATCGATGTAAGTCGGTAACCTTGCTCAATTTATCTCGATTGCAAACGAGATAGAGAAAGGAGAAGGCCCTCTATACTGTGCCTGCGACACGGCTCTCGCGGTGATACTATCAGAATTTTTCGAGATACTCGCCCAGCGATTCGCCAGACAATACGTATACTCTCTCGCACCTCGACGATAGAGATAATTATGATTAGCAATACACAATGTGCGTCACGTGATCATAACAGTATATTTACTCGGATGAATGAACGGGGGAACGACTTCTCGAATTTTCATAATCCGTCCCGACGAAGTTTTTCCCGTACGCGCGTATAGGGATTTTCCGCATTGTTTCCTCCGTCCGATTGGAGAAATGCATGGGCAACATGTGCGAAAAACGTGAAATATATACGTATATTTAATATCCATAGAGGCTGCATACTGTTGTCACGTACTAAATTTGGTTGCTTAATAAAGACTGTATAGATATGGAACTCCAATTATCATTTTTCTTCGCTGATATGTATACGAATATGCTCGGGCTCGTCCTGCTGAATTATTATTATAATTAATCTCAGTCACATTATTAATTTTGAACTTTGATTTGTGTTAGAAAATGATAAAATTGTAACAAAGACGATAGAGTGACTAAATTTTATTTTTATCTTAAAGGTTCATCACAGTATAACGAGTCGAAAAATAGCTGATTTTCGCGATTTTTTTCTCGATGGTTTAAATACGCTAATCAGTTTGATTTTTTTTATTTCAAATCAAAGCACTCCTGAAGAAAAGAAGATAATTTGTTTAACGTTTATTTTTATTCGCTGTACATTTTTTTGAACAGTTGATAATGTCTTCGAAAAAAGGAGTCTTCACGGTATACACGGTTGTGACCGTAAATATTATCTGAAACAAAATTTGTAAAAAGATTATTAATCAGTATGAAAGCTACCTTGTTATGGAGGTTTTTTTTAAATCAAAATTAACGAAATGGCGGCGTTTTGAAAAGTCTAGTTTTTCGACAGTTTTTCGTTGAAAATATATGAAGATTTAAAAAAAAACCTCCATAGCAACATAAAGAGTGACGTGAAGAATGTTGTGGCACAATTTGAGGCGGATAGCTTTAAAACGCTTCCTTTGAGAGTGTAAACCTTTTTGAAAAACGACATTTCGAGAAAAACGCGTTTAAAGTTTCGAGTGCGCACGCCGCTGTTCGAATCACTTTTTCTGAGAAAGTCTACACTATCGAATAATGCGAAGAGAAATTAAAATGCCATTTAATTTTTCGATTTGAGATGAGCAAAACCACTGGAATCATGGCAGCCGTCAACCAACTTGTTTTACACGTCTATATACCTTCAATAGATGTCACGGGATTAAACCGTCTGTCGAACGGTGTAAAGTCGGTTTAACTCGTTATTTTTGTTTGATACACTTCCGCGTGCCCGTAAAAATGTTAATAAATGTGTAGTAAAAATTTAAAGATAGTGTGTTTTAATAGTTCATAAAAAAATAATTCCCACAAAAAAGCGAAAAAATAGCTGTCACATAGGATGACCGTATTCAAAATTAATTTTTTAGACCTTTCATATGGGATGTCCGCCTTCAAATAAATTAAGTAATGGCAGAAATTTTAAATCAGTTTTTTCTGCTGTTATCAAGCTTTTCATTTTTTTCATCGATTACATTTTTGTGCGATTTCTATTTATGTGTTTCTAGAACATGTAACTAGAAATAAAACAAAAAGAACATTGAAAATTGTGGCCTTGGTAAAACGTTTAACCCAATGTGTGGAAGATTCGAACGGTAACAGAAACTGCAAACAAGGCTATTTAGAGGGTGTTAACAGGGTATCCCTCTCTGGAAGCCCGATTAGTAACACATTAGTTGGAATACATTTTTTCCCCAGCATGTTGTACACATATTTGTCGTTACAATGTAATTTTTTTTCGAAAGAAAGTCTTTCACGGTGTGCGTAGTGCTGCAGGTGGCGTTGCCGTCCTCCTGCGGCGAGGCCCGAAACGGCGGGATCTCTATCAGGCTCAAATGTAATCTAAAAACGAAAACAATTTTTTTTTCTGTAAATAAAATTTCAGTGTTGCAAATTTGAATTCAAAATTACCGCTTCTGCAAAGAAAACCTCCTTGTTCTCTTGAAAAACAGCATGCTGAAGTCATTGTTATTAACAAATGGTTCATCCAATTAAAAAATGCGATCGTGAACCGAAAATGACTACTGTTCGAACACTAACTGTGCCAATTCAATTCAATAGTGTGAAAGTTACTTACGATATCAATCCCGCCGTGTCAAGATATGTAGTTTTGAGATAATCGCGTTTAAACTCGACGTATCGTGGTAAATCCGACGCACATTGTTCCACTGAAATAGGTGTAACTTCGCAAATTTTTAGAATTTCAGGGTCCGGTTGGTCTTAAAATTATCTTGAAAGTTCATACTATAATGTGCAAAAAAACGATTTTTCAAAGTTTCCAGAGAGGAATACCCCCTTAATATTTGGAGAAAAATTAGATTTAGGCCATTCCTGCCCAATAATCAGGCATATGGTCGGATTTTCATGAAATGTCAACTCTCTCTGCGAACGTTCGCTGCAAAAAATGTTCAGGTTTTTCTATCGCTCCCATATTCGTTCCACATTACCTTAACCCTACACCTCATGAATAAATTGTTGTACCTTCAAACTCATAACTGGGGTTCGAACGAACCCCACGCGTTTCTTGATCATAAAACCGACCCTATGCTGATAAACAGACTTTTCCGTAGGTCATTCTCTTTATTATTTCATAACGAAGAGAATGTTGCTCGGGAAATCTAATTTTATGCACATTTAGTTCGTGAAAAACCCGTTCGAAGGCTGAAACCCGGAAAAAACAGCAAAAAGCTCATTTAAAAAAAAATTGTAATTTTTTAACCGCTTAACCGATCTTAAAATATCAAGCGGCGTTTTGAAGGGGATACATCAGACTATTGAAAAAAACTATTGTCACTTTATTCAGTTAAAAAAGTATATTTATTTGGGATATTGAAAATGACGAAAATACAAAAACCAAAAATTGTGTTTTAACAGTTTATTTTATTGAAAATTCGTAGAAAAAGGATATTATTTTATGAGTTTTAGCATAAATTTGTTAATGTAAAGAAGTAGTTAAAAAAAATTCAATCGATTGCCGCACAATTGACTCAGCAGTGTCTTCCAACGCATCCTCTGAACCGCTCCAAGCTTCCTCATGGTCTTCTTCATTTTCTGATGGGTTATCGGGTGCTTTAATCCTCTTTCTTTCGAGTAGAGTATCGATAGCCTCCGATACGGAGCGCAAATTATAATGGCGAGCAATTGTCTGTACAATTTTTTTAATTATTACTTATTGTAATTTATAAATAATATATTTGTATATTTTCCTCAGATTCCAGAATGATATATACAAAATAATGATTCCAGTATAAAATATAAAATTAACTTACCGTCACGAAAGTGAAACGTTAACTCATGACTGGGGTGGCTCAGGACTGACTCAGGATGACTCACGACTGACAACCAACGACCAAATGAAGCTCTAACCGACCTGACACTACTCTTAGACCTTCGAACTGAATTATGGTTCAGGCCAATAGTCGATAATATCGCTCCTTACTTCAGGAGCGTAGTTCAAAGTGGAGTGCGTTTGGACCCCGCTCAGTTCTAGGATTAAGAGGAGGAAAAAAGTGTCCGTTCCTCGTCTTTAACATTAAGACGTACGTTTTCTTTTCCTCTTAATAAACGAACCACAGTCCCAAGATTATTTTCCATCTTTTGGGTTGGTCACGGGAGGGTAAAGGAAAAGGAATCGAGGATCGGGAGATTACGGGTTGTCGATGGTATATGGCGGCGCGTGTTCGTCTAGGAGAAACGAAATTTTACAGGCTTGCAAGGGAAAAAATAAAGGTATAATGAGGAGACAAAAAAGGGGTTTAAATGACGGAGCGATGGGAAGAGGCAAAAAAGGAAAAAAAAAGCGCATCGGGGAAAATCGCCCTATCCTACGAGAGAGTTTTCTCCACTCGTTCATCTGGCTTGTTATAATCCGTCAGGGAGACGGCAACCCATTACTCTACAAAACGATATCCACCCTCGGCCGGAGTGTTGACAGGAAAAAGTGAAAAAAGCCTCCGTAAAATCTTGAGACTGACGTAAAACGGAATAACTTGAATTGTTGAAAAAATGAGTTTAAATTTTTGTAAACTGTGGGGCACGATAGAATTTATATTTGATTAATGAATGCCCAGAGTCGGATTTAAAAAAAACGCCACCAGAATACAGCAATGATGTATTAGCGCACAACCTTTCGATGTGAGAACGACATCAATTGACGAACGCATTTGTCAATATACCCTAATGTGTTACAGCTAACCGTACAGTGATAAAGTTTGCATCATTGCCATACAACGTAAATTCTTTTTTATTTTCTTCCTTTATTTGTAGCATTATCCAAAATCTTTGTTTCCAGGCTTAGGTAGTAGATCTCTAATAAGGATGAAAAAATCGTTTAAGTGACTACCATTGCCTAAATTTGTCAAATAAAATTCGGCAACTTGGAAAAATCAGTTTTCATTGCCTTTCAACGATGCGAACTTCAACATGACTTATTCCAGCATTATACGACCATCTTTTATCTCACTCTCTCTCTCTCTCTATACTTCGATTTTCTACGTTCAAAAACATATTAATCAAATATTTTTGTCACATAATTCCTCTTCGCAATAATTAGGCTGTGGAAATCTTAATTAAAAATTGATTCAACGACGTTTATTAAACTCATAATAATGCAGCTACGAACGATGCCTCATTATACACTTTTTAAATGAATATCACTGCTATTCCTGCCACACAATTGAGTAGTATATTCTACTACTTCGTGAACACCACCTATACTACAAAACCAGTGAACCAACGTGACAATAAGAAAATGAAGGTAACAATAGATTTTACCAAAGCATTACTGTGAGGCGTATGCATTTATGATTGATAAGATGAGATTGATTTTTATTATGGATTTAGCGCCCATTTGTCAGTAGTCTGCTATAGCTGATTGTGGAAAAATGACGAGACACACACAACGATAGCCGTTTGATCCAGCCGGTAAATATCTCATGTCTCAGTACGTCCTAACTGTACATAAAACAGCATCATACACAGAGAATCACTATCTACTTACCAACGTGTGTTTGTGTGTATAAGCCACATAGGAAGACCATATATAAGTTATGACAATTTTTTATTACATCAGACTTAAAACTCGGAGATCCGCATTGTGCGACAGATTTTCCCAGCCGATTGTCGAGTTGTCATGTTTTCTCAAGAAGCAGATATTCGTCGTAACAATTCCGTCATCCCGTACCATCAGTGTATTCGCGTCTATCATATATCATTTTTATCTTACGAGCACGTATTTCCACCTGAACGTCTTTAAACATCAAACATTTTCACGCAGACGTATATTACATCGACGGAGGTGAAAAAAAACTGGCAGCTTGCGAAGCGTCAAACGTTTTGCATAATAGTCTGAAGGCGGTGGATAAAAGTGTCGTTGATTTGCCTGAAAACTCCAACGAATGCATGTACAAGCAACCCTTTGTTTTTTTTTTATTCCCCGAGGTGGCCTGAGCTCGACTTTTCGGTATGGCGTAGAAATGAATATGGAGAGTCTCACACCTTTTTTCTTCTTTCCTCGACCCTTTCTCTCATCTCACGACCCTTCATGGGGCTACCCAAAGAGAATGAAAGAAAAGGGTGCGGAAATTGATGCTGTGCTTCAATGTCGTCATTTCTCTTATACGGCACGCCACGAATGTTTGGATAATTTTTTGGGCAATGAAACCCTATTGTTAAATCGCTGGGCTGTCGGTAGATGAATTTCATTGAAGCGGGTCCTTTTTCAGATATGATGTTTCTCGTTGCTTGTGAAAGCAAGTTATTGGAAAGGAAATATTATCAATTGCCCTTGATATTCTTGGCAGAAATGTCGCATGACATATTGTAAGCAATAATTCTGGAGCCCATTGTGAGAGCTAGTGTAGGAAAAATAATAAGAGCTATCATTTTTAAATTCCTCAATGACAGTTTTCATTGATTCGATCTTCCCGGATGTTCAGAATGCTCCGATCCATTCGTCAACTGGTACATTTGAGGAGGATAAGGCTGTCTAGTTGTGTCAAATGACGGTTTGTGATTTTTTTTACAATGAACTTAAATAAATGCATACGAGAAAAAAATTAATAAATCTATACCTCGTATTGAGTCTATTGACGGTTTGCGATTTTTTTCTTTCAATAAACGTAAAAAATTCATACGAGGTATAGATTAATAAATCTATACCTTCATGATTTTTTCATAGATTTATTAATCCATACCTCGTATGCATTTCTTTGAGGTTCATTGAAAAAACGAATACACAAACCCTCATTTGACTGAACTATACCGCCTATCCTCCCTAAATGTTCCAATTGACGAATGGAAAGGAGAATTCTGACCATTCGGGAAGATCGAATCAAGGAAACCTGTCACTGAATAATTATAAGATTATAGCTCTTATTAATTTCTGTACACTAGCTCTCATATTGTGCTCCAGAATTATTGCACACAATATGTTATGCGACAATGGATTTTAAGTAATTTATAATTCTGCCTATTTATATTTATGCACGAGATTATCTATTATTTCGATTAATTAATATTAAGCGTTGCCGAAATATGGCAACTTCGCAGACATCGAGATTAGCAGCGATGCTCTTCATTCGCCAGCCAAGATTCGTAATCTTCCATCAAACCTCGATGGTATAATATTGAATATACTTGGTTTACGATGGGTAAGATGGAGGTTTTTTTTCTAAATGTTTGCAATGGTTTAGTTTGCGTCAATCCATTTTTAGAAGTGGTGTATCTTGGTGTAGAATAACCAAAAAAAATGCCATTACCCGTAGCGTGAACGTCTTACTCATCTAACAGCAAGTAAAACTGAATACATTAAACTATTTTTCATCTCTGGTGTTTGGTGGTGAGAAAAATTCAAAGAATTCATAAAAACTTCGTATAGTCTAGACAATGACATATGTGAAAAAAAAATATCTTGGATTGTGGCTAGCGCTCCAACCTCATCAACAAATATAGAAAAAACATTAGGATAATGGCCACGACTGTTCTCTTCGAGGTCTGAAGACACAATGCCCCTTCGTTGGCCATCCCTAGGCGCATCGCTTCCTACCCCTGGGCTTTCATCCCTTGTCTTGTCTCTAAGCTCCGGAATAAATAACCTTGGCATTTATTATCCACTCAAGAGTCATGCAACCCGATAACCGACTGAGCCTCGTCGACGCATCAATAAAAGCGACGCAAAACTTTTTCCACATTAGTCAATTCTCGACTAAATCTATGGTAAATCGCATGTCAAACGAAAACATTTTGACAGTCACTCGGTGCCAACTTATTAAAAAGCATATCGTAGATAGCTCGCGATTTGGCTATTAAAACTCCCTGGCCTCCCTCTCTTATCAGTTCTGATAACATTTGAGAATACTCGCTAATGATAGGTACCCAGTCTAGCTATAACTATGTTCGACGCTGTAACCATTCTGCTGAGAAAATAGCCACTATTGACGTTCGAGAGTGTTATCAAATACGAAGAAAGCAACACGAATTGAAATGGCTTCTCTTTATCATTCATAATTTCCAAAAGCTTGCTTTTCAGCTTTTTTTTACACAAGTAAAAAAAACTTTGGTGCCCGCAAAACTCATAATTTTTTGTCTCGTGACCACTGGTGAGACCTATACCAACCGGTATTTCAAGTTACACAGGGCTTTCAAATGAATTTTAGTTTTATGGTGAACGTCGTTAGACTTCTTTAGTTAGAAGTTAGACTTTTTTTTAAAGTAATTGCTGTCTTAATTTAGTTCAGTGTTATGTCGATGACAGCGAGTGCGACCTGGTTCGAACTACCCTAATACATTTTGTTATATACAGGGTGTTAGGAAGGTCGATGCAATGGGGGTGATAGGTCACCTCATTAAGAACATATCTAACCTAGGTTACCTTAGTCCAAAGTCTAAGGATTTCGAGCTATCATGGTAAGCATCATTTTCCCAAAATTAGGTACTAACTCGTTCATAATGTTTAAACAGACAATAATTGGTAACTAAAAACTTATTTGCGTCTTAGCTTAATGTGTATTCATTAATTGTCATTCATGTCAAATTTACAACCAACAACAAATGCATCGTATTTGCATTAGATGTTATTATACGCTTCGAGCGAAACTTTTGGCTCATACGTGTACCTACAGAACTACCTTAAAAAGAAATAGCATTAACATAAGAGGTAAACGAGTTAGTACTTAATTTTAGGAAATTTTCCAAGAGCCATACTTACTATGATAACTCGAAATCCTTGGACTTTGGACTAAGGTAACCTAGGTTAAATGTGGCCCTAACGGGGTGACATATCACCTCCTTAAGGCTTTGCATCATTCTCCCTAACACCCTGTATGCTAAAAATCTGCTATTCAAAATTATAGAAAAACGATTGCAGATTTCGTGAAAAGAGCTTTTTGTTTTTTCTTATTTTAGGCTAGAAGTAGACCCGAGTCGAAATTTTTAGCCTCCTCTGAACCCTCGCAGTACCCATTTCTTTTGTAATACATAAGCCGCCAGCCTCCGTTGAACCGACGAAACCTCATTTGTCGAGTTCAGTGCCATGAAGAGACCTTCTCTTGGTCCAGGGTAGCCTCTGCTAGACCTCCCAAACCTTCTCTCGATCCCCAGTTTCAGTGAAACGTGCAGAGCCCAGGCCTCCTTAACCTGCTTTCAATCTCAAACTGTTGCCTCGACCCCACCTAACCTGCTTTCGGCCCAAATTCCATATCTCCTCCATCATCATTCCATTGTGGCCTGATCGGCAACCCGTTCGATGACGAAAGTAATACGAAATTAAGGGAGAACACCACTGTGACGGCTTCAAAAAATCGATTTTTTGAAAACCATCTAGAAAAATCTAAAATACATTTAAGATCAAGATGCCGTTGGACCCAGGTCGAAAAAATAATTATTTTCGGAGATATTGAATATTTTGTAGAGCGGTGCAGCGCTCCGTGACGCTCGGGGTTCCGCGCAGCTGCGCGCCTCAGGGTCGGCAGGTATACCGGGCTTTTCCCAGGTCCTGCGGGTCTTTCCCAGGTATTCTTTTGTCTCCCTTCACAAAAACCGGCCATTGTTATAAATATAGTTTCGAAAAAAAGCCATAGGTGGCGATAATTGAAAAATGTTCAAGTCGCCAATCGTCAATCGTCGATATTGCAGCTGATATCGCGGTATTATTATTCAATGATGGCCTGAGAAGCCTCATGAAAGTTTTGGAGACGTTGGGGATAACTATCGCCCAAATTGTTTGGGCTAACAGTACCTGACGCGGGAGCTTCCCCAGCGTCACCATGGGGCGTGAAAAATTTGAAATTTTTTTTTATATATCTTCAATAAACAACGAACAGAACAAAAATTTTTTTTTCGAATATATCTTTTTTTTCCCACAAAAAAAATTCTTGAAAAATGGCAAAAAAACAGGGGGTCACAGTGGTGTTGTCCCTTAATAAAAATACATCGTCCCCTTAACAAATTATTAGTGCAATATTAATATGCGAAAACAATCAAATTTGCTCAATATCGGTTTATTATTACTCTATATGCAATTCATAAAAGAATGCTTGTATATACAGTCTTACTCCAATGCTATCGGATTAATGGGCGTTTTCCTGTGAGAAAAAATTTCACAGGAAAATTCTTTAAAAAATGCCAGTCTATCCAGTATAAGCTTACGCGACGTTTTTCGTCCTTGACATTTCTTCTTAAACCCTCTAGTTCTTGAGTTACATTGCACTATCTAGAATTAGTCGTTTTTAGCAAAAAATGAAATAACATTGCGAAAAAAATCGTACAAAACTTTATAAAAAACGCAAATGGAGTTCCTGCTACCCCGTTCAAGTTTATCATGGATAAAAGTAACAATTTTTTTTTGCATAAGTTCGACCACCCAATTCTCGGTGGTCGAAAAACAGCCGAAAATCAGTTACGTATAAAAGTGCGCACCGGGTCGAAAAGAAAATTATAAAAAAATATTTCAGAAAAGCAATATAAAGCTAAATTTATTCCCGTCAAAACGCCGTTCGGTAAATTTGGTTATCTTTTTTTTACGAAGCTATGTAACTTTTAGTGCAGCAAAAAATATCGACTGGTGTATCCAAACTTTTAAGCGACGGTATATATTATATAATACTATATATATATATATATATATATATATATATATATATATATATATATATATATATATATATATTATACTCGAAATATGTGGTTGCATTAATACATTCGAATATATACTACCAGTCAAAAGTATTCGGACACTTCAGATAACTGCATAACTTAATATCACTTTGGATCATTGCAAACTTATGGTAGAATAATAATTATTTTACGAATATACTATAAAGCTCTGTATAATTACTTAATTATATAGATCTTTATAGTATCTTCGTCAAATAATAAATGAAATGAATTATATTACTCTAACATTATTTGGCAATTATCCAGCGCTCAAAAGTTTTGCAATTATGTGGAGTGTCCGAAAACTTTTGGCTGGCAGTGTAGATCTAAATAACATATAATGTTGATATCTGTATGGAACGTTAGGGTGTTAATTATAGTCTATTTCATGTTCTAAAGGATTGAAATTGTCGGTTTAGAATTCAACCTCATTCGATTTTTTCTTTATTTTTTCTTTTTGTTTTTGTTCGTTTTGTTTTTTTGTTTATTCAATAATGAGTTGATAAATGGCGACGGCCGATTACCGTTGATTTTAAATAAAATGTTTGATTTTTCTTTGTTTTCCTTTTTAGCACTTCGAAAATTTAAAAAATATTTCCACTTGTATGTATAAAGCATATTTTCATTTTTTTCGCTAAACATTATGATATTAACTAACCGCGTCTATTTGATTCCTTTTTATTTGAATTAACTAGATTTTTCATCGAACCAAATTTTTCCTATTGCATTCCATTATTAGAATTATTGATTTCAAAAATGTTTATTTATAGAAAATCAATCTATTTAATATCGTCCAATAACAACATATTTTATTTGATCGTAATAAATCTGTGATTTGGTTTCATCAGTTCGACGTTTCCATCTGTTCAAAAAAACAATTTAGTTAAATTCACTGAGTGGATCTAGTTATTTTTTTAAATTTACCCTAAATAGAATTTTCGTAGAGTTAACCATTTCTCTATTTGATTGAAGTAATGGTCCATCTTTATTGCAACACTCATATCAAAGGGGCGGGGGGTAGAGGAGCTGGAGAGAGAGGAATTTTATATATATATATATATATATATATATATATATATATATATATATATATATATCTACACACACGCACGCGCGCGCGCGCGCGTGTGTGTGTGTGTGTGTTTTAAAAATCTATAACATGTTATTCGATGAAACTCTCTAATTATCACAATCATATTAACTAATTCATATAGCTTATGTGATACAACAAATAGTTAGAGGTATTCATTTGGTCTCTTATGCCATATCAGCGACCAAAATGTTATAAGCACTCGGTAGCATAGGGGCAGCGGAGCGTAGCTATGAGTAGGTAGGACTAGGTTCAAGTCGCATATAGGGCAAATATTTTCTTCGAAAAAAATCATTTTTAAAGGCCAGGGAATGACGAATTAAGATGAAGAATCCTTGTGGTAAAGCTCTCAATTAAAGGAGTTCATTTTATTTTCGATTTATGAAATATTTTATGCATATAGTACACTTACCTTTACAGTGTACATTGTAAGCAAATAAAGATTAATTTGAATCTCATCTTTATTAACATATATAAATATCTTTGAAAGAAATATGATCGTAGTAGGCTGTGAGCCAAGGAAAAAACCTATTTTATTTAAATAGAATCTATGTAAATTAATTTTTTTGTTTAGCAGTGTACAGTAGGCCGAAAGGGGGGGCTGTAGGTTCTGCGGGAACGGTCGAAGTAGGCCGACAAGTAGGTTCCGTAGGTTCAATTGTGATCCTCACTGACCTCCTTTGAGTCAAAAAGTCTACTTTCTGCCATGCCGGAGGTTCATCGGAGGCTCTAACACATGTTACTTTCAAACATTGTACCCTCCTTTAGATACCCAATAATCCGCTCACGCCGATTTCTGCTCGCCTTCATTTTGTGGGTTGAACGCGGCTCGAAAATTTCGACTCGGGAAGGATCGGGATGAATTCATAGAAAATCTTGACTCCTTCAGTAAAGAGGAAGGAGAATGCTTCCACTAAGCATAAAAATCATGGCAGACAAGTATCCGGGAAGACACACACACACCACATGGGGAGTCTGAAACCCCTACGTGGCGCGTCCCCAGGTGGTGGATAGGGGGGGTGGCCTTTATATAAATATGGACATGGATGTAGAAATATATATATATATATATATATACATATAGAGATATTTATCTGGATATAGATATGGATATAAAGATGTCTATATAGATATACAGGGTAGGAGGCAATTATAATACCTCCCGTGGACCAAACAGACACGGGGAACAAACCTCGATAACAAATGACTATGGGAAGTCCAATAAAGGATGTACCGATTAGGGTGCAGGGGCATGGAACCGCAATACCGGCGCCTCCAGGGAGTGAGCAAGCGGACTCCCGGGCGTCGTCATCGAACAACCGCAGTACCATGGAGGTTGGCCACTTGGCTTCCATGGCGCACAATGTTCCAGTGAAGAAAAGGAAGAGGAATGTGGAAACCAAAAGGAGATTATGAAGTTGGTGGAGAGGCACGGAAAGACGCTGAAGAGTCAAGCCTCTTTTATTCAGCCAAAGAAAAACCTCCACAAAGAGATCCAGCGCCGGGTTCCTATGCTGACCAGTACTTGGAAAAGTATAGAGGACCTGGTAACGTGGAGTGCAAAGCCACAGGCGGCAACGTCGACTTGAGGCACGCAAACCACGCCGACCATAAGACAAGCGAAATCGACTCTCCCTAACAATGAAAGGAACGATGAAGTTATAAACGTGGACGGTACCTCGACGCGAGTAAGCAAGGCGAAGAGGAGAAAGCGGGTTACACCGACGTCGACCGAGGGAAAGGAGCCGAAGAAGAAGAAGCTGGAGGAGCCATTGGCCGGTTAACCCGAGGATAAGGGAGGCGAGAGATCAGAGCAAACGTGGCAGACTGCGAGAAAGAAGACAAGATCGCACAAGATATCCCAGAAGCAACCGCAGAAGAAGCCGCAGAAACCTCGCGAACGGCCGACTCTGCCCAACGCTCTTGTCATCCACAAAAAGGGTGACTTGAGCTATGCGGAGATCTTGAGTCGTATAAAGAAGGATTCGGCGCTCAAGGATGCAGGTGAATGCGTCCAAAAGGTACGCAGCACGAACGCGGGAGATCTGCTGATTGTTCTAAATAAGGAGAGCTGAACATTGCGAAACCAATTCGAAGGTGTTCTTGGCGACTCAGCAACGGTCCAGAGTAAAGTCCGGGAAGTGTATCTGGAGATCAAGGACCTGGAAGAGGACGAGACAAAGGAGGAGATATCGGCGGCCCTGCAGAGAGTCTTGGGTCCGGACTATCCAGCTACAGAACACTCTTAAGTCTGCGTAAAGCACCTAGGGGGACTCAGACCGTGGTAATACGACCTATAGTGCCGGCTGCCCGGAAACTTCTGGATACAGGAACTATCCGAGTCGGCTTGTGTAATTGCAGAATCCGAGAGGTGGTGAGATCACTAAAGTGTTTCAAGTGCTGGAAACTTGGACACTTGTCACGGAACTGCAAGAGCAGCGTCGACCGGGCTAAAGACTGCATCAAGTGCGGTAATATTGGCCACATAGTTGCCGAATGCAAAGCTCAAAGTGTGTCATATGTGCAGAAGCGGGAGATGGGGCACCGACAGCCCATATCGCAGGTAGCAGCCGATGCCCAGCGTATACGCGGGCTCTCCAGGCTCTCCCGGCACTCCAAAAATGATGTAAATGAGAGTACTCTAGCTCAACCTGAACCATTGTGAGGCCGCACAGGACCTGCTCATGCAGACTGTGCCGAGCTGAAGCCTGACTTGGCGATACTCTCGGAAGCATATAGACATCTAGTCACACAACCCTGGGAATCTGACGCAAATGGAAAGGCCGCAATTTGGTCCTGCTGAAAGCTTCCATTTCAGGATCTTTCGAGTCGGATGAAAACTGGTTTCGTAAGAATAAAAGCCAAAGGAGTTTATTTCTACAGTTGTTCCGCACCGCCTAGCCTGACGACTGATGAGTTTGAGAATTTTCTCGACAATTTAGTCGCAGACGCTAAACAAGGCTTCCCGGTAGCCATAGCCGGAGATTACAACGCGTGGGCTATGGAATGCGGTAGTCAAGTGGCGAACAGGAAAGGTCAAGCCCTGATTGAGGCTATGTCCTTATTAGATGTAGTACTACTCAATGCAGGTAAAATCCCACTTTTGCTAAAGATGAAGCATCCTCTATAGTGGACCTCACTTTTGTGAGCAGTAGCCTGGCGAGAGGAAACCAGTGCCACTGGGTAGTCAGTGATATCTACACTCACAGTGATCATCAAGCGATTCTCTGGGAGATTCGCGGACACTTCAGCAGAACAGCGAAGGCACCGAAGACAAACGAGAAGGGCTAGAAAGCGAAAATGTTTGACGCGGATTTGTTTCGTGAAACTTTTGACACCAGCCCCCTCGCAGCGGAAAGTGCAACCGAGAAGGTCGAGGTGGTCATGCAGAGGGTCGCCGAAGCATGCGATGCCACAATGCCACGGAAACGTGATGTCGACTTCCGACCTGTGGTACACTGGTGAAGAGAACAAATGTCCGGCCTCCGAAGGCAGTACCATCAAAACTCGCCGCCCAGCGTAAGGGGCAGGCCGTACAAAGTGGCAAGAACTCGACTGAAAAGCCAGCCAATGCCATCGCCTGCGGACGCAGCCCTGCTGGAAAAGATTGTTACACATCTGTTCCCTGAGCAACCCGATGAGGACTGCCAGCTCGAGGAGGACATCGATGAGGGCATCCCACCCATTACTGAAGAAGAGCTTCTTACGGCAATTGCCAGGGTGGTCAACAATAAAAGGCCCGGCATGGATGGGATACCGAACATCGCACTCAAGGCAGCGATCAAGTTGGCACCGGCAATATTCCTGGGCATGTATAATGCGCGTCTTAAGGAAGGAATCTTCCCGGACAAGTGGAAGTGGCAGAAGCTAGTGCTCCTCCCGAAAGGTAAGAAGCCACCGGACGAACCTTCATTCTATCGTCCGCTCTGTATGTTGGATACCGCCGGAAAGATCTAGCGCATCATCCATAAGAGGATTGAGAAGGTCGTGGACCCTCTACTGGTGGAAGGCCAGTTTGGTTTCAGAAAGGAGCGCTCTACTCTGGATGCCATTAACACAGTGGTGAAGCAGGTGCAGGAGTCGACTGCGGGGAAACAATGGACAAGAGGGTCCAAGAACTACTGCGCAGTTGTCGCTCTCGACGTCAAAAACGCTTTCAACTCGGCGATCTGGAAGTGTATCATGGATGCCGTAAAAACATTAAGTGTACCATGGTACCTACGAAGAATAGTGGTGAGTTACCAATGCAATAGGTGGCTCATGTACGATACAGAGGATGGACCGAAGACGTATAGGGTAACTGGAGGAGTTCCTCAGTTTCCTCAGGGACCTTCCTTCCTCTGTACTTGGACCGCTTGTGTGGAACATCATATACAATGATGATCTATTGCTGCTATTACAATTGCCGAAAGGAGTGTCCATCGTAGCGTTCGCAGATGGCGCGGCGCTGATTGTCATCGCCAAATTCCTGGAGCAAATCAACGCACTCTCCGGCGAAGCTTTCGCGAAGATAAAGGAATGGATGTCTTCTGTTGGATTGCAGCTTGCAGCCCACAAAACAGAAGTACTCCTCGTATCCAGCCCGAAGGTAATGAAAACGGTGACACTCAGGGTTGGAAATGCCGAAATCACATCCCAACCGTTCATTCGGTACCTGGGTGTGATTCGCGACGCGAGGCTGAACTTTAAAGAGCAAACCGAGCAGATCAGCAGAAAAGCCTCTGTGGTGGCTACTACACTGGCGCGGCTCATGCCTAATGTCGGTGGCCCCAGGCAGAACAGGAGGAAACTGCTGTCATCGGTGACAACCTCAGTGCTCACCTATGGCATACCCATATGGGCTGATGCACTGAAAATCCAGGAGTACCGCAGAAAAGCTGCAGCAACATGTCGTGTCAGCGCCTTGAGGATAGCCTGTGCATTTCGCACTGTCTCCGAGGACGCTATCAACGTTATCGCGAAAATGATGTCCATTGAGGTGCTCGCCGAGCAGCGTAGATCGATGTACCAGCAGAAGGGAGCTATGAACCCCAGTTATGCAAGGATAGAAGCGAGAGCAACCAGTTTCAATCAGTGGCAGACGATGTGGGATACCTCTACCAAGGGAAGGTGGACACACTGACTAATCCCGAAGGTGGAGATATGGGTGAACCATCCACACGGGGAGCTCAACTATTATCTCACTCAAGTGATCTCAGGACACGACTGTTTCCGGGCTTATCTCGCACTCAAGAAAATCACGCAAATGAAGCTTACTCTATGTAAGAATATTGAATAATATTGAATAATACTTACATTTTTCAATAAAATTAGATTTGATTAAAAATTATATATTTTCGAGTTCTCACGTAGAATATCAATGTTAAGGTGTCTTCTCACTTAAGATGCAAAAAAGGGCAATTTCATGAAATTTGCTGATATGTTTATATAATAGATATTGATATGAAAGTTGTTACACTTAATAAATACACTGTTGAAATACATTTTAAAAAAAATATTTATTTAAGTCACTATTTATAGACGAAAATAGTAGTTAAACAATCTCCTAAAAAAATTGTAGGTCTGCGCTGTTGATGAAATCTCGGAGATGGATCATCCGAAACAAAAAAATCAAACGGTTTTAAATTCAGTATGTTAATGGCTATAGCGCATATTATACGATTTTTGATATAGCAAAAATAACAAAATGGTGGATATTTTTCGCAAAAACAAAAAATACGTGTTTTTCACCGTTTTTGGCAAACAAATAGTAAATATGAAAATTTAAAAAAATCCTCGATATGCGCTATAGCTTTAGGTGTATAGAACATGTGGTTAGAATTTCCTAAGGATCGGTTCAGTAGTTTCGAAGATTTTATCGACAAGCCGTCGAAAAACGTTGTTCGAGAAAAACGCGTTTAAAGTTTGTTTGGGTTACATAAATACATAAAAAAATGTTTTAATGTATTTCGAAAGTGTATTTATTAAGTGTCGCAACTTTTATATTAATATCTACAATATAAACCTATAAAAACAATGAAAATAGCCTTTTTAGCGCCTAAAGTGAGAAGGCCCCCTTAAGGGAGGTCTCAACTTTGTTGCGCCAACCATTTGTTTTGGTTTTGCTGTGTCGGGGAATTCGCAAATAAACTCCAGTTTAACTTTAAACGCGTTTTTCATGAAACCGCGTATTCCAAGTATGCGGAAGTTCTCCTATACACCCTAGATGACGAATCGTTATGGAATTTGGCAGGCACGTCCACAACATAAGTCTTCTTTAGTTGAACTTAAATAGTCCAAAAATATTCAAATTTGTTTCTTGTTGAACAAAAAACTGCAAAAACTTTTGGTAAAAAACGAAACTTCCCCTTCGATCGATCACAATTTTTTTATTTCTCAATTTATCTTCTTGATTCAAATTCGACTCATACGCGATATTGTACAAATTAAAAATATATTCACTTTTTTTTCTTCAGATTACCTGTTCAGGACTTAGGACTTCCGCGAGCGAAGAATATCATCGGCAGCGCACCGACAAACGTGACTCCTTCCAGTCTCAGTACCGAGTTTTGTCAAACTTTAAAAAATATTATAATGTTCAATTAAGACCCCTTAGTAAACATACTGAATTTCAACATTCTATATTTAATATTTTTTACGTGAAAAATTAGTGAAAGATTGAACATTTTTTACCCCAACGAATTAGAAACCTCCCTTAAGTGTTAAAATAGGACCAGTATGGAGATATTATTTAGAAAAAATGTACAGTTTTGCGGCACCAAATCGGCTGTTGAGCTGTGTAGTTATTCGTAATGTCGCCAATAACAACTATATTTTATCTTTTCACACTCGAAGCATTTTATTTTCCATTATATATTTTTGCAACAAATTCAACCAACTGTTCAACAGAATTTTATCGCTCTCTTTTTCTTATCATTCTTTGTGCTTGTCATGACGAAAATTGTATGTCGCAAAACGACATGATCTTCGGACGAAATTACTTTATCATCGCCTACAAATATACACGTCAGCTCTTTACCTTTCCACTTCCCTTTAAGGTAGTTGTGGAATATTTTATGAGGTGCGTGTACCGTTTTCCCGGCTTTGGAATTGCAGGTTTTTTCTCTCCATCCCGTTCTCTATTTACTACGTTGCTTGCTCGCTGGGTTTTTCGAAGCATGTGAAATTTACACAATTTCCAGCCTCAGCCTCGTTTACACACAAAATAGTAACAATATTATTTTTTTTAATTTCAATCTTTCTTCGTATGCCCGCATCTCTTTCATTTTCACCTCATTCCAATACGGAATCGTACCTGCACGAGGATACAGGGAATCTGTGGAAATGCTGTGCCGATACTGGTGACTGTATTTTTGTAAATTTTAATTTTGTTACGTGATTACGACCGTTTTTCAGTGACAGACAGTCAAACTGTCTTGCGCTCAGTAGTCGGTTCAGAAGTTAAGCGCTCACCCATCCAAGTACTGGGCCAGGCCAACACGCACGCCAATCGCGCGCCCATTACTTTCGGTTATAATTACAGTAATGACCAGTATAACGAATCGGATGATGGAAGAATACACTTTCTCGAGTTGATATGATCCATTGAGATTTGTCCTCTCGTTTGAACAGTGAACACGAGAGGATAAATGTTTTATTCACAAATGGGAAAAATTCCCGATGATATACGGTACCATCATATTTATTTGCTCCGACTTCAATGTCGTAATAATACTTTTCAGTCGCACGTGTAACATTGTGCATGTATGTATAAGATTTTCACGCGCACTCTCGGCACAATAGTATCCGTATATTTTTCTCGATTCTCTCTACAACCCAGAGCATTCCGGAGGATCGATACGGTGTACTGGGGATACTGTGTCTCGAATCGACAGACGAAGGCAGTCGCAGAAGCACTTCTAGTCGTTTTTTTATTCAACTTACAAAATAGAATCTCTGATAAAAATGTACAAATGTTTAAACATGTTCAAAAAATTATCAATTACAGATCGATTAAAAAATACTTCTAGGATGTGGAATTTTCACGGATCACCTCCTTTTTTGGAAAATAGATTATTACGTTGGAAAAGCATAGAAATATAACGTCAAAATGTCAAGTACCGCAGTTAATATGTCTGCGAGATATATCAACCGCGGATAAATTGACAATATTACTTAGCCTCGAGATATCCAGAAATTCTGGAGTCAGACTTTTCGACCGCTACGTAATCGGAAATTGTGCTCAATTGTATAAAGCGAACTTTTTTTTCTTTCTAAAAAATGATGGAGCGGAAACGTCGAGGTTGTACTTTTATTGGACATATCTAAGTCCAAAACAATCAATATCCTTCAACATATTCCTCGGATAAACGTTCGACCCTCTGTCAGGATGTATAGAAGTCTTACAGGAATGTTACAATGGGGATGAAAATTTAATCCACATCATTTTATTTCTTTTAAGCCTGTATGCAAAATTTCGGGTCGATCGACTAACGCGCTGAGGAACGCAAAAAAAATTGA
Source organism: Ophion obscuratus (assembly GCA_964007375.1). Taxonomy (NCBI): domain Eukaryota; kingdom Metazoa; phylum Arthropoda; class Insecta; order Hymenoptera; family Ichneumonidae; genus Ophion; species Ophion obscuratus. The sequence goes on along the minus strand of OZ023313.1, from coordinate 35,849,578 downwards.
TTTGCATGCGTTTTTCAGGTTCGTTGTTTTACTCTCCGATATTACGAGAAAAAGCGTGCTGAACAATTTTTACAGAATATTTTAGATACTTTATCTAGGGAATTTCTGCGTGAAAAAAGCTTCATAAAAAATTTCGTTTCATAACCGTCTCATATAACACTTCTGAGAAAAACGCAAAAGAAAAAGGGGGTAAATCGCTGAGGTTCGCCGTAGTGCAGTCGGCGATTTGACCCTTCACAAAAATCATGATAAGTCGGCCAGTTTGTGGAATTCTTGCAAAATCTTTGTTGCCAATAATAGTTGTAACCCTAGGCTATAAAACTATGCAATTGTTAAAATCTCAAGCTTATGCAGACCCTTTAAGGAAGGATATACCTTTAGGCGAAGAAAAATATTTGCTGATTTACATGATTTTTTTCTTAAACAGAAAGATTTCTTCACCATTTTTGAGACTCAGGGTATGTTTTATTACTACGTTCGGTTGTTACATGGTATTTAAAAACTGGCGTGACGTAAAGCTAAAAAACTATTCGCCCGATTCTGATAAAATTTAGTAAAAACCTTTCTAATCTCATTGTCGAAAAAATAAACGTAAATGTTTTGGAAAATAAAAAATAAAAAATATTGCAAAATGCACGCATTTTTTTCGGAAACTTCAATCTTTTTATTTCAAAGCGTACCATTTCATCGATTTTCAACATTTCTCACTTGTTCTTGGTTCATATTCTGCTTATGAGTGTTAACGAAAGAAAAATCTTCGTTGGATTTTTTTTCAGATTAATTCCGCCGACACTACGTGTCACGCGGTCTGACAATATCTGCCGCAACCCGTTTAGAAAACCGTGCCATGCCTCCGCCATTTTTAAAGATTAATACAAAGGAAGTACCCAGTCTTTGAAAGTACCATATAACAGCCAAAAGTCGTAATAACAAAAAAATACCCCAAGTCTAAAAAATGGTGAAGAAATCTTTCCTCTACAAAAAATCATGATCGTCAGCAATATTTTTCTCGCCTAAAGGTATCTTCTCTCTCAATGCCTCCGTCGGAACAAAGTGATTACAGATTTCCTGAGAGTCTCCCAATGCAAAATTTGGTGTTTTCATCTGTTTCTTTATTTTCTGATTGGATCGAACACTTTCAAACGCGAGACATTTTTCCGTGCAATACCGCTCTCCAGAATCGAGTTTTCTCGTTCCAATATCTCTTCTTACACGCAGTACTGAAATCCCACGCGGAAACGAATGTCACTGCGCCTGGACACGTGTCTAACCAGCAGAAGGCTAGTTTCATCTCTCTAGAGTAGTCTAGAACATCAGTGCACAATTTGAGGTTTGCGACTGAAGACAGTAAAAAAGGGGGAAACATTTCGTGCTGAGAGGAATTTTTAAAAAAAGTTGGATGTGACGCCGAACGAATGTCAGAGCGGAACACCGCAACGGTCCGACAGGTTAGCAGAGGGGAAAAAAATTATTGGTCACTAGAGGGAATCGAATTTCATCAAAGTTTTTGGATTTTCTGTCCAGATGGCAAGATATGTATATGTATGCTCGTTAGGGATGACTCGTTGATGTGAAGTGTCTCGACATCTCGTTGATAAATATTTTAATCTCCTCGCACTCTCATGGGTTGTTGAATCACGGAATCGTTCGTGCGACGAGAGGGGAGGCGTAGGAGTAAACCGTCCGAAACCAATGAAGTTCTAATTTAATTGATTGATCACTGCCAAGTTCAACGTGTTTTAAGGGGGCACATGACTCTCAAAACTTACGAAAAACGGCTTTTTTTTAATTTTGTCTTAAATCAAATAAGGCATCGACGGTTGAGGCTACTGTGAAAATGACGAACACTCGACCGTCGCTTGAAGCTACTCAAATTGAATAGGAGGTTCCAACACATGGTGCAGGAATCGCAGATTGAAGGTAACCTTATGATTACAACTATAGAGCTGCCGGTAAAACTTTAAACGCCTGAAACTATGTTTTTCGAAACGGTGTACACGATTTCTCGACATCCAATAAACAGATCGATTTGAAATTCGGTGTAATAGTAGTTTAGTCTTGACCGACGTGTTTTTTCTTAACATTTTTTTGTTTGTTATTAACATTAATAATGCCATTTTTCCTCGAAAAAAAACGAAAAAAAAAATTAACATTTTTTTTATGTTTGAAAAATGATAACAAAAAAAGCTCGCTCAAGTCAATAGTATATATTTTAAGAAAAAAAACTGTTTTTTTTTTTCAGATCAACCGGGTGGCCAAAATCGAGTACACCCCTTTCACGAGAATGTTGAGAACTTCATTAGTTAATAAAGTTTTTGTTTTTTAATCAAATGTAGAATACAGCTTCGTTAATGTACATACGAATAAATGTCAAAACGATTTTTCAATAATGTTACTTATCCTTCAAAATTAATGTTTTAAATAACCTTGAATTTCGGTTCGTCACAGTAGTCCAGCCCCTCAAGAAATTGAAATGGAACCATTTTGCTTTCACATGAATAGTTTACTCGGCATCATGTTAGTTGCCTCGAGTTGCGTGATACGATCAGGGCTGATTAACATTCGTGTTTTTCAACAAATCACCTGCTTTTTTCAAATATACTCGTCATAACATCTGAAAGGCATCGTGAGAAGTACTGCTTCGAGAATAATTTGGTTTCGAACAATTCACCCCTCTGGAAAACGATTTTTCAAAGTTTTGATAGTCCTGTACCTCCTTAAGCTCTCGGGACTCGGACACACGCGATTAAAGGGATATTAACTCTAAAAAATAAACTGGGAGGGAATAGACTGCCAAATCGATTTTTCGTTCAGTCTCAGGAGGAAAAAGGTTGCAGAGAGAACAATAATAGAGAACGAGAGTCGACGATGTGTTGTACGTGAGCAATGGGGGTGAGGCGGCTCCATCGTGATCGTGCTACAAAGGTTTACGTAATTTACATAGTTGGCTAAAAAAAAGAGGCAGAAAAAACGGCACATAAGCGGCGTGCAAAAAATCGACGATCCCACGAGACACGAAAAGACTTGACCTGAAGGTCGCAATGTCCTGACGCAGACGCATCTATGATGTCGACGCAACTTTTGTCCTATCCAGTTTTTTTACCAAACCGTTGGTAAAATACGATTATAAAACGAGGCATATTTTTATGGGGAGACAAACGAAACGGTCTGAGAGGTCTGCGAATATTTCTTTTGCAGTCAAGATGTAAGACTGCCATGTTAGGCCGAAAGCTGATTAGGGCTTTTGAAGATGATTTAACAAAAATTGATTCACGTTATTGTTAATTCACAATTGGTTCCTCAAAACATTAGCAGACTCCGCGGAGCTCTTTTTAGCCCAAAATAAAAGAGAAGCACCAGAGTTTTGCGCGAAATGGGGCCGGGTTAAAATTCCGAACTTTGAATGCTCCGACGGTTTAAAATTCCGAGTTTTAGTATTCCGAAATTCAAGATAGGGCCGGGTTGAAATTCCAAACTTTGAATTATCAGAACGCTCAAGACTGCGAAAATATTCTACCCCGAAAGATCAAAACTTCGAAAGAATTTTACACGAAAGACCAAATCTCCGAAAATCCGAACCCCCTCAAAATAATTCGGCTGTGGAAGTTTCAAAAGTTTCAACATTTTCAATAAGGTGACGAATTATTTGAAATTTGTTTTTACTACGAAGTGATTTTGCGTTAATTTTGAAATGTGTCTAGACAATGTTATACGTTCTACATCATTTACAGTCAACTGTGTAGACTTTGCTGGCATGATTTTGACATGGAGACCGGGTTGAGATTCTGAACTTTAAATGCGCCGACGGTTTAAAAATCATAATTTTAATGTTCCGAAATTACAAGGTTCGTCAAGATCATGCCAGCGAAAGTCTACACAGTTGACTGTAAATAATGCAGAAAGTATAACATTGTCTGGACAAATTTCAAAATTGACGTAAAATCACTTCCTAATGAAAAAAATTCTTGAAATAATCCGTCGATTTATTGAAAATTTTGAAATTTTTAAAGCTTCCATAGTCGAATTATTTTGACGGTGTTCAGATGTTCGGAGTTTTGGTTTTTCGCGTAAAATTCTTTCGGTGTTTTGATATTTCGGGGTAGTATTCCTTCGAAGTTTTGAGAATTCTGATCATCAAAAGTTCGGAATTTCAACGCGGCCCCGTTCACATTTGCGGAGTTTTGATTTTTCGGGGTCGTATTCTTTCGAAGTTTTGAGCGGTTTGATCATTCAAAGTTCGGAATTTCAAGTCGGCCCCCGCGAAATGTTGACAAATATTTGGCACAACCATTTTTCTATCAATAAAAATTCGAAAAACTGCAATGCGAATGAAATAATGGCTTATCTCTTAAAAGCTCAGTATTTTTTAATTCTTGCTACTTCTCTAACGTTTCTATTTACATTAAGAGGTAGCACTACTGTGACGAACGAAAAATGAGAGTTATTTAAAAATATTTATTTTGAAGGAATAATGATAATTTTGAAGGAATAATGATTGAAAAATCGTTTGAACATTCATTTGTATCTATTGAGTCTATGCATAATTCTGTACCGAAGATCAAGTAAATTTCAAACGCAAAATATTTACCAAGTAAAGCGGTTTAAGGCATTAGGCCACAGTAACGGATATAAAATCATGTATGAATTTAACCATTTTTTTCGTGTGAAAAAGTGATTCACTCATAAAATTAATTACACATCTATTTAGTTTAAATATCAAGCTGTTAGAATTTTTTTCGATGTGCAAAATGGCCGACTACTCGAAACTTCTCGAAACAGCTTTTTTCCAATTGCCGTGACAAATAGCTTCAACAATTTTCACTCGATTTACTTCAAATTTAAAAGTTATATTCCTCATTGCATTTTGCAGAGAAGTACGTACGGAATTTCTGATTAATCGAAAACTTTTCATTTTATGAGCAGTTTATGAGCAGTTATAACGAAATTTTTCACTAAACATTCATTTCGTAAGTTCAAATACCTACAACTTTTGAATAATACAATATTTTGAAAATTCCGTACGTACTTCTCTAGGTATTCTAATGTAGATTGACGAGAATATTTGTTTTTTGTTTTAGGTAAAAAATTGTGGATGCTAAATGTCACGCCGCGGAGCACCTACAAAAAATAACAAAAGAAAATATTAGTAGTCGGCCATTTTGTACATCGAAAAGAAAAATATATATATTTTCTAACAGCTTGATATTCATACTAAATAGATGTGTAATTAATTTTATGAGTAAATCACTTTTTCATACGGACAAAAATTGTTAAATTCGCACATGATTTTATGCCCGTTACTGTGGCCTAAGGCCTTGAATCAACTAAATATGTCCGATTCTCGTCAATGACGTTCTGCTATCTCTTCACGACCACTAGGCCACTTGACTTTGTGCCGCCCCTTCAATCTTAATCACTTGTATTTACCTACGGCTTTTTAGATGCCTTTCAAATCTGCCACCCCCTGAATTCTGCCAGATCTAGGCCGTGGGCTATACGGCCTATTGGCAAATCCACGACCGCTTCTCGAGCTCCATTATCCCTCTCTATAGAAGTCTTGAGATTTTTGGGCAAAGAAGTCCTCCAAGTGGTTTTTGGCGACGTCTAGCTAGGGAACTGACGGTTTGATTATTGGGTGTACAACTTAGTTCGGTCCTTTTTTTGCTTAAAATACGTATTTATTTGAATGATAAAATAAATCAATACATTAATCAAAATATTGTCCTTCGCTAGCCACTACTTTTCCGCATCTTTCTGTTAATTTATGAATTCCGTCGCGGAAGAAGCATTCATCTTTTGAAGCCAAGAATGAATCGAGCCAATTTTTGATTCCCTGTTGTGACGTGAAGCGTATTCCAGTCAACGCGTTCTGCATCGATCGAAACAAATGGTAGTCTGAAGATGCAAGGTCCGGGGTATACGGTGGATGCACCGAAACATCCCACCCAAGCTGCAATAACTTTTTCCGGGTCATCAGAGAAACGTGTGGTCTAGTGTTGTCCTGGTACAACACAACGCCTTTCCTGTTCGCCGACGTGGGCCGCTTCTGATCGATTTTCCGCTTCAATTTGACCAAATGTGAGAACCATTAAGTCGAATCAATCGCTTCGTTGGACGGCAGCAGCTCATAATAGACGATTCCTTCCCATTTCGCCAGATACACAGTATGACCTTCTTCGAGTGTAATCCAGCCTTTGCGTCCGTCTGAGCAGCCTCCCCGCGCTTTGACTATCATCTTTTTCGACTGACATTGATGTAGACAATCCACTTTTCATCGCTGGTAATCATTCGCTTAAAGAATGGTTCGTTTTGATGACGTTTGAGTAGTAAATCGCAAGCTGAAATTCGGTTTGATAAATTCTTTTCGCTCAGTTCGTGCAGCACCCAAACATCAAGCTTTTATTACTATCCCAAGCTTCCGTAAATTTCTCGCAATAGTTGTTTGATCAATGTTGAGGACATGCGCGATCTCTGTAGTCGTCAAATACGAGTCGGAGTTGATTAAGGGGTCTTCTCACTTTAGACGCTAAAAAATACTATTTTCATGCATTCTTTCATTTTATTTATTTTTATTTTCTTAGATTTATTTTATAGATCTTGATATCAAAGTTCTTACCTTTAATGAATACACTTTCAAAATACATTTGAAAAAAAATCTATGTATTTATGTAACCCAAACAAACTTGAAATGCGTTTCCTCGAAACAACGTTTGCAACAATTTGATAAAATTTTCAAAACTACTAAACCGATCCTTATGAAATTTTAACCACATATTCTTTACAACTATACCTATGGCGCATATCAAGGATTTTTTTCAATTTTGATATTCACTATTTTTTTGCCGACGACTTTAGCCCCCTGATGTTTTTTATGCGACTTGAGATGCCACAATATGGTTGAAAAAGTGTACCATTCCATTAAAAAAAAGGTGGAGGTGACCTTGGCTGTACGTCAGCGCCTCCACCGAAAAAAAAAACATTGGTCGCATTTGATAGCCTCTTCACACCGTACAACTTTTGTCTGGAACATTTTTTTGTGACTTCGATAATCACCGAGTTATTTCGGGTGGCAGAGATACGAGGGACACCCTGTATAAGGAATACCTTACCTTGATTATCGGAGCACTCAACCCTCATTATGCAGACTGCAAAGTTTGCGAAACGTCGGCACAAAAATGATCCTAAACACGGCCTCCATCCGGACGCCGCATACTCTTCTAAATACATAGAGAGCCGTGAAAACCTTAAAACTAAAATGGCATTATTATTGTCAATAACTAATGGAAAAAAATGTTAAGAAAACGCCGGCCATGACTAAAGTACTATTACACAAAATAAATATCTCAAATTTTAGGTCAATCTGTATTTTAGATGTCGAAAAATCGTGTACACCGGTTTCACAAACATAGTTTCGAGAAAAACTCGTTAAAAGTTTTACTAGCAGTTATATCGTTGTAATCATAAGTTTATCTTCAATTTGCGATTCCTGTACTATATGTTCGACCTTTCTCTTCAATTTGAATTGCCCCGAGCGATGAACAAGTGTTCATCATTTCCGGAGTAGCCTAACCACTCAAGGGACGCTTTGGTATGTTGCTCCAAATTAATCCGAACAATTGTAAAAATTTGACCGCAAACGTTTTTACTGAAAACGATTACTACGTACAAGCTCTGCCTGTGCAGAGACAATTTGTATGGGAAAAAAAATCTTAGAAAATTTGTTGGCATTTGTTTTTTGTATACTTTGAGTGACCAATCGTATTTTTTTTAAACATAGTAGTCATTTTTTTAAATGAAATTTCCTATCCTATTTTTTGGCCTATCATATCGGTGTGGCTAATAAGACTTTGTTGGAAAATACACGAGCCGCACAAAGATTTGGTTTCATCGTATAAATTCTGCGCAACCTCATTTCACTTAAACTCGGAAAGAAACAACGTTCAAACAGACGTACTTTTTTTGTCAATTACAGCATTCCATGTCGGACTACTGGGGGTCAATGTTTCTCGTATTTGTATTTGAAGAGGCAATTAATGACGCTTTCAATTACAAATGTACATTTTTATTCACATTGAAAAAAACATTGAGGACTTGCGTATGATAGAAAACGGCTCCGGATGAACGGATCAGAAAACTGATTATAAAAATAATAAATTCCTACGAGACGTGTATGAAAGGAAACACGAGTGTCATTGTTCGGTCAATCGGATTCCGAAGATTCACTGCTGGTATTGCGCGTCCTAGATCCTTGAGCATTGTGAGGTTGTCTATTGGTATTGACGAAAAGGTCTCCATCGTCTCCGCTACCCTCGCCCGATTCATTCTCATTCTCGTGTCTCGGTATCACTGCAGTCGATTCTTCGCTCACATCCGTCTCGTCGAACTCCTTTGGCCAACAGTTTTGCGATTTGTAAAACTTTATGTGATCCTGAAGACCGAAAGGAAAATTAATTTAAATTACAACTTCATTCTGTTCTTGTCGTATTGAAAACCACTTTCGGAGCGCCATTCAAAGTGTGCAAAGGATTCCGACAAATTCGAAATTGTTGGAAGTCTATTGATGGTACGGGCTTTTCTTACGGTTGTAAATACGGCCCTCAGATTGATTTTTTTTTATTCATAACAAATTTCCATAAAATATAGGGTGTCTCAAAAGAACCTGACATGTTAATTTGTTAGTAAAACATACTATTTATTTGAAAAGTACGAATTTTTTCATTTCAATATTAGGTACAAACATGGAGATTATGTTTGGAACGCAATATCAAATAAATGGCCGCCTGGTCCCTGTTTTCAAAAGTTAACTTTTTTGACGAAATTTTCAACAACATTTTGGCATAATTGCGAACGAATTTTATTAACGGTGCATCCACTTGCTTCCTTGAGCTCCGGAATGGTCTGTGGACATTGGCATATACTTTTCCTGACAGAAAGCCCTTAAGAAAGACCAATTGCGTCAAATCGCACGATCTTCGTGACCAATTCACATCGCCACAGTGCGAGATAAGACGACCATGAAACTTTTTCAGCAATAACTGCATTATTTCGCCCACGGTGTGGCAGGTTGCACCATCTTGTTGAAAGAATATATCTTCCAAGTCCATGCCGTTTATGCCATTGTGTTCCACAACACAACATTCGATAAATGGCATAAACGGCATGGAATTGGAAGACATATTCTAGTCTTATTATAAATCATAATAAATCATATTCGTCTGTGTGAACATAACCTCCATGTTTGTATCTTATATTAAAATTAACATATTCGTGCTTTTCAAATAAATAATACGCTTTATTAAAACACTACAATGTCAGGTCATATTGAGATACTCTTAAGATCGATTCTAATGTCCGGAGTCGAAACTTGGATAGGTGTGTCCACCTTCGATTTTGTTGAAATCCATATTCGTGATAAGGCATTAAAAAACAATTAGACACGTATTTTTTTCGGCGGAAAAATGGCTTTAAGGGGAATACCCCCTATTTTTTTTCTCAATACATCTGAATTTTTCATCGCTTTCCATTAGATGAATTTTGGTTTTGTTTCATTGAAATCGGTAGACTGCTTGTGGGCGAAACTGCGCCATGACTCTTCGACACGCCTTTCTTTGGAGGATGTTTCTCCCTCTGGAAACATTTTCCCGCTGATAATAAAAAAATACGTGTCTAACAGTTTTCGATAGTTTATCATATATATGAGTTTTAACTAAATCGAAGGCGGACACTTGAGGGAGGAGATACCTTTGGCGACGTTTTTTTAAATTAAAAAAAAAATATTTTCGATATTGCAAAATGTAGCCATTTTTATCGGAAAATTCAATATTTTTATTTCAAAGCGTTCCATTTCATTGATTTTCAACATTTCTCACTGTTTCTTGGTTCATATTCTGTGTATGTGTGTTAATGAAAGAAAAATCTTTGTTGACGTTTTGTTTTTCAGATTAATCCCGCCGACGCTACGTGTTACGCCGTCTGGCAGCATCCGCCCGACCCGTTTAGAAGACCGTGCCATACCGCCGCCATTTTTAAAGATTGATTTAAAAAATACCATGTAACAGCCAAAAGTAGTAGTAGTAATGAAACATACCCCAAGTCTCAAAACGGCGAAAAAATCTTTCCTTTTACAAAAAAATCATGAAAGTCAGCCATTTTTTCCTCGCCTACAGGTACCCCCCCCCCCCCCCCCGACCCTTAAGTGATATTCCTTGGGAGCGATAATATAGAGCCGCCCGTATCGACACAGGTCTTCCTCAGTTCCCATGTATCTTCGTGCAAATGCGATACAGTAGTGCATTGAAAAAGGGCAGCTGAGGACAACATGAGGGTCAGGGGAGTTTAGGCATTGAAGAAGATATGATGTTGAAGTTTGCATCGCTGAAATGCAACGGAAAATTTCTTTTGACTTTTTTTTTATCAACAAAAATCTTTTTTCGCAGATATAAGTTGTGAGCCTCTAATGAGAATCCTAAAAAAAACATTTCGGTGATTTTCCTATTCTGAATGTGTCAAAGAAAAATTCGTCAATAAAAAATAAAACAATTTCATTGCGTTTCAACGGTGGCAAATTCTCCATCGTTGTATCCTCACCTTCGTAAGAATTCCGACGATTTCTGCCTTGACCTTGTCGCCCTCGGCAATTGGTTCCACGACCACGAAGTTGCCCCTCTTCACCCATACGTTACGCCGAAATTTCACCGGCATCGAGACGAGATACTGTTCACCCGTACGTTCGACGACCTCGTGAAGATTGTTACCACGCGAGTCGACCAATCGTACGATCGATTGTTCACCACTTGGCACTGTGAGTACATCTTGCCGGAGCTCTTTCGTCACGTATTTGCGCTTCGTTGCCTTCGACATTGCGACTATGTCGGATCTGCAAAAAATCATCGTCGTACGCTCGGGTGAGTTTTCCATTCGAAACACACACGAGATACGAGTCCAGAAAGAAATTGCGGTCAATCAAACTGATCAATCATCCATGCTCCGAATGGCTGTTCCTCAGCCTAGGAATATGGAAAAATCAATCAGGAAGTCTCATCCCCGCTTTTGTTGATTTTGTAGCGCCGTTTAGCTTTGACCGCGTGCCAAGGTCCCAGGCTTCCACCGGACTTTTCAATAGCGGTCCACACGTCAAGGCTCTCCCCCGCTGGAACACCATAGCCATTTTCCAAACCGTGGGGATTCGACGGTGTTTTACAATCGACGCCGGACTCTTTGCGAAGAACAGTGTCGACTTCGACCGAGGCAAAAAACGCGACGGACATCGGGAGATCTCTGATACCGAGTCTGGACGAGCAGAAGGCTCTCGTAAACAGATTCGTAGCGTGCATAGCGAGTGCCGCGTTGTACTTGTATCTGGTTGGTACGATGTAGCGAACCTCGTCGTGAAATGACAAGCAAAATCTTGCGCTGTCGCGCATCAGCCATCTCATGGACACCAACATTAGATGAAGAAAATCAACGGCACCGCTCTGGACCACCCAATTTATCTTCGTCGGCAGATACTTGTCGTTGGTCCTGCCGTCACCTTCGAGTGCCCGACTGAGGCGTGCGTTCAAAAATGGAGTTACCGGCTTCGCCATACCGGCTATCTCCTCGAGTCTGTTGAACATGGCGGATTCCGTGCCACCGAACCATCGACCTCGGCCGAACATCTCGTCCGCCGTTTTCCCGTGAACCTTCGCCAATTTGTATGTGTCCCAGGAAGTATAAGCGCGATCCTCGATATCCTCGTTCGCGTATTCCGGCCTTACGCGAAAGATTCTCTTGCCTTTCGTCAGCGAGAACATCTTTCTCGATTTGGCGGCAGCTTCGGTTTCGCTCATCGTCGGATTGAACTGCTTGAGGAGTCTCTCCGCGAACTTCTGGCCGGCGCCGTATATCCTCGCATAATTGATGACCTTCGCGTGATCCCGGGAAATCCCGACGGCGCTAGCGGTCACGCTGTGCATGTCCGTGCCGTTGGATTTAGTGCCGATAAGCGTCATCCAACCGAAGGGCGTTGCGCCGTGAATCCCGGCGCAGTAAGCGTCACCCACCACCGAGGCGATCCACAATTCTTGGCTATCGACGTCCGCACCCACGATGTTGTATCCCGGTGGTGCCTGTACCATGGCTCGAAGCTCCGAGCCCACGCGTTCCATCGACGCGTTCGAGGCGGTCATCCACGTTGATTCCGTTGCTCTCCTCGTCACGGTTCCGCTCACTACAACCTGCGGCACTATCGCGCCGTAACGCATTCTCTTTTCGCCCTTGCGCCCCACACTCGGTAGACTCTCGTCACCCAGCCAAACGACCGTTTGCGACATTATCCGATCGCGATTGTTTCTCCAGTAAGAGACCGTTCGCGCGATCTTCAGCACTTCCGAGGCGCTCGAGTCCAGACCTGCGAGCACGTTTTCCGAAAATTTGTTGAGAAAATCTCGGGCCAGAGGATTGCCGACATTGCGAGAAGCGCCGTCCTTGTGCGGCAGTTTGAAGAACCAACAACAATTGTCGATGTCGACGTTGCACCATACACCGCTACCCTTGTAGAATGTTTCGGGCGAATCGGCTTGGGCTTTTTTCTTCTTGAAACGCCAGAACTCGCTTTTCGTGAGATGATCCTGCACGTCGGTTCGCAGGCTCGCCATTGCATAGTCGACTTGGCCACGTTTGTTGCGACCAGGATTCGGCAGAGGACACTGAGCGAGGAGTTGCTGGAGCGGCAGATTGGTCTGGACATCAGGCTCGTCGTTGTAGGGAACCAGAAAACCCCAACCGTGCTCTCTGATGTAATGGAGCGGATAACTCTCCCAGGTGAGGTTCAATAGTTTCGGTACTATTTGCATCGAAGTGCTAATATTGTGAGGCCCCGCTGTCCAATTCTGGGCGCTGTACTTCATGCACAGCTTACGATACCACGCCGGATAGCCCGACATATGAGGTAACTTGGCCGGCAGATAGTGTCGCGATTTTCCCAGATAACGGAATTCCTCCACCAAAGGATCGATCTCGTCCTCCCCGTCCGTCAGATATTTCTCAAAGTCCGACTCTTCGGTCTTCTCATTAGCGATTTCCGTCTCGATCTCTTCGCGCTTGGCTTTACTCAGAGTTTCTTTAATCTTGATCGGTTGCACGCTCCAATCTTGATCCCACATCCACAGATCTTCCTTGTACTTCTCTTCGTGTATTAGCTTGCAAACTTGATCGGCTCGTCTGGACAAACGGGTTTTCGCCTCGTCGTTCATGTCCTCGAATGTCGATTCGGATTCCTCAATGTAGCGCTGCCAGTTGGAATTGACCGGTAGGTATGCGGAGCCGAGCTCGAGCATTCCGGCAAGCGTCACCGGATGCGGGAATCTCTCCTCGAACATTGGGAAAAGATTGACCAATATTCGATGGGTAACTGTGACGTCGGTCGCGCAATACCTCATAAGATCGTCGAATTGCTCACGAATTTCCGCCAGCGTGCCCTCCACGAATACGTCACGGGGCTTTTTGTCCAACTCGCGGTTGCAGTAGAGACGATAAACGTCACCGAGACCATTCAACGAAGTCACACTCTCCCAGGCCTCCTGTTTGCCCTCGTGCTTCTCCGTTTTCAGCACTGTTCTCTGATAACTGTTGAGTCCACTGACCGCAATGTGCATCGACATCGTATCGACGAAACGAGCCCCCGTACAATTCAACCAGTATTGTTCTTTTATTCTTTGACGATCGTACGATACGTTGTGACCGACTATTATTTTCGGCCTCTTGTGACCGTCGGTCAATCTTTTACCGTGCTCGTTCATCGTACTTTCCATGGGAATAAGCACGTCGGTTGTTAACGATCGGCTCTCCACCGGTATACTGTTTCCCTCGACCAACGATTTCGAGACCCAACCGTACCAGGCATCCGTCGTAACTGCTGTCGCTAACGTTGGCAACGGTCCCTCCCTCATACACACTTCGACGTCGAATATCATTCCATCCTCCAGCGGGTGTTCCACACGCTCGGCGCCGCCTTTCGAATATCTGCGAAAAAAAATGAGATTCGAAATAACGCGCGAAGAATTCAAAGACGCGTACAGCTGAGCTGGACAACTTTTACGCTATGGTATTAATGTTCGAATCGTTCGTTGGAATTAACGAAATTTTTACTTTTACTTTCTTATTTCAGGAGCTGGCGAACAAAACCTGCCTTGTCCATGAATTACTTTTTTTCAGGAGAGGTAAAAAAGAAACGAAAATAACCAAATAAAGATGAGGTAGAATTTTTAAGCTTTAAAATATGAAGGCTCTATCAAAATGTAAGACTGGACCTGGCTTTAGTTTTATATAAACACTAACTACCATTTGTTTATTTTTGCTTTTATTTTGGACAAATCCGGTTTTGCATGAGAATGGTGGCCAACTCTGCTTTTGAATGGAAATCTTCTGGACATATCCGGTTATAAAATAAAAAAGATTCTTTCAATTGAATATAAATTTGTTTTTTTATTACGAATTTAATAATCGCATACAAACTCTTTCGATTGCAAATGAAAATGCAAGGTATTTTTCATCCAGCCAGCCATGGACGACAAGTCCGTTTCTGCTTCGAAAGGCAGTTTTTAACAAATTTTAATGTTTTTAGAGCCGGACTTGATGCAAAATATTTTGGGAGCTGATAAAGATGTGATGGAAAAAAAAATTTACTTAGTGTGGACAAGACCGGTTTTGTTCGCAAGCTCCTCATTTATATTGCCATCCTAAAATTCATTTTGTTGTACTATTATCATCCTCAAAAACGTTTTACTGATTATTGTAGGTGGAGTCTGTCAAAAGAAGATTGAAAAAAAATACATGTTTTTAAGTATTCCAGTAATGCAAACATTAATCTTACATCGTGTTTGGCTGAAGACCTTACACTACTATAAACGTATAAAATTAAGTGATTTTTCGTGATTTGTTTTTTGCTGGAAGGACAAGAGGATAATAATATTCAAGGATGTTGTTAGTCGTATCTTCAAGTGAACAAAAAAAAATTATATTAAAAAATTGTTTAAAGTGGTGACGCTGGAGAGATTCTCGCAAGGCATGTTGAATTTCAGACGCTCCGCGGCACGCAGTACAACGGATGCAAATTTGAATTTGGAAAAAAAAAATCAATTCTATTAATTCACATGAGTATAGCTAAAGAAATGCGTAGAAAATTTGGAAAATATGAATTTCTGTGTAATTGACGAGCATTTAAAGTAAAAACTCAATTTTCGGCAGACAAAAGGCACAATCATTTCTTAATGACTAATTTTATAATTAACTCATGGAAAATCCCGTACGCATTTCTCTGTGGAATGTTATTTCAAGGGGTTAGGCCACCGTAACAGGTATAAAATCATATACGAATATAACAATTTTTTTCCGTATGAAAATGGCCGACTACTCGAAACTTCTCGAAACAGCTTTTTTCCAATTGGCGTAACAAATAACATCAACAATTTTCACTCGATTTACTTCAAATTTAAAATTTATGTTCCTAATTGCACTTCGCAGAGAAGTACGTAGGGAATCTCTGATTAATCGAAAACTTTTCATTTTATGAGCAGTTATAACGAAATTTTTCACTGAAAATTTATTTCTTAAATTCAAATACTTATCTACAACTTTTGAATAAAACAATACTTTTTAAATTCCGTACGTACTTCTCTATGTATTCTAATGTAGATTAACGAGAATTGTTGTTTTCTGTTCTAGGTAAACAATTGTGGAAGCTAAATGTTACGCCGCGGAGCACCTAAAAAAAGATAAGAAAAGAAAATATTAGTTGTCGGCTATTTTGTACATCGAAAAAAATATATATATATTTTCTAACAGCTTGATATTCATACTAAATAGATGTGTAATTAATTTTATGAGTGAATGACGTTTTCATACGAAAAAATGGTTGCATTTGCACATGATTTTTTACCCGTTACTGTGGCCTAAACCTTTTTTTTGCATGAAAAAGTAATTCGCTCATACAATTAATTACACATCTATTTAGCATGAATATCAAGCTGTTAGAAAATATGGATATATTTTTTTTTTTCAATGTTCAAAATGGCCGACTACTAATACTTTCTTTTGTTATCGTTTTTTAGGCGTTCCGTGGCGTGACATTTAGCATCCACCATTTTTTACCTACAACAAAAAACAAAAATTCTCATCAATCTACATTAGAATAGTACGTACGGAATTTAAAAATTATTGTTTTATTCAAAAGTTGTAGGTATTTGAACTTAAGAAATGAATATTCAGTGAAAATTTCGTTATAACTGCTCATAAACTACTCATAAAATGAAAAGTTTTCGATTAATCAGAAATTCCGTACGTACTTCCCTGGGAAATGCAATTAGGAAAATACCTTCTAAATTTGAAGTAAATCGAGTGAAAATTGTTCAAGTTATTTGTCACGCCAATTGGAAAAAAGCTGTTTAGAGACGTTTCGAGTAGACGGCCATTTTGTAAATCGAAAAAATATTTTATTACAGCTTGATATTCATACTAAACAGATGTGTAATTAATTTTATGAGTGAATCACGTTTTCATACGAAAAAAATTTGTTAAATTCGCACATAATTTTATAAACGTTACTGTGGCCTAACCCCTTAAATGGCATGAGCCTGAGCTAATACTTGGATGGGGGACTGCTTAGCCACGCACTGACTTGCACGTCGACTACAAAGATGGGGCAGTTGTACCGAGGCCCTGATAGTAATACAACTGACACTTAGTTAAATATAGCCACCTGTATCGGTACAGGCTTCCCAGTTTCCCAGTGGCCTCGTGCAAATGCGATACAGTGGTGCATGGAAAACAAGCGATGTAGACAATACTCTACGCACACTTTCACCAAATAGATGAGTAAAATGGTGAATGTAGAGTACAAATGGAAAGGATGGGACCAGAAAAGCCTGAAAGGGTATACAATGCAATATTCGGTACAAACGGATTAATATAAAGCAGAATTCTGAATATTCGTGCCTAAGCCTTGTATAGCAAACGTACTTTTTCAAATTGAATCTACCAGTGCTTAGAACAGGGGTGGCCAAACTTTTGAAGTGTACGGTCGGAACTATGATTAAAAATGTCCCTGGCGGCCTACCGCCAGCAACTGTTTCATACCCAAACATATTTATTCAATGAAAAATTTCGAAACTAGTTTTACAAACCTCTCACATAAAATTCTCGATTAATAAAGCAACAGGTGGACTGCAATTTTTTTTACGACGCTCCCAGGATCATACAATATCCTTGTATATTTTTGGTATTTTAAAATAAAGAAAATTGAATATATTTTTGAATGTATATATTTAGATAATTAAAACCCCAATCCGAAAATTCAAATAGTTTTGCTTGAAAAAATTCATAAAAATGACCTTTTTCCGACTCCTAGGTGTATATCTCCCCTTAAACTTCCAGTCGCTATAGAGTCTTGATTGTTTCCAAGTCGATATTTAGCTAAATCATTTTTAACACCTGAAAATATTAGATTCCTTCTCTGTGCTTCAATCTCCTTAAGATAAAATCCCCAAGTATGCAAATATGCAAGAACTCTTTGTTCAATAGACCAGGATGGATGTTCACTCGAGGCGTCCCAAAAAACTGAATACCTCTGTTCTTGTAAAGAAAAGTAGAAAATTGAAAAATTAAAATAAACTCCAAATTTTTACAACAGAAATGCAAGTTAAAAATATTATTTTCCAAAAAAATGGATTTTTTTATACCTCGTCCATCCTTCTTGTAGCAACCATCTCTCCGGCATTTCTGGTATTTCCTCCAAAATTTGGTAAATTATTTTCCTGTATGCCTTGGTTTGACCCTGAGCGATATTGTAAAAATGCTCCTCGATGTTGTTGCCCTCTAAAGCCGGAAGGTCGATGTTCACGTCAGGTAATCGGTTGACGTTGTTGACATTCATACCAGATGCTTTAAGCTCCTTCTCCAATGTTTTTAACTGTCCCGGAGACAATTTATTGCTATTCTCACTGTTTGGAAAAATTTGCTCGTACAGTCGGCGAGAAAGCATTTGCATGTTCAGCTCGTTGAATCGCGTTTCTTCATTGTTCTGCGTGTGCTCGGCTGCATTTTTTTCGAGCGCCTGATTATCTTCCAGCACATGATATTCCTCCGTCTCATTGTTCCGATGCTCGACTGACAATTTCAGACCGGAACAATGCGTGGCTCCATTCTCGGACGACTTTCTTTCTGAACTTCCTTCCGAATGATCATCAACGCAGGTGCCAATTTTCGCCGTCAGGCTTTCTCCCACAGTATCAGATTTGTTCGAGACCAATTTTTCGCTACTCACCGCAGATTTGACGTTCAAGGTCTTCGTATAACTGTGTATCAAATCATAATCGAGTTGAGGACATTGCGATTTTTGCGCCGACCGATGCAGCATTCGCATACCCACGTCGTTGGAAATATCGAAGCTCGTATTATCGATCTCATCAATCCTTTCATTCGTAACATCTGAGGAATTATTGAAATCTCGTGTTTCAAATTTTGAGGTTAAGACAACTGTATTTACACGTGGTTTTGCTTCGCCTTCTCTTTTGACCCGACGAATTATTTTCGTTTCGAACTGTTTGTAAGGCTTCGACCATACATGCTCGTTGGATTTTGTGCATTTGTGCCTAATGCAGATGTTGATCAGTTTGATTTTCGTACGCATTTTCGTAGCTCGATCTTACCGCACTTCCTTCTAGTAGAGGTTACGGTGCGAGTCTGATGTCACATACACGTGACGCACGTGCAATTTTCTCGTCGATATCGTGGATTCTCTCGCGCATACATTATCTTACCTCGTTAAACACTAAGGGTCCCTGATTCTGGTCGAGAAAATCCACAGAAAGGCCAGGAAGTATCATAAATTAAATAAAATTATGAATGCCACGATGCAAACGTGCATGTAATTTTGTTGGCGGTCCATTTCTCTACTTCACAGATCTGTTGTACCGATCGAGTATATTATCCTCTATACCCGCAGCTGTATATATGAATATATTAGGGTGGCACCATTTTGAGCTCTATTTTTATTCCCTTTTTCTCACCATTCATTTATCTTCTTTGAAGGAAGAAAAAAATTGTCGCGAAAGCTGCCAGTGGTAAAAAAATATTTCGAAATCAGTCAAGCCTCCCAAAAATTCAAATTGTCATTCAAAAATCGATTTTTTTTCGTCTACTTCTCACCCATTAATTTTACGCTTTAGAATTTTTTAATTGAGGGGCCGGCCACTTCGAAAAATTAAAAAAATCGAAAGCAAGCAAGAAGAAATCAACGATGATGAACAATCAGAAGGGATTTTGTACGGTGCAAGAATTTCCGATTGAGTTTAGGTAAGAGTTTTTCATAGTATAAACTTCAAACGCGTTTTTCTCGAAATAACGTTTTCAAAATCTAACTCCATCGTATCGCTAAAACTAACAAAACGATTCTCTTGAAATTTGAACCACATATTGTAAACATGATTCGCAACAAGATGACCCTCGATGGTTAAAAATTTTTTATTTGTTCTTTTTTTTTGCGAAAAACTGCGAAAAACGCGTTTTTAAGTACTTTTTGCGTTTTTCATTTGCCATTTTTTAATTTTTTTTATAAAACTTTATATCCGAGGGTCATTTTGCAGCTGATGTCATACTGAATCTAATGGACTTTGATTTTTTTTTGTTTCAGACAAGCCGTTGGCGAGTTGTGATGGAGCTACCTAGCCCACCTATTTTTGAGGCGTACATTATACGATAGTTTTTGCACTTAAAAATAAATAAAAATGAATACACTTTAAAAAATGTATTTCAAGACTTTATTTATCAAGCCCAAAAACTTTTATATTCGTGTCTTTTATAAAATCCTCAAAAAAAAAATCGCGAACATAACCTTTTTTCGTGGCTCCAAATTGACGGTTAACCTCACGAAAACTCTAACCGCCCAATGAATATTTGTGGTTGCTCAAATGGTTGCTCATGAACTTCAAAATTTCCAATATTCGCCAATTTTGTTTACTCTTCTCACTCATAAGTTTGACGCTTTGTAAAATTCTTATAACAATTAATCCTTTTCCTTTAGAAACAAATTTTTCAAATTTACCTCGCACTTATAACCCAATAACTACCCAGGTAGCAATTTGAAAATAGTTGTCTATTAGTTGTCCAAATGGGTAACAAATGTCCGCTTTGAAGTTACCTATAAGTTATCATGTGTCCAACGGTTATCTTTTTGGATGGTTGTTGACTTTAAGATAACTTCCGGGCGGACATTTTGTACCCGTTTAGCCGACTTTTGGACAACTTTTTGAAAATTGCTACCTGGGTATAATCGTTGTTCTCATCAAATAACACGATTGTGCAATAAAATGAAGCGCTTGTGACATCACGATTTATGACCGCTATAGGCCTCCGAAGTAACTTTCGTGGTGGCGCCGCGCAACGGCTACCTGTGGCAAAACTTGGATTGGCGCATGGCGGTTAAGTCAAACCAGCACAAACACGAAAGAACTAGGCTCGAGCAAGCATCATCGATTGTAGATCTCACATTGTGAATGGAATGTGCTTGTTGATAAAATAAAATAGTGTGATGGAACTAATAACGATTACTTGCGGATTTCAATGTATCCTCATGACTTCCTTTCGCCCTAAAAGCATATCTATAGGTATGTGACGAAGAGAACGTTAATGAAATTGCGTACATTGGCTGCACACACATTTTTTTCTGCCGTACAACAAAATTTCTGTTTAAATTATTGTTTGCATCGGAAATTTACGTAAAGGGTGTTGTAATATAGGCAGAACACTTTCGATAGTCATCATGTATCGGAAGTTCGTGAAATTGTTGCTGGTGAGAAAAGGACTGTGATGGGAAAAGTTCTTCCTCAAACACGCGTCAACAAGCCCAAATATGACGTGAAACGCTGTTTTTACAACGTAAACATCACACGCGGTACTGTCATTCGAGCAAACACCTGATTTAAATGGCGACCGGCATACTGCATTAGCATACGAAAACCAATCCAAGTTTTGCCAAAACTCGCCGCAAGGGTTGCGCCCCTAGAGTTACTTCGGAGGACTGTACGAACTACGCGGGTAGACGAGTATTCTGTCAAAAATGTCAACAATAAAGACGTACAGGGCTTTTTTCGTATCTCTGTGTTTTCGACTTTTTGAAAGTTAGCGTTCGACTTTTTAGAAGTTTTTTTTCCGATGCTTTACACTCCCGCGTAAGCCATATAACCTATAATTCTATAGCTTATAACATCGTCCCAGGTAGCAAAACGTTATCTATATGGCGTCCGAAAGATATCGCGAAATGGATACGGATAACTTTTTGGTTGTCCAAAAAGACGCCTTTTTGTATTACAAAACGTATCACTTATTGGCAGATAACTTATTTGTGTCTGATAGTTAACTATACGGCAACTTTTAATGGTTAATGAAGTGTTGACAAAAGGTTATTTTCGGTTGTCGGTACGTTAGCGTAAAGTCATCAAATCGATATATCTGAAAGATATCTTCTTAAAAGCACAAAAATGCCAAGATACTACTGCCATCTAAAAGTTGCCCAATAAGCATCCAAATAAGGTTGACAAAACGACTTCTAAACGGCATCGAAGAGTACTATCGAAAGGATATCTATTTATTGGCGATATATAGTAGTAGAGTAGTAGATATATAGGCGATATATAGAGTAGAGTAGAAATTGTTCTAGCCGATCTGAGTTACGACCTAGTAACTAGCTCGCCCAATTGAGTTTATATGAACTGACCAATGGTTGGCTCGCTATGAGCTAGTAATATTGTGAATGTTTTGTTATCCAGCCTTTGTCTATTCACTGCCCAGCTGATGTTGGTCATAAATGACAAAGTGAGGTTATGTGATTACGTATAGTTCCATCGAGCGAATGGCTCATGGCTGACTAGCTAACTTGAGTTTTAGATGGCTTTGCAAAAGAAGTAAATTCTCAAGTGGGTATGACGCCATGATCTAGCCAACACTAGCTAACTGTGGCTATGCGCCCCTTGGCTAGTCACTGTCCAGCCGAGCTTGGTCACGAATGATAAAGTGTGGTTATGTGACTACGTGTAGTTCTATCGAGCGATTGGCTCATGGCTAGCTAAGAAACTTGAGTTACAAATGGCGTTGCGAATGCAAGCATTTTCATGGCGAGATACCTTCTTGCAAGTAGGTATCTCGGCATGACGCAGCCAGCTATGCGGCTGTGCATCCCTTGGTTAGCACCACGGTCTTACATACAGGTCTTGCAACTGAATCAAATATTGGTGGTGGGGGTGGTCGTCTTACTGTCGGCTCGTTAATTTCCTTGACCGCCGCTCGCATCGCTTCAATCAAATCATAGCCGAAACCACGGTCTTAAGACCGTGGTTAGCACTGCCCAGCCGATCTTCGTATCAAATGACAAAGTGTGGTTATGTGAATACGTGTAGTTCCATCGAGCGACTGACTTATGGTTGGTTTCAGCAATTTGAGTTACAGATAACGCTGCAAATGAATAAAATCCTCAAGTCGTTATATCGCAATGACCTAGCCAACACTTCCCAACTGCGGCGGCACTAGCCGGAATAAATGATCGGACAAATACAATTTAAGGTTATGTAATTGTATGCGAATAACTTAATGCGAACGCAATTGAGTCATTGATCCGATAATGTTATTTACATTTGTTAATTCACCCATTTTCCAAATAATCTGACATTGTGTAGTGTAACATATGTAGACGATAAGAAAATTCAGAAATTAAACAAGTAGAATTGGCTCAGTGGACAACGTCACAACTCATCACCCAGAGGTCCCGGGATCGAAACTACGTTACGGCGTAAGCGTTTGAGATAATTTAAAATTGAACCATTAATATATTTACAGTGCGAATATCATAACCCTAGTTAATGAATAACGAAGAATATCGTAAAAGAGTCCAAGAATGTAAATAATGTGCAAAAAAATCACGAAAATATAAATATATAGCCGCAAATATTTTTTATCTAATCGCCACCCAATTTTTTGTTCCCAGTCTCTAGCTGAAATAACTAGTTCATGGCTAGGTCAGAAAAATAATACAGCCGTGGGATATTTGTTTCTATCTAGTCACCATCTCGTTTTTTTGTATTCAGTCACTAGAGGGCCAAAGCGTTACAAGGCTGGGTAGTCAATCGCTAAGACGTTATGAGTTACGTTTTCCACTCGGGTATATACACACACACACACGCACACGCATCGTCTAGAACATTTAAAATAGCTCAATATTACCCATTTTCAATTATTGTATAATAACATTTTTTGTTACTTTCAATACGAGCGTGTGTTCTTATATACTCGTTCGTATTGCAACAAAAACTTGCATCAACTGTACTTACCATATAACAATACAAAATAGGTAATATTAAGTTGAATTAAATATTTTAGACTGTCAATAAAACATCAATTAATTCATTACCAGTGAAATATGATTTAGTATTAGAAGAACGGTACAGTCGTTACTGGACATCGCTCCCGTTATGGTCACGCCTTTTGGTGGCTGCCATGCTCCGAACGATCCCTTGGAAAACCGCTTTTGAGGTTTACGTACGTTTGAGGTTGACCTACGGTTTCAGGATGTACGCTTCAAAAGCGTCGTCTGCTTTTGAAGACGTACGCTTTTAGAATAAATGACAGTGCATTATATATATATATATATATATATATATATATATATATATATATATATATATATATATATACTCACAGAGGCGAAAAAAATAATACGATAACAAGCACTCACGTATATATATATTAACACCTTTATTTTTTCAATTACTCGTATTGTTTTTTTTTGACACACAATTTTTTGAAGGTGAAATGAAATATGGCACGCTACATTCGCACTACGATAAAAGTAATCTTTAGGACATGTCATCAATGTCATCTTTAGGACATTTGAATGACTTTGTACTATTTCCCACCAATACCAACTATCTAAAAAGACGGCATATTACCGATATCTGAAAGATGTCATGAAAAAAACATCTTATGTAATTCGTCTTTATGATATCCTTTGGACGGCGATGAACTAGATACAATAGATAACAGAAAATATATAACTTTTTGATAACTTAAAAAAGTCATCAATTGGATAATATTTTGGGATACCTTTTAGACAATCGTTTTCATCGCCGAAAGATGTGAAAAATACAACTTTACGGCAACATTATACGGGATGTCATTTGAAAAATGTCGAATAGTTGTTCTACGGTCAGGTCTTAAAGGTGATCTGGCAACGGTTACTTATCGTCGTCAATTGGACATTTATGCTGCCTGGGGTAACGTCACAAGCGCGAGCGCCAATCGCGTGGCGTTTCGCGTTAGCGGCGACGATTTGAATTTTCGTGGTATCAAAAACCATTCCATTCTGTTTTTTTAATTATAAGCGCACCCCCAGAAAAGTAAATCGACCCCCTATGGTTTTTAAGAACGCAATACTCAATGGGGCAATCAATCAATCTGAACCTTACCGTCGTAAAATGACATTATAACTTGTAACTTGTTAGAAGCCCAAATAAAGATAGTAGCCGCCACTGTTGTCAAACTTTTTTTGTCATACTCATCATAAGCAGTTCCTTAAACCACCAGAAAACCTCTAATACCGCCTGGTATTGCTGCTTTCTGCCTAGTAAGTAAGCGGCGACAAATTATTAAGTATTTCAAAACATATTTATTCAAGCAAAACGAACCCGATTCCCTATGGTCTATATAAATTCAAATCAATATACAGCCCAGACATATTTATATACAGCCAAAACAGGGCCTTGCCATATTTAAAAAAATTTATTATAAATTTGTTTACATGTTAGTGGTTGAAAATCTTGCTTACCACTAACGAAAACCAGCAGCCACTAAAAATATATTGCCATTTATTTAATTCTCGTGTTGTCATGTAACTACAACCTCGGTCATGGCATTATATACAAGTCTGGAAAGGACCACGACACGGTAGGTAAGCTTGGCCGATCCACTTTTCGTTACATTTTTCCCCACTGTGTGGCATTGCTGTTGAAGGGTACGTGCGCAACAAGGACGGAATACCTTCTGTCTGTCTCTTTCACTCTCCTGATCGAGGTGCACGCGCCGTCGATCTTACCCCCGCATATTTGATGGGGATTCGAATTTAAAAAATCCAAATGAACAAATAATAAGCTTACTGAAGACCAATAGGATTGATAGACACATTTTTATATTTTCTCTGAGAAGTTCCAGCCACGAAAATTCTTCTGATAGCTACATTTTTCTAAGTTTAATCGCGTGAATATTTTCTTTGAACATTCGGTGACCCCCTATTTTTTATTGTCGTTATGGAATCTTTAGAATTTTTTACTTATTAGATAGAAAAGTGGCCAGCGCGTTATCTTCATAAGGCGCCGTATAAATGAGAAAGTTTTAGTCGTAATTTTTCGCTAAAAGTTCCCCAATTTGACTTGAAATTTTACCAGTATACGAGAATATAGTTTTACTTGATTACAGACAACAATCAATTAATTTTTAAAAATTCGAGTTCGTGAAAGAAATACTTTAAGGGCATGAGATGACACACAGACCAAGGTCGCTGTCCTACACACAAGTGTACATTTTTTTAAAGATTCCGTAACGACAATAAAAACAAGGGGTCACTGATTGTTTAAAGAAAATATTCATGATTAAACTTATAAAAATTTGACTAGCAGTAAATTTTTCGTAGCCGCGACTTTCCAGCGAAAGTGTATAAACGTGTCTGTCAATCATTTTGGTCTTCAGTAAGCTTATTATTTGTTCATTTGCTTTTTTTTTTAATTCGTATCTCTATCGACTTTGCGGAGATAAGATCGATGGTGCATGCGCCTCGATCAGGAAAGTGAGAGACACGGACAGAAGCTATTTTGTCCTTGTCGCACACGTACCCTCCAACAGCAATGCCACCTAGTGGCGAAAAATGTAAAGAAAAGTGGATCGGCTCAGCGTGCCTACCATATCGTGGCCGTTTCCAGACCTGTATATGAGACCGTGCCCTAACCATTCGAAACTTTCGTCTCGAGAAATACCCGTCGTTGACTGTTACCAACTGTTAGCTTTCAAATAATCGTCATGTTGAATGTGCATTTTCGAACAGGTTTTCTATATTTATTCGTAAAAATATGCATCTTTGAACATTCGGTGATTACATTAAGGAAAGGTTCTGCTTTGTTGGGCCAAAAAATGTTCGGTTTTTCATAAATTTTTTATGCAAAAAGTATTAAATATAGAATGTTGATATTTGGTATGTTGACTGAGCGGTCTTTATTAAACATTAAAATATTTTTTAAAGTTTGACAAAACATGGCGGTGGGAGTGGGAGGAGCCACGTATGTCGGTGCGCGGACGATGACATTCTTAGCTTGCGGAAGTCCTAAGCCCCGGACCTTCAGGTGATCTGAAGCAAAAAAATCAAACATATTTTTGCTTTGTACAATTTTGTGTATAAGTTGACCTAGAATCAAGAAGAAAAATAGAAAAATAAAAAAAAGTGAGCAAAAAACTGCAAAAATTTTTGGGAAAACAAACAAACTTCCTCCGATCGCTCACTTTTTTTATTTTCAATTTTTCTTCTTGATTCTTGGGGTCAGGTCGGGTTTACTCTAGTCTAGTTGGGTCAGGTGGCCACCGTCCGCCACCTGACCAGATGCCCCTTCACTAATTGTGAGATATCCCGGAAACTATTCTTTGGATTGACTTACATTTTTTTGAAAATTCTGACTGCATCTCACCCTTTAATTATATAGTAAAATCAAAATAGTTTTTATGCACTGAATTAATTGGCTTTGATATCAGCCGCAATCTCAACTCTTTAAACGACATTAATTTGAAAGTGACCATGCATTATACACGGAGAGATATGGAACATAAAAAATACCGTTATACCATTATTTCGTTGTTTTAGGCATTTTTGTAGAGAAATACCAGAAAAGCTTTAAAAATTGTGTTTCATTTCTCGCCGTGTACCAGACGAACCATCCTTTATTGACGTACCTAGGCCAGGCCATGAGTTGTTACAAAAATAAATCCAATCATTTTTTTTCGTGAAAATAATTCACCCATCTGGCTCCCAAAGCTAAAAAAGAAAGCTAAAAAAGCAGAGGCTCAATCACTCGCTGGGTCTTTATCCAAATACCTTTTCTCTCATGGAGAAAAGACAAATAGTGAAGGAAAGAGTAATCGAACTGTTGAATCTGGCTTCGGCGTACAAACAATTGGGGGTCGTCCATTAATCACGTGAGGTTTTTTATGCCACTTTTAGAGCCCCCCGCCCCCATTGTGATGTGTGGTAAGGTTTTAGACTACCCCCCCCCCCCCAACAACACGTATTTTTTTTGTTAAGAAATGTCAGACAAAAACGATAGAGAGTCAAAGGTTGCCTAAAAATCAGGGTGTAGAGTTTTTTTAGGGAATGAAGGGGGATGAGGGTGGATCGATGCCAAACTACAACTCCTATGAGGTCGGCACCGTAAGACAAAATGTTCAGAAAAATCCGGGCTTTATTTTTGTCCACAGCGCCAAAGTCAGGGAATTTTAGGGCTGAAAAAGTGGCGTGAAATTTTGAAAGATCAGGTACTTAACGCCTAGAACGAGAACAAATTTCCCTTTTCTCCACTTGCAAGCGCTAAAAAAGACGTCGATTGGCACAAGTATACACGCACACGCATACACTCTATTACGCATATAGAGATACATATGCCTGAATACCCGCACACATACACTCCTAAGCATACACCAACACACGTATACTAGTACCTATACGTATGCATGCGTGCCTGCTATAGGGACCCGCGTATACATGCATACGTGTGGGCAATTCTTATCAAATAATTGTAACTGCCCAAGATCCATTTCTCCCACTTTGGCGACCTGCTGGAGCTGCAGGGGCAAGTTTGAAGCGAATGCGAAAGGTTCGCTGGGTGGAGATAATGGAAAGGCCATTGGAAAAGTACGCCTCTACATCGAACGCGTGGTCTTACCTGGTCTAACGCATGATGGTTACTGAAAACTGTCAGACCCCTCTTTCGAATGCGACCATCCCCACCCTCGTTTCGTCGAAACAGCCAAATGCGCGATAAGTCCAAAAGCAATCAAAAGAGAAGCGGTAACGACTTCAACTAGATTAGGTAGGAGTATAAGGGCCTATGCAGGAGGTAAGCAGCAAACGAAGAGCGTGTTAGGACCCATAGTAGGACTTCTAGCAGCGAAAGAGGAGCTGCAACGACTTCAGCTAGGTTAGGTAGGAGTATAAGGGCGTATGCAGGAGGTAAGCAGCAAAGAGAGATCATGTTAGGAGCCTATAGTAGGACTTCTCACAGTAAACAGACTCAAGTGAGGCTGACATAGGATCAAAGGCCTTAACAATAGGCTGAACATTTCGACACGGGGAGAAAATTGCTGACACTGAACTACCCTAGTAGAAATTGTTCTAGCCTGTCTGAGTTATGACCTCGTAACTGGCTCGTCCAATTGAGCTCATATGAACTGACCAATGGTTGGCTCGCTCTGAACCAGTAATATCGTGAATTTTTTGTTATCCAGCCCTTGTCTAGTCACTGCCCAGCTGATCTTGGTCACAACCCGAGGAGAAATTGTTCTAGCCTGTCTAAGTTACGACCTAGTAACTGGCTCTCGCCCAATTGAGCTCATACGAACTGACCAATGGTTGGACCAATGGACTGCCCAGTTGATCTTGGTCACAACTCGAGTAGAAATTGTTCTAGCCTGTCTAAGTTACGACCTAGTAACTGTAGTAACCTAGACTACAGTTCAATGTAGTACCTAGACACGTCCAATGGACGAACGGACAAAGTGCGGTTATGTGACTACGTGCAGTTCCATCGAGCGAATGACTCATGGCTGGCTAGCTAACTTGACTTTTAGATGGCTTTGCAAAAGAGAAACGTTATCAAGTGGGCATGACGGCAAGACCTAGCCAACACTAGCTAACTGCGGCTATGCGCCCCTTTTCTAGTCACTGCCCAGCCGATCTTGCTCACAAATTACAAAATGTGGTTATGTGACTACATGTACTTCCATCAAGCGATTGGCTTATGGCTGGCTAGGCAACTTGAGTTACAGATGGCGTTGCGAATGCAAGCATTCTCATAGCGAGATACCTACTTGCAGGTAGGTATTTCGCCATGACCATGGACACTAGAGTAAAGGAGTTCGAACGCATATGGCGGAATGGGTGAAAAAGTGACATGTAAAAGCGATGATATTTCCTAGTTTGCAATTCAGCCACGGTAGGGCTCTTGTTCCAAAGATACCGCTGTGAAGTTTCGCGTTGGTCATACAACGAAGTGAGCTCTGAGTTTTATATCCGTTTTATACGTCTTTATTCGCGGTGTATTTCTTTCGCGTGTGTATAAAGTGTGTATAAAGTGAAAAAAGTGCTCCTGAAAAATATCGTGACTCGTTAACTCGTAAAAGATAACGTACTGGTAAAGAGAAGGCATTTTTTTACATGTTTAATGACAATTTGGGGTAATATTTTGTTGTTATAATTTGCCGGTTAAATAAATTGAGGTTATGCCGCCATATGTGACGTTTTTTTTCCACGCTCGAAGCCGGCGTAATTTCTATTGAAGTGAGGGATTAATGTGCATAATTCGAGTTGAAATATGAACAAAATTAATAAACAATACATATTTTCAAATTCAACCATTATATTTCTCTTTGAAATCGAATAAGCGATTAGGATTTGGTTGGGTTGCATTCGGGGTTAGGTTGCGTTATGGTTATTTAATCGTTCATGACACCGAATAAAAATAAAACATTTGCAGTATCGATCGGCTCCAAGTCGACAAATGACTGATATATTGACATTTCACAACTATGAACAAAAGCATATAAATATAACTCACCAATTTTATAAAAAAAATGTACGACCAATTATTTCGAATTACCGCGTTTCCCGGCGTTTCCGGTATCGCCGCATTAGAGGCGCCGCCACGCGGTAGGTGGTGTAAGTCGCAGTCGTCATCGCTTTTTCAGACCATTCCCCAACACTGCATTCGGGCTCCTTTACCTCTAGTCTCCATGGCCATGACCTAGCCAGCTATGCGGCTGTGCACCCCTTGGAAGGTCACTGCCCAGCCGATCTTGGTCACGAATGACAAAGTGTGGTTATGTGAATATGTGTAGTTCCATCAAGCGACTGGTTCATGGTTAGTTAAGCAACTTGAGTTACAGATGACGCTGCGAATGAATAAAATCCTCAAGTCGGTATCTCGGGATGACCTCGCCAACACTTCCCAACTGCGGCCGCACGAGCCGGAATAAATGTTCGGACAAATACGATTTAAGGTTATGTATTTCTATGCGATTATCGCTCTCAATGCGAATGCAATTGAGTCATTGATCCAATAATGTTATTTACATTTGTCAATCCACCCATTTTTCAATAATCTCACATTGTGTAGTGTAACATATGTAAACGATAAGAAAATTCAGAAATTAAACAAGTAGAACTGGCTCAGTAGACAGCGTCACAACTCATCACCCAGAGGTCCCGGGATCGAAACCACGTTACGGCGTAAGCGTTTGTCTGAGATAACTTAAAATTGAACCATTAATATATTTACAGCGCAAATATCATAACCCTAATTAATGAACAACGAAGAATATCGTAAAAGGGTCCAATGATGTAAATAATATGCAAAAAAATCACGAAAATAGAAATATATAGCGGCAATTTTTTTTCAAATCTGATCGCCACCTAATTTTTTGTTCCCAGTTGCTAGCTGAAAAAACTAGGTCATGGCTAGGTCAGAAATATAATACAGCCGTGAGATATTCTTTCTATCTAGTCACCATCTATTTTTTCTATTCAGTCACTAGAGGACTAAAGCGTTACAAGGCTGGGTAGTCAATCGCTAAGACGGCTAGCTAATAATGGCGATTCGAAACATCACTTTACTAACTTGTGGCTAGGCGGTGATGACTTACGTTTTCCACTCGGGTAGTTTCGGATGTTTCTAACTCCGAATCCTTTCCATCCAATGATACTGCACATTCGCGAATACCTATTGCAGAGCATATCAGAATAGTGATTATCGAAACAGGCAGTGAAGTATATCAAGACATGGAGGGACCTTTTAAACTTATAGAAAGACCAGGTAAACACACTAAGGCAGCACATCGTTTTTCAATTTCGTCATGGTTTTACTCAAAGTTGAACGAGACTAAACATTTAAGGAAATCGATGCTATATTTACCATCAACAAAAAAACTGTATTGTTTTTACTGCCGATTATTTGCATCTAAAGGTGATACAAATGGAAATGAATTTATTTCTGGCTTCTGTCAGTGGTGGAAATTGAATTCGAATATATCACAGCATGAATCATCGCCTGAACCTCTATCAAATTGGGGTAAATAGAAAACACTCTCTATGAGCTTGAAACTTAATAAAACCATTGACAAAGGAAATGAGAAAATTGTTAACGATAAGACCAAGAAATGTACAAACAATTTACATCGTCTTTTGGACATAACACTATTTTTAGCCCAGCAAAACCTTGTTTTTCGCGATCATCGTGAAGATGTTTCATCGGAAAACAGAGGAAATTTCTTAGAATTGGTGCAACTGATAGCAAAATACGATCCAGAGCATTGTTTGAAGCTTCAATAGTCTGCTGGTGGGTCAAAGAGAATATCTTCTTACTTGTCGAAAGGGATACAAAATTATTTTATTTTTAGTTTAGATAAACATGTTAAGGAAAAAAATAATGCAGCTATGAAAAAGCTAAGTCTGGGGAGGCTGGGGTCTATAGAAACATGGATCAAGTGAAACAAGTTAAATAACTCGATGGTTATTGATGGCGGTGGGGCCCCAAGGGGGGAAGGAACTGCTTTGCATATCAGGTTTGATTCATTTTTCTAGCCTATGAAATTAGCATACTCTATTGACTGACTTGTGTGTCACTCAAAACATTCAAGACATTTTGATTGACGGTCGCGCCACGAGCATATCACGTTGATCGGTGTCATCATACACAGCAAAGAAACAACCATTCAAATTGGACTAGCCATCACGGCGTAATCGGCGCATATGCGTGTAAAAAAATACATAGCCGATGAATCGTTTGAAGCCGGTTTAAAATGGTTTTATTTCAAACGCTCGGAAGTAAAATTCCCTACTCGTAGTTTAAGTACTATTCTGTATTAATTTTGTACTAATTTTGAAATGTCAATATTGAAATGATGTAATTTTATTTTCATATATTTTTCGCTTAACTCATTGGCCGGGGGGGGGGGGGGGGGCTATTCTCGACGGAACGCGACTAGCTCCGAGGCTGGGAAGCGAACTCGAAACCGGCTGTATTGGTATAGGTTTTCCGCAGTTTCCCTATACCCATGGCGGAAAATGTCATGGTGAATGCGATACAGAAGGGGAAGTCGGCTGCGTCGCAAGGTGAGGATCGATTGGGGATGTCGAGTGGAGAAAATAGTGGGGAATGTAATAAGGGGAAATACCCCATACATGGAAGCTACAATAAGCGAAGCGTTCGCCGTAATAGAGACATTAATAAAGAAAAAATAATAATCCTATTTTTATTAGCGTTATTATGATTCTAATAAAAAATGTAATCAGTAATCAAACTAATTTACCGATAAAAAGCATAACAAATAATTTCAATAAAAAAAAATTTCAGTTGTAATAAAACTTTACGAGGAGAGAATCGAAAACAGTACCTCGCGCGGTGCCATAGGGGGAAGTCCCGTAACGCCGGACGGCAACTAGTGTCGTACACTCGTGCTATCACGAAAATGTCGCAGCGCATTCGCGTAAAATACACAATCGCGGGACGCGCGAGGCCAAAGTGGGAGCAATTGATTGCTGCGTTTGGCGGGAATACACTGCGTCGGGTAAGATCGAGGTGAGTGTTACTGTTAAGTTTCTGTGTTTAAGTGTTTATGTCAATGGTCATTATACGTCGTGTTACATAAATATATGAAGTCTGTTAAAGTTTTTCTTGGATTTACAAGGGGTTTTGGTATAAAACGCGTAATTTTGGCGATGCTCTGTTCCCTGGTACCGGACACAAAGTGATCCCCAAACGCCGGACAGTAAACATGCTGTTTTTTTCTCGTAAGCATTTATACTTTCGATTATAACTGTTATGCGTTGTTTTATAGGAGAGAAGAACGCAGCGAAATCAAAATGAAAGAGAAGGAAAAGGAAGGACAATGGACCAAAAAAAATTGCTAACTGAGTTTGAAAGAAGCTTCGCTGCGTTACGACGTTCCGAAAAGCACTCTACATGACAAAACATCGTTATTAAGGGAGACTTTGTCCCGGTTTGAGCAGCGGGAGATGTTAGCGGCTCAAAATGAACAGCTAGAAGAAGAGGAGGGATGCCTCTATGGACCAGGCATTGTCGATTAGCGGTAATTATGAACACATTTGTGTAAACACATTACAAAACTTTAAACGCGTTTTTCTCGAAAACATATTTTTTTAAATGGCTGACATTCTCCTGACCGCTGTAATTAACATATCGACCTGAAATTTGGAGAGCATACTCAGAAAATATGTCTTTACGGAATGACGGATCGTTTTTTCGATAGATACATTTTTGCATTTATTATTTATCTTTTTATGCGAAAAAACGCGAAAATTCGATTTTTTTTTAATTGCCACCATTTTCCGAAATTTGTACTAAACGAAAAACCCATCCGTCATTCCATGACCAAAGGGTCACAGATTGATAATATGCTTTGAATTTGTGTTTCTATTTTAGTATTTTTAAAATTTGTTAACGTTCTGTATATCATGAATAAAAGCAAGAAAAAAACCGCACTCAAAAAGCTTTACTCGTTTCCTTTAAAAAAAAAAAATGTAAACACCTGAAATATGGCACTCCAAGGACAAAGTCTCCGTTAAACCGTGGATTAGCTTTGCTTCAAATGTTGTGCAGAATCTCCATAATGTGTCGTCATTGCCAAATGCTGCAAAAAACGATCAGTTGCTAGGAAGAGAAAAACAGAAATAAGTGAAATTCCAACTTCATCACCGTGCGAAATTGTTGTCGAAAAAAAGAGAATAAAAATAACGTAAAGGACAAACAGAAAGGAATTGGAGAGAAGTTTTAAACATTGACAGAAGAAAATGGAAAGAAAAACTGAAGGCCAAAGGAACAGGTGGAGGTAAAGCGAAGAAAAAGCAACCGTCAACTCAAATATCTAATATAAAAACTACTTGCGTAGGATGCCTGGAAGACTATGAAAAAGCCTGAATGCAGTGCGCCAGCTGCCGTGGATAGGTTTATGAATAATTTGCAGACATCCCTAAATGTTCGAAAACTTACATATGCGATTGATGCATAATGTTGTGAAGATGTCCGGCGCTGGGGGCTCAAATTTAAGTCTGTCCGGTACTAGGTGCCACTTGCAGTGACGGCAATTTTTTGTGCCAAAGTTTGAATGAGGTTTTTAATTTTATTTATGCAGAGGTTGCATTTATGTTAATTTACTTTGGCTTTAATCTTTGTTGACGTAATAATATAGAAAAAATTACATTTCTCAAAGATTTTTTTTATTTTCCGAAAAGCTTAGGTGTTCGCCACTGGGGGAATTCGCAAAAACGCATCTCGCTAGTAGTTAGATTGGACACTTTGGACTGTTGTTATCAGCATCTTTAAGTCTTGATATTAATTTAATACATGTAAAATGTGAAATGATGGCTCGTGGTAGCGCCGAGTGTCGTGATGCTGCGGATGATACTCGCTAGTGCGTAGCGAATCTCTATGTTGCTGCTGTCGCTGCGGGTGGTGCCATCCCTTATTGAAAGGATACTTCCGATGTGACTTTCGGGTGTATCGCTTCAATTCTTTCGATGAGTGGTCGTTGTCTGATTTCTGTCACTTTATGAGCGTTTGTATATGAACTTGTAGGATAGGCATCACTTATAGTTCACTGGGTAATCTAGGTTATTGCAATTTGCACAGCGAGAACACGCGCGAGTCTTGTGATGCTGTGGATGATGGTCGCTACTGCGTAGCGAATCTCTGTGTTGCTACTGTCGCTGCGGGTAGTCCCATAGTTTATGCAAAGGATATTTCCGATGTGACTTTCGGGTGTATCACTTCAATTCTTTCGATGAGTTGTCGTTGTCTAATGCCTCTCACTTTATGCGCGTTTATACATGACCTTGTAGTATATGCATCACTTATAGTTTACTGGGTGATCTAGATTATTGCAATTTGCACAGCGGAGGAGCTGTTCATTTGATGAGTTATTTAAAGTGCATTTTCCGTTTTCGTGTGAAGTACTACACTTGACGCAATGGTACATGAGGTTGCAATTTACACTCACATGTCCCAGTCGCTGACATTTTCTACGTACTTTACACACTATAATCTCGGCCACCTAACCACATTTGAATGGAATTTATATTTACGATGGATATAAATTGTTATGGCATTTTTTAAGGTTTTTTTTCATAATCAGGTGAGTTTTTGCACTACGAGTTAAAGGTAGAAACATTTTAAGGCACTACTACAGCTACACGAAATTTATTTATAAAATAAATTGAGGTTAAGAAAATTAAAATGTGCAGCTTATGTGGCAGCTAATAACAACTCATGCGCAAAACATACAGGTATATATAGCACATAGTGACTAACTTCTGCAGCGCCGCTTGTGCGGAACCTAATTGGGCCGCACTTTTACGGACGCGCTTGAACACGGAGATTGGACTCCTTCCCTATAGTCTCCTTGCCCCTGACACTGTAGACCTTTTCCATGGTAAGAAAATGGTCACTCTCTGCCCCAGTGTTGTCGCTTGAGTATAACTATATTGTGTGGCGCTGGTAGTCGAGTGCCCGGTTGACTATATATGTATATATCGGTCGTAGAGCATATCGTTCGCATCCATCCATTCGCATTTATTCGCATCTCGCATTGTTCGGAGGTTATGTTATTAAAACATATTAAGGAAGAATATACCTTTGTACATTCTTATTTTATTTTTTTTATTCACTTAAAAGGTCCCTTCACTATCCGAAAATGTTGAATTAAAAGGACGATTGTATGGTTCAGGCATCGCCGATCAAAGGTAAACACGAATTTTCCATGATTTTACAGTACTTAGAACTTTAAACGTGTTTTTCTCGAAACTATGTTTTTAGACACGGGTGTATGCGTAGCGCCTCGAGTTTTCAATCGATTGACTTGAAATTTTAACTGTAACTTCTTGACAACATTTTCTAGTCCAGTACGTAGGATTTTTTCAATAAGTTGAAAATTAAAAATTTTATGATCGATATTCAACCAATTTTTTTTTTTCATATTAACGCCATTTTTTTTAAATCAATATTTTGAAAAATCCTTACGTACTGGACTAGTTTTTTATATCTACTTTCAAAATATTTTTTGTTCTAGCTTGAAAATTATGACCTGTGCGGATACGCCCGTAGAGGACTATGAAAAACGAGTTTTCTTTCATCGACTACTGCGGCGCCATTTTTTTTCGAAATAATTTTAAAAAGATTCGTTTACTCTAAGACTTGTACTAACGTGTATAAAAAACTGAATTAAAAAATATTGTTTTGTTTTTCTTAAATAAATTTTCAAAAATAACCCTTGATTTTGCCCTCACAAAGGCATATTCCCCCTTAAAGTTATTTAGTGTTCTAGGTGTGCTATTATAATTATTATTGCTATTAAATAACGCAATATGCCTACGTGCGCTGCGAGCGAGCCGGTCACATGACTCCCAGCGCCTCTAGCGGCAAACGACATTTCGTGGTCCGCTGAAACCACGGTCTTACATACAGGTCCTGCAACGATCGTGGTGGGGGGTTGTCAGTTCACGTCCAAACGAAAGTACAACTTATGGCCACGACAGCGGCGCAACGAGTTATTCATAAGCTTCATAAGTTTATAGCACGGATTTGGCGGAATACTAACGAATCTTTTGATAGTCATGCGCAGTCATACATGCGTATATGAATATGTTTACGGCGAAATACAAAACAGCTTGGAGCGAAATTGATTATTTTGGTTCCTCATGGAGGAAGCTTTGTAATGGTGAAATACGGCGCCTGAAAAAAATATAGTCATTGTCATATTCATTAAAAGAAATTAATGTTTAGTCACAAAAATTATTAAAACTCATATCTATTAAAACTATGGAAAAAACGCAACGAATAAACTTCTGCGATTATTCGACCATTTGCGTCATATTTTATCCAATTCCTTCTGATGAATTGCTCCTGGAAGTGTTTCTCATAAATAAATTGTGACGACCTTAGGTAAAAAATTCCTGGAATCGCAGCAATCCATTTTTCTTGCAGTTCACGATTCGATGGAACTTTGAACACGGAGCACTTCTCTTTTACTGATTTTCGCCCCGTGTTTCAGGTCGGAACCGCACAGGAATTAGTCATCATTACGCATTCATCTCTCTTGTTATTGATTTCAATCACGGTATTTATAACCTTGCGTCGTAATGTCACTCATATGCGTTTCTATGAATAACTGACAGCGCCGCGTAGTGAGAAAAAAATCGGGACGATAACGCGGCTACCCCCACCACTCAAATTTGTCTCGTTCGCAAGCCCTGTATGTAAAACCGTGGCTGAAACTATTCTGCGTCAAAGGCGTGGCTACGCCCATAACCTCTGAAAACGCCGACCGCCACAAAACGCGCGTAACACAGCTATGACCTGTAGCAGTCACTGCAGTCAAACCAACAGCCTCAACACACGAGAGAGCCGTGCGGCATTGCCAAAGCTCGTGTCTAGTTTGAAAGAATTTTTAAACATCAAAACCTAATTTTCCGATAATCCCAACTCCCTCAAATAGACATATGCGTTAATAATAATTACAATTATCTACCGTAGACTTATACATTTTCGCGATATTTGTTCGTAGATATGATTCATATTTTGCAACAATAAGTTGGCATTGATGATGTCACAGAGTCTATTAGCATACGAACTTCGGTTTTCCTCCCACCTTTTAAAAATGATTTACCATAATTTACCACCTTTTAAAAATGAAAATGTTGTCAACCATGATTTTCGAAGTTGTCGAAATTCTTCAGTCGATCTCACTCCATTTTCAGTTTATGTGTTCACCTCTATTTGTTAACATTATAGGTAATTACAATTGATAAATATTCTGTAATAGTAAATGAAAAGAAAACAAAAATAAATAAGTCTGATTTTAGTTTTAAGGCTTTCACGGCTCTTTATGTAATGAGAAGAGTATGTGGCTTCCGGATGGTGCAGCGATCCGGAACTATGACTGCAACTATATAAGGAACACCTGAGACACGAGAGCTTCAGTATCGGAGCTCTCAGCCCTGATGATGCAGACTGTAACGTTTGCGAAACGTCGGCACAACGCTGATCCTCAACACGGCTTCCATCCGGAAGCCACATACTCTTCTCAATAAATAAGTCTATAACCGAA
Source organism: Ophion obscuratus (assembly GCA_964007375.1). Lineage (NCBI taxonomy): Eukaryota > Metazoa > Arthropoda > Insecta > Hymenoptera > Ichneumonidae > Ophion > Ophion obscuratus. The sequence goes on along the minus strand of OZ023313.1, from coordinate 35,811,130 downwards.
CGAAACTGTAGGAACTTAATTCGGGTGTAATCGCGCTAGAAGAAAGTTGTTTAAACAATCGAAATAAAAATACAACCTCTGGTTCATTTAATTTCACATAGCCATAATTTTTAAAAAATCGTTTTTCGGCGATACGCTTTGCATGACAGTAAAATTTCGGATGGTAACCGCATAAACTCATGTTCGACATTTCATGATAACTCTTTCGATAAAACTTCGTCCACTCGAGCGTCCGCCATGCTGATGCATTTTATCTTTTATGATACTCATTCCCGTTTGTCCTATAACCTCCTGGTACTCGCTGGACCAAGGCGGAAGTGGTTTTTTCGAAGCTTCCTCGTCTTCCAGGGCTTTCTTCATTTTTTTAGATTTCACCTCACCAGCTTCTTTGGTATTAGAGGCGCCGGTGGTTTTCGTTGCTGTGCCACCGCCATTCAATCCACCGCGTCCACTTTCGCTACCTCTCGTAGCTACAACCCCTCCCACACCTCTTCCTTCGGTGTCCCTTACACCTGGAGCACTTTCGGGACCCCGTCCACGGTTTGTTTCGCCACCATTTCCACCTTTTCTACCTTCATCTCCAACTTGACCACGCGCCGCACCTTTATCACCTCTGCTAACGTCACCTTGACCCCCGTAGCTAGGCCTGCCATTCATAGCTTTGGCACCTGTGCTCTCATCAGGCCTGGAACGGTTTTCTCGACTTGTAGTTTCCCTCCTGCCACCCGCGTCGTTTTTAATAACCCTGGAATCGTCTCCAAATTCACGATGACCGTTTTCATGACGACTCCTGACGTTTGCACTGTCCTTGAAGCCGTTTTCGGTATCTCGATAACGGTTCACGCTCGCGATATCCCCATTGGCTCCAGTACCATACGGACAGTCACGCAAACCGCTTTCGCAGCTGATCCGACCGTTTTCAAAAGCTCCGGGACCATTTGTCGCGGGGAGCCCGAACCTATCGCTGCCCGCGTGAATCGCTTCGCTGTAATCCTCCGGTGGTCTCAAACGTCCACGGCAATCGAGTTTCGGAAGTATTTCCCGTGCATGGGGGTGACTATTAGGACAGAGGGTAGTTCCGGCTGGTGCATGCATGTCTTCGTAGTCCCTCAAAGGATTTTCATCTGCGCAAAAAGTTGCAATGAGATCATCGATATCATTGACCATTTTATTATAACCGTTTGTTTGGATAATTTTTTGGGGGTTCATTTCGAAGTCGCTGAATATTGGTTTAAATTCTGACCCATGTATCTATAATCCGTTTGATAAGTCGTTCTCAGACGATCCTCGTTCACTCGCTGGATTATTTCCTCGGGTGGTGCACTTTGCAGAACGTTGTACAGGTGAGGATATTTCTCTTCCAACTGTCATTGAATTCATCACGGGTATACGTATACGGAGAAAGAGGGCGAGGAAATGTCAGATAATAAAAATCAGACGGTTTTTTTATAATCGCTCACTTTCCGAGCTTCGAACCTTTTTCAAATAAGTGTTGGGCTGGCCGTGACGAGTTATTTCGAACTCTGGTGCCGGGCCAACCTTCGCGGGATAAAGTTTCGGATCGAGAAGCGGGGCCATCGGTCCGAGGCGACTCCATTGGTAATCAACGGCCGGTGGACCAACGTATTCCTTGGGTGGCATTGATCCACCCGGTTCCGCACCACATATGCATTGCGACTGATAATCGGGCATCCGGTAGGCTCGCTTTTCAGTGCGGATCAGAAAACTTTTCACGTACGGCCATAAGAAATCTTTGCGATAAGTCGACAAGTATTGATCCATTTTGGGATTTTTTCTTTCTTTATTCTTGAAATGATCATTTAATATCCATTCGCTTTTGTATCGCAGAGTTTTTCAGAGACGACGAATTTTCGGGATTGTAGCACTAGATATCACTGGTTTCCTTCAATATTTATTTGGCGGGAAATTCGGCGGCTCGTAATTTTCTTATTTAGTAACATTTTTGTCTTTCACCGCGCCGTAAAATTTTTAGAACCCACATAATTTCAGGGTTATAATCGCGTATAGGGCAATGGGACGTGTCAAACCTGCGTGAACGTTGAGCCAAAACTATAAAATGAATGAGAAGTATTGACGATCAAACATTTTATTGTGGATATATATATATATGTGTGTGCATGTATATATTTTGGAATTTCAGAATCGATCATTCGATATACTTAACCATTTCGCTACGGACTTTTTTGAAAAAATTATAACCTTCATCTACTTACTTTATTTTAACATAATATACCGTAATTTGAAGAAACATAATGTTATTAGTAGCGTTGCAAGGTGAAGCAAGGATTTCCGAAAGCAAGTATACACGCACAGCTCGACGTTGCATTCTTTACACTAATGTGTCGGAGCCATCGGAAAAGTATTTCTAAAGATTTTTCAAAGAATTTCGGACAACAAAATTATTGTTTCTGGCCTACTAGACACTATTTAACGTATAAGGTCAGGATTTTTCTTTCACAAGGCGACCGTCAGATTAGGATATGTTACGCCACACTCATATATATGCGTTCCCCGGAGTGAAAGGGTTGAGGCAGTATTGTTGTTTGAAGCGCTGTTTAGGAGGTGAGTTTTAGTATGGGATAACCAAAAAAATAACTTTAAAAAATGCACATGGTTATTGATCTTTCAAGTATATGTGCAAATTAAAAAGAATATATTATCTATTTTAGTACGTTTGTTTATAATGGTACGCGGAAAACGTCCCCGATTGGTGACCAGTGCTGTGGACGTTGTATGAATGTGGAAAGAAAACCAAACTTATTCTTAATCAGTATGAGTTTTTTTTGGGATTGGTACCAGATACAGCAAAAAAAACTTTTTCCTATTTTTTGACCATTCTACGGGTCATATATGAAGTAGAAAAAAATGATTGGGGCTCAATTCTGCTACTAATGTTGAAAAAGAGTCTACTGATGGTGTATGCCAATTCTGAGCTCAATCGGCCAATTCGTTATCGAGAGATCGTGTTTGACAATTTGAAAAGCATAGATTCGAGAAAAATGGGTTCAACGGGTTATGCTCACCCATGAAAATATTGCCCATTATCACAATACGGCCGATGTTTGGCACGGTTCCGGCCAACCAACCGTTTGTGCCAAACATCGGCCCCAAGCCCGGGCTTGTGCTATTTGCCACTACCTAATCTATATTCGGAACGAACATCGTCCCCCTAGCAATCCACTGATTTTGGGCCAATGTTGGGCTGTAAGCGGTAACCGACCGTTGGTAACTGACATTCGCCCAACGCTGGGGTTTGCCTTTGCTGAGCCTACTTCGAATTCGGCACGGGCAAACAGCGAACTGCTGACCAATATCGGCTTCCGACTGGCAACCGATCGTTGGCGGTCATAAGTCGTCCCATGGGCGTAGGTGGGGCAGGGTGGGGTGTTTGCCCCCCCCCCCCCGGCTCATTTGGTCAGGTAAAAAATATATGAAAATAAAATTACATGATTTCAATATTGGCAATTCAAAATGAGTACAAAATCAATACAGAATAGTATTGAAACTACGTATAAATAATTTTACTTTTGTGCGTTTCAAATAAAACCGTTTTAAACCGACTTCATACTATTCGCCGCCTATGTATTTTTGTTCTTTTTTTAATATGTATGTACACCGATTACACCATGTTGGCTGGTGCGATTTGAATGGCTGTTTCTTTGCTGTGTAGGGAAACACCGCAATATGCTCCCATGAAAATGTTATGCAAATCTGCCAAGAACGTTCTCCAAAAGTCCTTAAAAACTCCTAAAGTCCTCATCTAGGCTCTAATTCACAATGACAACTGAGCGAATCCTTGCTTTGAAACCGCGCCGATTTGTATGTAGATGACACCGATCAACGTGATATGCACGTGGCGCGACCAGTCTGTCCTACAGAATGTAGGGCCAGGATCCAGTCAGTCGAAATGTCATAAATGTTTTGAGTGACGAACAAGTCAGTCATTAGATAATGCTAATTTCATAGGCTAGATTTGAATAAGTAAAACCTAGTTAAGTACTTTGGTAATTTGACTGTAGAGGTTTTATTAGGAACACGACAGTACTTGCTGCGCAATTTAACAAATAGCGTTATTCGTAACTATGTATCTGAGTAAATTAAACTTGTAAAATTAAATAAATGAGTACTGAAAAATTATAAAAACCATTACAGCCTAATCGTGTATTTGGCAAAACTTTAACCCGAATGTTTACATTTTACTATTTATCCCCAAATATTTATTATTTCATTCTTAGGATTTCCAAAGTGTAAATTTCAACCGTCAATGAAGTGTGCTCAGAGCTGGTATGCCAGGATAGGGAAAGGCTGCAGATGAGCGAAGAAGCCGTGCAAATTTTGTATGTATGACATACGGTTTCGACATGATTGAAGTCGATTACTGTTTTTAGAGAAATGATTTAATAAGTACTTCTTATCGACTTTCCTCGCTTTTACCGCCCCCCCCCCCCGCCCCTCTGAAGCAAGTTTTGGCTACACCTCTGAGTCGTCCCAATATTAGGCCGACGCTGTTTGTTATGGTCAAGTCTAACCTCAATTGGAGCATTGGCGTGAAATAATCTGCTGATCCTGGGCCGACATCAGCTTCTGAATGGCAATCGACTGTTGGTGATCAACCGTCGTCCCAAGCGCGGTTCAATTCTAATTACCGATATATAGCCTGTTCCGTCGAACCGTAAGGTTGGAGTTTAGCCGTCAGGGGTGATGTACGAGGGCAAGCACCCTGTACTAATGCACGGAGCCGATTTTCTGTTACCAACTCTTAGCTATAAAATAATCGTCATACCCGGGTAGAAATTGTTCTAGCCGGTCTGAGTTACGACCTAGTAACTAGCTCGCCCAATTGAGCTTATACGAACTGACCAATGGTTGGCTCGCTATGAGCTAGTAATATTGTGAATGTTTTGTTATCCAGCCCTTGTCTAGTCACTGCCCAGCTGATCTTGGTCATAAATGACAAAGTGAGGTTATGTGACTACGTATAGTTCCATCGAGCGAATGGCTCATGGCTGACTAGCTAACTTGAGTTTTAGATGGCTTTGCAAAAGAAAAAAATTCTCAAGTGGGTATGACGCCATGACCTCACCAATACTAGCTAACTGTAGCTATGCGCCCCTTGGCTAGTCACTGTCCAGCCGAGCTTGGTCACGAATTATAAAGTGTGGTTATGTGACTACGTGTAGTTCTATCGAGCGATTGGCTCATGGCTGGCTTCGCAACTTGAGTTACAAATGGCGTTGCGAATGCAAACATTCTCATGGCGAGATACCTTCTTGCAAATAGGTATCTCGGCATGACCCAGCCAGCTATGCGGCTGTGCACCCCTTGGCTAGCACTGCCCAGCCGATCTTCGTCTCAAATGACAAAGTGTGGTTATGTGAATGCGTGTAGTTCCATCGAGCGACTGGCTTATGGTTGGTTAAGCAATTTGAGTTACAGATAACGTTGCAAATGAATAAAATCCTCAAGTCGTTATATCGCGATGACCAAGCCAACACTTCCCAACTGCGGCGGCACTAGCCGGAATAAATCATCGGACAAACACAATTTAAGGTTATGTAATTCTATGCGATTATCGCTCTTAATGCGAACGCAATTGAGTCATTGATCCGATAATGTTATTTACATTTGTTAATCCACCCATTTTCCAATAATCTGACATTGTTTAGTGTAACATATGTAGACGATAAGAAAATTCAGAAATTAAACAAGTAGAATTGGCTCAGTGGACAACGTCACAACTCATCACCGAGAGGTCCCGGGATCGAAACCACATTACGGCGTAAGCGTTTGTCTGATATAATTTAAAACTGAACCATTAATATATTTACAGCGCGAATATCATAACCCTAATTAATGAATAACAAAGAATATCGGAAAAGGGTCCAAGAATGTAAATAATGTGCAAAAAAATCACGAAAATATAAATATATAGCCGCAAATATTTTTTATCTAATCGCCACCCAATTATTTGTTCCCAGTCGCTAGCTGAAATAACTAGTTCATGGCTAGGTCAGAAAAATAATACAGCCGAGGGTAGGCGGTGATTAATTACGTTTTCCACTCGGGTATTAAACGTCCGGTTTCGAACATCCTTTTTACGCCTGCTTATAAAAATGCGCATTTTTTTTAACATGCGATGATTAGATGAAATGTTTTCATTACTCTGAATAATAATGTTCCATCATTTTTCGTCTCCTAACTAAGGCGAGACGATTTGGCAACGTCGTAAATCGTGGTACATGATAATGCTCACGTTGGCAAAAGTGTCGTAAAGTTAGAGACATATGTGCCCCGTTCATTACCTCAAAATCGGCTCGGGTTGCTATCAACCATGGATATCAGCCCGGGTAAAAAATTCCCGTGATGGAAGGGAAAAGTGTGTACCGAAGCTGTCTATAATAAGCGACGGGGTCAAGTGGAAACTACGAAGATTTTTATCTTTGCACATATATCGAGGAGCCAAAGATTACGAAGCCAAAAATTGAAGGATGTCGAATCGTCGAAGTGAGCACTTTCGTTAGTCACATGAAATGTACATCATATACAAAATCATTGTCTTTGACCAATATCGAAAAAAAATGTAAGCGAGGATTGGCATCTGTATTCTGCATACGCTGTTAAAATGGCCTCCTTGTGAATCAAGTACCGACCAGCAGCAAACACAACGCTACCAATATCGAGCAAAGGGACGTATGCAATCAAAAAGGACATACGATCAAGAGTCGTATGACACTGGTTAGCACTCTGAAATTAGAAAAAATCTCAGCGTCGAATCTAAATTTTCATTGTAACTGGTGCTCAGGGACTTTGTACAGTGGTATTGGAAATACTCATGAGAATAAACTTGTGGGTTGCCTGAATATCCCAACAAAGATGCGCACCTATTCGAACGGTATGAGGTTGGCTCGTGCATTGAAATGGAAGCAAAGGAATCATGTAAGAGTTCAATAGTTGCAGAAAAATAGCTGAAGATTAAGAATGTGCCCTCCAGAAAATGCTGTAAATAATCGATAATATAAATACAAATACTGCGGAACATACATTAAGTTCGAAGTTTATACTGTGGTTAATAAGGCCACAGTTGGAACGAAGACTCATGATTCTTCAGCTTCAAAACGGTATTTTTTGACGAAATTTTTACCTCGTGCTATTACTGAGATTCACGCCGAGCGTGTTGTTAAAAAAATTACTGGTGAGGTTCGTAGACTAGAGATTTCAAGCTTTAAAACCCCATTTTTTTTAAATTTTAATGTTCCCTTAATTTTTGTAATGAGTGTATTAGAGGCTGTACTTCCGAATAGCCATCGTACAGAGGTCTGAAAAATACCGTTTTGAAGCTGACCAATCAGGCTAAATGACCCCAGTGTTGATCAAGCTCAAAAAAAATTGAGCCCATGGATGATTTTGAAAAAAAATCGAAAATTTTTACCTCGCGCTATTGCTTAGGTTCACGCCGACCGTGTTGCTTAAAAAAAATTACCGGTGAGATTCGTAGATTTAAAACACCATCTTTTTGAAATTTTAATGTTCCCTTAATTTGTGTAATGCGTGTATTAGAGGCTGTACTTCCGAATAGCCGTTACCACCGATTTAACTGAAATTTTGTACATATATTTTTTTAATAATATAAGTCACTCTTTGAATGGCTTCTTGGCGCTTCTCAATAGTTATGTACCATACAATAGTGATTTGTACCATATTATATATGACCTGCTAAATGCATGGTAATGCGTGTCCGACAAGAACAGAAGGTGAAGTACAAGAAGGAGTGTTGAAACGAATCAATTCTATGACTCAGGTGACTGAAGCGTTACCAGTGCCCCTATCCTCGTGCACCCGCATCTAATATCCCTTCACCGCGGTCGCGGCAATCGACGGAAATGCGTAGGTCGGGTGCATACTGGAAAAACATCGAAGACCTGTGCGAGTCTTTACATTCCTTTTTTGCACAGACCCGTGTAGAAATTTGAATCGGAAAAAAGACCAGCCCCGATCTGCCTTCCCTAAATAATGTCAGGCCAGGGTCAGGCCCCCTAGCGTGGATCAGGTTCGCCATGTAACGGATCGTACTTAAGGCGTAAGGCCACTGTAACGGCCCAAAAAAAAGGTTTTTTCACTAATTTTTTGCTCCCGAAATTGAAGGTATTTGAAAAAAAACTTTTAATGGTGTTATCGGGCATACATTAAACTTTATTATAAAATTTTTTTACAGTAAAAAAAAAACAAAATGGCGGTTCCACAGCTATCTTCCCGGGACATGTTTTGCTTCCAGGGCTCCGCGGCACGCAGCACCACTGGTGCACTTTTGAATCTAGAACAAAAAAAAACCATTAATCTAGAGGGCTATAGCTAGAGAATGTCGATCGGATTTTAAAAAGTATCAATTTTTGTGGATTTGGCGTGCGTTTGAAAAAAAAAATTGATTTTTGACGAAAAAAACGGCAAGTTTTTTGTTAATAAAAAATCAATAAATAAAGTTCTTGAAAATTCCGATCGACATTCTCAAGATAATGTAAATGTTCACATCTGGTTAAAATTTCAAGTAAAAAAAATGAAAATTGTTCGAGTTATGCTGCGTGCCATTTTGAAAAACCATGTTTCGAGAAAAACGCGTTTAAAGTTTTGCGAATAGTTTTTTATTGGAAAAAATTAAAAAAAGAAGTTTCGGAGAAACTTAAACTATTTTTTATTTTAAACTTAAACTATTTTTTAAGCCAATAAAAAAAAATCGATTTTTGAAAAAATTTACAGTGGCCTTACCCCTTAAGCCAGGCACCGATCTGCCGTTCCCTTTTCCAGGAACTGATTAGGAACTGGAGAGAACAACGATCAAGTACTGGAAAGGCTTTTGGCAATCTACTGAAGTAAAATGGATAGTATTAGTCGATATACTGATACACATTATCCCTCTGCACTCGAGAGGTGGCTTTCGCTCATCATTTACTATTCAGACAAAGAAGGCCTCGAGTGCAAAGCGTTATTTCACGAATGTCGCAAAATCATAAGCATAAGTGCACGCTGTAAGCAGCGCACTTCTGTACGTGGTACAAGGCACAAGACAAACTTTATTACCTTGCTTACGTGAAGCGCTTCGCTTGTAGCCACCTGGCGGACTATTAGCGAAATACCTTCAGGTAATGTCTTCCCGGCCAGAACATCGATATTTTCCAACATGGCGACAGGGCGTTAGGAAACCACGAATCACCTGCTTTATTTTTTGCCTCATTAAATAATTTGGTTATTTGTTATGCTCAAATTATTGGTTACTGTGATCCCAGTATTTATGCTAAGCATTTTTATCCTCGTCAATGATCATTGATGAAATTAATGCTTTTAATGGTGAAAAGAATTGCAACAAATGTATTAGTTTCATCCTAATCAATTATAAATGTCTTTGATGAGGTGAAGAGCAAAGTAGCTTTACACAGATTTTAAAGACAGGCTCCACTTTTCAGGACATGTGAATTTTTGGCCGGGTCGACATTGTGTGAAGATGTACTTGCTCGCAATGTATCCCGGCCAGAAGGTTATAATTTACAAACAATTTACGATTTAGCGATCTTCCTGGTTTGTTCCATAGGAGGGCCCGGTCAGGTAATACATACAAGGCAAGTCTGGTCTAGGCATATGCCCGGTCACATTTCTGCACGGGGAGTTACGTTGGAAATAGAAAATTGACTATTTATAATCACTAATCAATAAATATATAAAAGTCACCCCGACGATTGAGTAACACACAATTAAGATACTATTACTACACGAAACTCTAGTCAGTGGTGAAGATTGTATTGCGGTTAAGGTTGATGTGGGGCTAGATCAATATGTTACCACAGAGCTGAAATTTTTTGGACGTTTATAACCCCTTTGCTAATCATCCTGTGCAGTCTGGATGCGATCCAAAGCACCGGTTTTTTCGAGAAAAAAATCAGAAACAAAAAAAGATGCCCACGGTTCGACTAATTATCGGACCCTTGGTACCGTGGAAATGAGGATTCACAGCACCGTTATAAAATTATTAACGTTTTTAATCGCGAATATGTGCGAAAATCAAGCACACGCATATTAGGCTGCGAGAACATGGCAACGTCGCAGACGGCGCAAATGCTCCCTACTTCATCCACATTCGATAATTAGCCCGGGAATCGCAAACTACTTAGCCAAGATAATGAACGAGGAATTTTATTTCTTATTCTCGTAATTATGAACAATTACTTAACATTAATTTGGGATCCATGTTCAGAAATTATATTATTCTAGAAATTTCAAGAAAAAGACAAAATACAGTGGAACTTTTTTCAAACAAAAGATTTTTTTCAAAATATAGGGAAATAATGAAGATTCTTAATTTCTTTAAGAAATGAAGAATCTTCAAATTCAGAAAAGAATGAAGACATTAAGAAATAGACACAAAGTTTAACAAAAATTTTAGAAACTCAATTGGCGTGAGGCATGTTAAATCACTAGCAATAATTTAGTAGTATATGTTCCAAGTGTGTAAGTATTTATTTAAACTTTTTCATAAACAACAATGAATATATAATGAGAAGAGTATGTGGCTTCCGGATGGAGGCCGTGTTGAGGTTCAGCGTTGTGCCGACGTTTCGCAAACGTTACAGTCTGCATCATCAGGGCTGAGAGCTCCGATACTGAAGCTCTCGTGTCTCAGGTATTCCTTATATAGTTGCAGTCATCGTTCCGGATAGCTGCACCAGCCAATCAGATGTTTTAATTGATCAGCTGGTCAATTAAAAAACCGGGAGGACGGTGTGCCAAATAGGATTGACGTGATATCCTCCATCTCTGTTTAGATTGTCCGGATGTTTTCGGATTTCCCTATCCACCTACCTTCCCTACCACCCAGGCTTTACGGTCTGCCAAAAATACACAAAAACAACATCCCACTAAGGCCCATTGTTAGCAACATAGGCAGTCCTACATATCATTTGGCACGTTTTCTCTGCAAACCTTTGCAGGAACTCGTAGGTCTCAACAACTCCCATATCCAAAACTCCCGTGATTTTGTGAACAAGATCCAGACTGTCAAGGTACAACCAGAAGACATTTTAGTGAGTTTCGATGTTGTATCCCTGTTTACAAACGTCCCAACCAATGAGACCCTAAGCATAGTTAAAAATTCCAAAAAAGTTGCCCCTAACCTACTGCCCTTCATAGAACATTGCCTAAACTCTACATATTTCCAATTTCAATCCCAGTTTTATAAACAAACTTCAGGCGCAGCCATGGGTTCCCCTATTTCTCCTATCATCGCCAACATCTTTATGGAGAACTTCGAGAACCGAATTCTGCAAGAAGCTTCCCTCAAGTCCTCCACCTGGTTCCGATATGTCGATGACACTTTCGTCATTTGGAGTCACGGCAAAGAAAACCTCAATCATTTCTTAACCTTCCTCAACTCCCAGCATCCCAATATTCAATTCACCATGGAGATAGAACAGGAAAATCAAATCCCTTTTCTGGATGTACTGGTTCAACGGAAAAGCGATGGCACTTTGGGCCATAAAGTTTACCGGAAGCCAACGCATACGGATAGATACCTCCATGCTACGTCCCATCACCACCGTTCCCAAAAACAGTCGGTCATAAGCTCTCTGGTCTACAGAGCTCTAGCGATCTCCGAACCAGACTCCTTGGAGGTTGAACTAGAACACCTACGAAAAGCTTTAGGAGACAATGGCTACAAGCCAGGCAACATCGAAAGAACGATCAAAAATCTAAAAAGGAAAATAGCTGATCCGAAAACGGTTACAGCACCTGATGGGGAGAATGAAGGACAAATAACCACAACAACTTCCCTTCCATACCTTCAGGGCATAACCGATCGCATAGGGAGGGTCCTTGGAAAACATAACGTGCGAGTCATCTTCAAACCTCAGAAGAAACTAGCACAAGTGATTCCGAGTGCAAAAGACCAAAGACCACCATTAAGTGCACCAGGAGTATACAAGATACCCTGCTCATGCGGTAACGTGTACATAGGAGAAACCGGGAGGAAGATCAGTACACGGATCAAAGAACATCAACGATGTATCAAATATGGCCATATTACACAATCAGCGCTGGCCGAACATTGGATGGAGACTGGTCATGCCATCCAGTTCGACAAAGCCCAAAGTCTGGCCCCATCAAACAGCTATTTTTCCAGGAAACACCGAGAAGGCTTGGAAATCCGAAAACATCCGGACAATCTAAACAGAGATAGAGGATATCACGTCAATCCTATTTGGCACACCGTCCTCCCGGTTTTTTAATTGACCAGCTGATCAATTAAAACATCTGATTGGCTGGTGCAGCTATCCGGAACGATGACGGCAACTATATAAGGAATACCTGAGACACGAGAGCCTGATGATGCAGACTTTAACGTTTGCGAAACGTCGGCACAACGCTGAACCTCAACACGGCCTCCATCCGGAAGCCACATACTCTTCTCATTACATAAAGAGCCGTGAAAGCCTTAAAACTAAAATGAATATATATTTACAGATCACAATGAGTTTTTAACTCTCTATAAAACTTAATAAATATTAGACATTCATGAATCACAGCTAGATAAAAAAAATAATAATTTAAATTTATTATCAAACTCTTCAAGCATGTAATGTCGTTCACACGAAGCTCATTTGGCGTTCATCACTCAGCAGCTTTATAATTTCGTCAACGAAATCACCTAATTGATTTACCGTGATTGATCTGCTTGTAATTCGAGGGTTTATGTTGACAGAGTTAGTCAATAGTGATCGTACACCGTCAACTTCATTAGACGTGTAAACGTCGATTATTCTCGAAAAGGTAATGCCGATGACTCCCATTTTTTATTTATTGCATCCGATAAAATACTCCGCAGTCGAACCAAATTTCGAGTAACGTCTCGTATTGCTTCCGACGCAATATTTTGCGCTATTGTTTCTGCGAATGGTACCATTTTGGATACGGGGAGTGCACTAGTAACCCGAGTGGAAAACGTAATTCATCACCGCCTAGCCACAAGCTAGTAAAGTGATGTTTCGAATCGCCATTAACTAGCCGTCTTAGCAATTGACTGCCCAGCCTTGTAACGCTTTAGTCCTCTAGTGCCTGAATACAAAAAAATAGATGGTGACTAGATAGAAAGAAATATCCCACGGCTGTATTATATTTCTGACCTAGCCATGACCTAGTTTTTTCAGCTAGCGACTGGGAACAAAAAATTAGGTTGCGATTAAATAAAAAAAAGTTTGCGGCTATATAATTCTATTTTCGTGATTTTTTACCCATTATTTACATCACTGGATCCTTTTACGATATTCTTTGTTGTTCGTTACTTAGGGTTATGATATTTGCGCTGTAAATATACTAATGGTTCAATTTTAAATTATCTGAGACAAACGCTTACGCCGTAACGTGGTTTCGATCCTGGGACCTCTGGGTGATGAGTTGTGACGTTGTCCACTGAGCCAATTCTACTTGTTTAATTTCTGAATTTTCTTATCATCTACATATGTTACACTACACAATGTGAGATTATTGAAAAATGGGTGGATTAACAAATGTAAATAACATTATCGGATCAATGACTCAATTGCATTCGCATTGAGAGCGATAATCGCATAGAAATATATAACCTTAAATCGTATTTGTCCGAACATTTATTCCGGCTCGTGCGGCCGCAGTTGGGAAGTGTTGGCGAGGTCATCGCGAGATACCGACTTGAGGATTTTATTCATTCGCAACGTCATCTGTAACGCAAGTTGCTTAGCTAATCATGAACCAGTCGCTTGATGGAACTACACGTATTCACATAACCACACTTTGTCATTCGTGACCAAGATCGGCTGGGCAGTGACTAGCCAAGGGGTGAACAGCCGCAGTTAGCTGGCTAGGTCATGGCGAGATACCTACTTGAGAATGTTTGCATTCGCAACGCCATCTGTAACTCAAACTACTTAGCCAGCCATGAGCCAATCGCTCGATAGAACTACACGTAGTCACATAACCACACTTTATCATTCGTGACCAAGCTCGGCTGTGCAGTGACCTGCCAATGGGTGCACAGCCGCCTAGCTGGCTAGGTCACGGCAAGATACCTACTTGCAAGTAGGTATCTCGCTATGAGAATATTTGCATTCGCAACCCCATCTGTAACTCAAATTGCCTTGCCAGCCATGAACCAATCACTTGATGGCACTACATGTAGTCACATAACCACACTTTGTAATTTGTGACCAAGATCGGCTGGGCAGTGACTAGAAAAGGGGCGCGTAGCCGCAGTTAGCTAGTGTTGGCTAGGTCTTGGCGTCATGCCCACTTGAGAACTTTTTTCTTTTGTAAAGCCATCTCAAACTCAAGTTAGCTAGCCAGCCATGAGTCATTCGCTCGATGGAACTACACGTAGTCACATAACCACCGTAGTCCAACCATTGGTCAGTTCGTATGAGCTCAATTGGGCGAGCCAGTTACTAGGTCGTAACTCAGACAGGCTAGAACAATTTCTACTCGGGTTGTGACCAAGATCAGCTGGGCAGTCCATTGGTCCATTGGTCCAACCATTGGTCAGTTCGTATGAGCTCAATTGAGCGAGCCATTTACTAGGTCGTAACTCAGATAGGCTAGAACAATTTCTACTCGGGTTGTGACCAAGATCAGCTGGGCAGTGACTAGACAAGGGCTGGATAACAAAACATTCACAATATTCCTAGCTTATAGCGAGCCAACCATTGGTCAGTTCGTATGAGCTCAATTGGGCGAGCCAGTTACTAGGTCGTAAATCAGACAGGCTAGAACCATTTCTATTCGGGCTTGAATTGGAAAGCTCACTGCAGAAATAAGCAATAAATTTAGAAATAAAGTAGCGAAAAATCGAAGGTTTCGGAGAGCGAGACTTCTCGTAACGTAACAGCAGCCATCTTGCTCGAGGTGTGGCAACGTCGGATACGCGCGCGAATATGATTCGTCTATCGGATATTTTCAACGCAAATTAAAAATATGATTGTGCGAAGACGTCCATTTTTTAATGGAATATAAAGGGCCTTTCGTCGATATTTACTTAAAGTTTTTTATGCAGAGCCAAGGCATCTCAATTTTTCTGGCGACATGTATACAACGCATCTATATATAAATTCAGCATGGAAGAACTGTCATATAAAATGAACGTTCCTTTTTATATCTGCAACTATTATGAAAATTGGGAAAGGGAAAAATAACATAAAAATCGATGAAATATGTTTTGACTTTAGACAGATTGGCCATTGGTAATTGAGATTAACCTGAACGCGACGTTCTTTATTTGCGATCGCAATTTCATCGTATCATTTTTTAATTCGTGTCCGACAGAATCTACCTTTGTCTCTAAACTGGACTTCAGGTACAATCCCGTTACTCTCTTGATAAATTCCTACAGTATTTTCATTTTCTATGTTTACCGACCACAAAAAATAATAAGCCGGGTGTGTGGGACCAATGACAGCCATCAAAAATGCATCGATACTAAACGTCGACGATATGGCGTACCACTGAAGTCGAGTAGTAGATTATTACGTTTGTTTCCATATTATAAAAATAGTAGGTAGCTCAAAATTCAAAACTTCACAAATATTTCTCGAAAAATAGGCCATATACATATCTCTAAAACGTGGTAGTATTACGGCGCAAAACAGACTCTAAATTTACTAGCGTGCTCATTACCGTACCTCCTTACAGCATCGTCAGCGTGTGTGTTCCTATCTTGAGGAAACTGTATGGGACGAGGTGGCTGACCTAACTAGAAAATTTTTGATAATATATATTTTTTATTAATATTATTATTAATTGCAAGTTATTATGAAATAATATTCGGTAATTGTTCGGATGTAGTTAATGTTGGCGATGGCGCGGTGGGTATCCAGTGATCCTCTCCCGCGTAGCTCATAAATGTTGTATTATTTTTCTTCTTTTTTCTTCCTCGTTTTATATTAGGAACCGATTTCTGAGGTCCCGGGGTTTGTATCTCTTCAGTCTTCTCCTTGTTGCATTTTCTTCTAGCAGCCCTGATGCAGATTCGTTTGGGTGATTTTCAATCCTCATTTCGTATCGTTTGCTGAGGTGTTGTATTTCATTTTTGACCGTGTCGATTTTGAGGTCTCTGTGTATGTTTTTATTACTCACTTACCATGGTGCACTTGCAATCATGCGTAATGTTTTTAATTGCATTCTTTGTAATATCTTGATGTTTGAGTTGCTAGCTGTGCCCCATAGCTGTATGCCGTCGGTCCATATTAGCTTGATTATTGCCTTGTAGATTGTTATTTTGTTCTATAGCGATAATTTTGATTTTTTACCGATAAGCCAGTACATTTTCCTTATTCTTAGATTTAGCTCCCTTCTTTTTATTTTGATGTGTTTGGCCCAAGTTAGTCTTCTGTCTAGGTGTATTCCTAGGTATTTGACCTCTTCTATGTTCGGAAACTTTTGGTTGCATAGTGTGATATTGGGGCAGTTGCCTTTCCTGGTGGCAAACGCAATATAGACCGATTTGGTTTCACTATCCTGTATTCGCCATTTATCCAGCCACTGCTCGATGGTATTTAGATGTCTTTGTAGCATGTTGCTTGCAGTTACAGGGTTTTCATGGACTGCCAGAATGGCTGTATCATCAGCGAACGTTGGTACGGTTGTATCTCTGCTGGATGTTAAGTCTGCTGAATAGATGGTGTACAGGACAGGTCCGAGAACGCTCCCTTGCGGTACACCTGATGTGATTGCGAATAGTTGCAACAATTCTTGGCCCTGCCTTACTTGGAATTGTCTGTTGCTGAGGTACGATCTGAGGAGCAAGAAGTACTGAGGTAGCGTTCTTTTTATTTTGTAAAGTAACCCCTCGTGCCAAATCTTGTCGAAAGCCTGCTTGACATCTAGAAAAACGGCTGAGCAATTTTGTTTTCCTTCTATTGAGTTCGAGATTACATTGTATATTCTATTTACTTGTTCGATCGTCGAATTATTGTTTCTGAATCCAAATTGGTGTGGTGGGATTAATTCATCATCGTTTATAATGGTTTTCATTCTCTTGAGTAGTAGTTTCTCGAATACTTCCGACAGAGTGGGTAGCAGACTTATAGGTCTGTATGACGTAACCTCATTGGGGGTTTTACCCGGTTTTAGGAAGAGAATGATTTGAGCTATTTTCCAATGCGAAGGAATGTGTGAGTTTCGAATTATTACATTGGGTAGGGATGTTATGAAAACAATGGCTTTTCTCGGTAGCTCTTTGAGAATTTTGCCGTCGATGAGGTCATATCCGGGTGCTTTTCTTGTTTTCAGTTCCTTGTCTATCGTTCTTTGAACTTCGGCTGGAGACATGTGCTGAATTGGTAGCATTATTGGTAGAGGGCTTTCTAGAAATTCCAGTAATTCGGTGTTTTCTCCGGTAGTTGGAAACGGTTTAAATACGTCAGCCAGATGGATGGCGAAAGCCTCTGCTTTTTCTGCATCGCTTTTAGCCCAGCTATTTTTGGCGGTTTTTATTGGGGGACTTTGTTGTTGTGGTTGTTTCAGTCGTTTTGTTACCTTCCATAGGGAATAATCCGTGCTCGATGTGTTCGTTACATTTTGTAAGCTCTGTTGGATCGATTCATTTTGGTAATCTTCGATGAGTTTTTTTATTTCCCAAATGGCTCTGTTAAGATTATTTTTGTCTACGGGTTTTTTCGTTAACTGTCATTTTTTCCTCGATTTTCTTTTATTCGCTATTTTATCTTTTATTTCCTTCGGGTAGAAGATGTCCGTGTTCTTGGTTTTTATTTGAGGGGTGACTGCCCGTGCGGTTGTTTGAATTAATTCGGTGAAGTATTCAACTGCAGAGTTTATTTCGTCGCTTCTTTTTAAGGAGATGTTTAGATTGATGTCGCTGTCTATTTTTTCTCTGTATGCTTCCCAGTCCATCTTTTTGTTATGCAGAAAGAATGTTTTTTTTTCCTAGACATGATCCCAGTGCTAATTGTAGCTGTACTTACAATTAACACTGGGATCGTGTCTAAGAAAAAAACACTCTTTCTGCATAACAAAAAGACGGACTGGGAATGATCAGATGATAGGTCGAGGCTAGATTCGAGATGCGTATAATTCTTTGCTATCCCTTTCGTCACGAAGAAATCGAGCGCATCTGGTATTTTATTCGTATCCGTGGGCCAATAGGTAGGCTGCCTCGATGATAATTGTCGCAGTTTTTTGCACGCATGCTTTCGTATAGTTCTCTGCCTCTTGTAGTAGATGATCTAGATCCCCAGTGCATATGTTTTGCGTTATAATCTCCCCCAGCGAGAGTGTCGAAGTAGTTTGCAAACATTTCTCTCTTTATTTTGTGCTTAGGAGGCAGTATACTACTGCTAGTACTATGGGTTCATGCCTCCGGTCTTCGATAACTATGGACGTTGATTGGAGATATTCTGTTTCAAACTTAGTGGATTCGTGGTGTTTTATTGATTTTTTTATTAGAATAGCTGTGCCACCGTGGGCCGTGCCATCCGGATGTTTCGTATCATACACGTTATAATCTTGTATTTTGAGGAAGCTTCTATCTGTAAAATGTGTCTTTGAGATGAGCATGATATCTATTTCGTTTGTGTGTAGATAGGTGGATAATCCTTGGCGATGTTGTACCAAGCCGTTCGCATTCCATAAAGCTATGATATAAAAATGGTTCATGTTAAATTGGTAAACTTTGACAATACTGTCGTGAGTAGTTTTAACATAGTGTTTAGCAGTTCGTTTTTGTTGACTCAGAGCGGATTTAAACTCGTTGAGAGATTTTTCGAGGAATAGCGAGATTTCAGAATTGTTTGAGGTATTATTGTTCATGTCTGTATTTGTTCTCGATCTTGCCGCGTCCGCGTAGCTCGTCGTATTTCTTCTGTCTGATGGACTGGTATGTGGGGTTCGTATCTGTTGGGTATAACGGTTTTCATTTTCGAGGGCCGTCGACCTGTGCCAGTGGGGCCTTTGTATTTGTGCGTTTCTTTTTTCAATTATATCTTTGTATGCTGCCCATTCTTTGTAGCTGGCTGTGTGATTTCCTCCACAACTGGCGCAAGTGGCGGGAGTATCTTTTGATTTTTTACAATCTGCGGTGTTATGCTCATCTGCGACAGTATTTTTTTGTATGGCCGTGTCTTTGGCACCTGAGGCATTGAACTATGTTGTTCCTTTTCCGAGCTGGTTCTATCTCCATTTTAGCGTTCACCAAGAGATCTATTTTATATACTTCTTTGTTGTTTTTGTCTGGTTGAAGATCGAGAAAGAAAAGCGGTAGTGGAATTTTTATTTTGTTCTGTCTTATGTTTATTACATTGCGTACTTGGTGTCCGCGTGATTCGATTTCCCTTTTAACTTCTGCGGGATCGGTTGAGGGGTGGAGGGATCTAATGACAACTCTGAAGGCTCGCTCTATTGTGAGTACGATTTTTCGATAGGCGTCTGCGCTCTTGGCCATAATTTTCAGCTGTCCATTGTTATTTATTTTTTTGTAAATATACTCATCGTTTGTGACTGCTTGTCTCAATGTTGTTTGGGGGTTTCGGCTCGTTGGTATTTACGTTTACCGATTGATTGTTATGTGTGTTTACTTCTAGATCGTTTGGTAATCCAGCGTTGTGGGCTATAGGCGCGTACCTGTTTTGCTAACGATATGAGTTGGTTCGCTGTCACTTTCGTTGCTTTCGCTAGAGGCTCTTCTTGGGCGTTTTTTTTTTAATGAACTATTTTCCAAGGGGGTGATCTCCCTGGGTGGCTGTTCGACTCCCGCGTGAGGGTTAGTCCTAGTGCGTTACGTGTACGAGACGTAGTAGCAATCGGACTTATTGGTTTTTGATGGTTAAGTGATAGGTTCTCAGTATTGCACTGGCTACCCTCCATCTCATCGTCTTCGATGGTTTTGTTGCCACCACTTTTTTCTCTCATGGCACAAGGTCGGCAGCGCTAGAGCACCTCGCGAGGATCACTGTACACTTAGTTTTCGTGCGTAATATTAAGAGGGATAATAGCACTCGCTAGTTAAGCTCAGACACGTCCGTCTTCTCTGACGGCTATCACCAAACTCCTTTGATAATATGAGAAATACATTGAAAAACAATTTTTTTTAATCTCATATCCGTTTTTCATCTTAAATCCTTTTACACACTATCTTATTAGGTGTACAAATAAGTTTTAGGACACTTCGATTTTGTATCATAACAGCTATTCTAAATTAATTCAAAGGTCCCGCTCACTTATCATAGATGGCGCTTGATATGTAGTATCGAAACGTAAAGGAGTCATAAACATAACCTATAAATTCTGTAAATTAAACATGCAGACCGATAAGCTATTTATTAGACACTGCATTCGCTATGAATTCCATCAAGGAAAAAGTGTTAGGAAAGCGTGTGAATCGATATGTTCTGTTCTTGGAGACAACATTGTATCTAAAAGTACATGTGAGTATTGGTATAAGCGATTCAAAGAAGCTGATTTCGACGTTAGTGACCGTGAACGCACGGGGCCTCCTGTAAAGGTGGACGATCAGGAACTGCAAGCGTTGCTGGATGAAAACTCTTGTCAGACGGAGAAACAACTTTCGGAACAGCTTGGAGTAACTCAACAAACTGTTCCTTATCGTTTAAAAGCAATGGGTAAGATTCGAAAAGGAACAAAGTGGGTACCACACTTTCTGACTCAAGAAAATAAAAACAGCCGTCTTAACATTTGTGTGAGTCTTTACAACAAGCAACATAGAAAGTCTTTCTTGTGGAAAATTGTGACCGGCGATGAAAAGTGGATTTATTTTGATAATCCGAAACGCAAATATCATTGGGTTGACCCCGGCGAGCCGACAACATCCACGCCAAAGCGCAATGTTCATTGTAACAAAGTCATGCTGTGCATATGGTGGGATATGAAAAGCGTACTGTATTATGAACTTCTCAAACCTGGTCAAACAGTTACTACCGATCGCTATTGTCATCAATTGATGCAAGTGAATCAAGAAATTGAGAAGAAACGTCCATTTTCTGGTAAAGGAAAACGTCCAGTAAAACTGCTCCATGACAACGCGCGGCCTCATGTGAGTAAACCGGTCAAGGATACGTTACTAGCGCTTGGATGGGAAGCTGTACCACACCCGCCGTATTCACCAGACTTAGCCCCATCCGATTATCATTTATTCCGGAAAATGCAGAACGATTTGTCTGACGTGCGATTCAAAACATTTGAAGAAGTGGAAAAATGGGTCGCTAAATTTCTCACCTCGCAAGACGAAAGTTTCTTTGCGAAAGGCATCCGCGAGTTACCTGAGAGATGGCTGAAGGTCATTCAGTGCGATGGAGATTACTTCGATGAATAACTGTGTTTTACTTCTTTTTTAATAAATCTTGAATTTTTTTAAAACTGTCCTAAAACTTATTTGTACACCTAATATATCGTCAAAAAGAAGATCTGCACTAAATTTCAGCCAAATCGGAGGTGACAGCTATTCGGAAGTACACCCTCGTTTTTCCCCGCACAGTCGTATTTCAACACAATAGGTCTGAAAAATAGGATAGCTCAAAACTTTTGCACGCAACTGTATAAAAAAAAAACGATTCAAGATGTCAAATGGATATTTATTAATGGACCAAAAAAAAATATGTTTATTAAAAATGCCGGCTAACGAAACGTAAAATCAATTCAATGTTTCCAACTCCACATGTTCAGTACGGCGTACTGGTACTGGACCGGCACGCCATACCAATTAACCTACCATCATATATCCAGTAACACGTACCGGAACGGTACCAGTAACGCGTACGATTCCACCTCGTACCAGAATTATACTGGTATTGTACCAGTACGCCGTAGGGTACAATCACGATACGCCGTACCAACAGTACGCTCGGTTATTTGGGTAACCCGTCAATATTTCTATAACTTGGCTAATTTTATGAGTATCACTAAACGGTCTCACATACGCATTTAGAAAGGTCTGTGGAATAATAAAATCAATTTAAAAAAAACTATTCTCTCGAATTTCCAGATAACAAGACTGCCTTAATGACATTTGTATGAGCACGTGCTCGTGTATATAAACGAAATTTACGGTGTTTTTATTGTCATGCAAAATGATCAATAATATATATTTTTAAATCTCTTCAGTTCCAATGTATACGCTTGCGGGTTTTGACGTATTGCCCTTCCCAATTAAATCCTTTCTATCACTTCCTACTTGCACTTTCGCAAATCTAGCCTCGTTTCTGTTGCCTCCACAGTCGTCTTAAGAGGGAATGACACCTCATCGCGGTCGGTATCGTAGAACAATTATAGATTCCCAAAAATCTCTGAAACGGCTTTTCAGATCCCGTCGAAACTTTGCCAAACGGCGTTAAATAGATAGACGAACAGCTGTCTGCCCCTCAAATTTTCTGAATTAGAGAAAAAAAAACTAAATTGGCTTATGATTGGCCAATCTACATTTTTTTTCTCGAATTCAGAAAAATCGAGGGGCTGACAGCTATTCGTCTATCTATTTGGCGTCGTTTGGCAAAGTTTCGACGGGATCTGAAGAGCCGTTTCAGAGATTTTTGGGAATCTATAATTGTTCTACCATACCGACCGCGATGAGGTGTCATTCCCTCTTAAAGCCATGTGCCACACGCCAGAAAATTTCGACGCGGCCTCTCGTTACGTCGGTAGCGCAGATCTCGTAGTTTTTAGCTACGAGTCGCTACCGACGGACAGCGCAGCGATCGCGAATTCGGTCTCGATGCTTCGCACTGGGACGAAGAGTCGAAGCCAAATAGACGACGATCGCTGAGCACGCGCGCGCGTGTGTGTGTGTGTGTGTTTGCTACGCCGCCCGCGTTGCAGAAAGAACGAATCCGTTCTCGCACGCCATTCGGTCGTACACAAGCACCTTACATCTATGTGCGTGTCACACAATTCACACAACTATGCATAGCGACCACGCTACGCTTGTATTGGAAGCATGCGCTCGCTCGGCAGGAGAGCGGTGAAACTTTGTTGCATTTTACATTGTATATGCAGCCATTAAATCGATTTTTTTTCGACGACGGCCACAACCAAAAGACTCAGGCATTTCCCCATACTTTTTTAATTCATCGTTAACGATTTCGATCCCTGCCAAAATTTCGAACGACCGAAATTGCTCAAAACACACTCTACAAAAGAGTGGTAAAATTTTGCAATGCTCATTATTTAAACAAATGCGTTCAGCATTTTATCTCTGCCAGGGTTCATATTTGGCAGCATTTTTGCTGGTCAGCTTCTCGAACAATCAAGATCGCTAGCCTCGCTCTGCGAAAAAGCGGTGAAATTTTGCGATCGGGCATTGTTTAAACAAATGCCCTCGAATCGATTTTTTGTTGACGGCGGTCATTGGTGGAAATTTCTTTATGGTTGAACTTTCTAGCAAATAGGGTTTGCTAGAGACTCGTATGGTGAAAGGGTGCTAGCATTTCTCCACTCTTTTTTAATTAATTTAAACAAATAAGCTCGAAGACTATTTGGCATCTCGATGTCGCTCATCATCGACGAATTCGACCTCTGCTAAAATCTCGAGTCACGACCGAGATCGCTCGAGACTCACTCTACAAAAGAGTTGTAAAATTTTACAATGTTCTTTGTTTAAACAATTGCGATCGGCACTTTTTTTCTGCCATGGCTTATCTTCGGCAGGTTGTCTGCGGCTGACCAAATTCGCGAGCGAACGAAATCGACCGGTTTTCACTCTGCGAAAGAGTGGTAACATTTTATTGGTACTGCAAAAAAATACGTTTAGCATTTTTTGTCTCTGCCGGAATTCATCTTCGGCAGGTTTCTCCAACGATCGAATTTTCTAGCAATGACGATCGGAGAAGTTTCGCTCTACAGATAAGCAGTAAAATTTTACTATCGCGAATTGTTTAGAGGTCATCGCTGTAAAAATTTCGAAGAATCGTTTTATTGGAAGCACTTTAAAAAAATCCTTGAAAACTTAAAAAAAATTACAATGCTCTTTGTTTAAACAATTGCGATCAGTATTTTTTTCTCTGCCATGGCTTACTTCGGCAGGTTGTCCGCGGCCGACCAAATTCGCGAGCGAACGAGATCGACCGGGTCTCACTCTGCGAAAGAGTGGTAAAATTTTATTATTACTAAATTATTACTAATTATGCTAAAAAAATACGTATAGCATTTTTTTCTCTCTGCCGGAATTCATCTTCGGCAGGTTTCTCCAAGGATCGAATTTTCTAGCAATGACGTTCGGAAAAGTTTCGCTCTACAGAAGAGCGGTAAAATTTTACTATCGCGAATTGTTTAGAGGTCATCGGTGTAAAATTTTCGAAAAATCGTTTTGTTGGAAGCACTTTAAAAAATCCTTGGAAACTTAAAAAAATTTACAATGCTCTTTATTTAAACAATTGCGATCGGCATTTTTTTCTCTGCCACGGCTTACTTCGGCAGGTTGTCCGCGGCCGACCAAATTCGCGAGCGAACGAGATCGACCGGGTCTCACTCTGCGAAAGAGTGGTAAAATTTTATTATTACTAAATTATTACTAATTATGCTAAAAAATACGTTTAGCATTTTTTCTCTCTGCCGGAATTTATCTTCGGCAGGTTTCTCGAAGGATCGAAGTTTCTAGCAATGACGATCGGAGAAGTCTCGCTCTACAGAAGAGCGGTAAAATTTTACTACCGCGAATTGGTTAGAGGTCATCGGTGTAAAATTTTCGTAAAATCGTTTTGTTGGAAGCATTGTTAAAAAATCTTTGGAAACTTAAAAAAATTTACAATGCTCTTCGTTTAAACAATTGCGATCGGTATTTTTTTCTCTGCCATGGCTTATTTTCGGCAGGTTGTCTGCGGCCGACCAAATTCGCGAGCGAACGAGATCGACTGGGTCTCACTCTGCGAAAGAGTGGTAAAATTTTATTATTACTAAATTATTACTAATTATGCTAAAAAAAATTCGTTTAGCATTTTTTCTGTCTGCCGGAATTCATCTTCGGCAGGTTTCTCCAAAGATCGAATTGTCTAGCAATGACGATCGCAGAAGTCTCGCTCTACAGAAGAGCGGAAAAATTTTACTATCGCGAATTGTTTAGAGGTCATCGGTGTAAAATTTTACAAAAATCGTTTTGTTTGAAACACTTTTAAGAAATCCTTGGAACCTTAAAAAATATGATGCATATTCCTTTGTAGCTGAAAAAAAACCATTATAAAGTGGTTTTCGAGCTATTTTTTAAGGAAGTCTCCGCCGCTGAAAACCGTCTTTGGCCATGTCTCATGCCGGTAGGCGCAGTTCTCACTTCTTGTAAGCCTATTGTGGGGACAAAGTCACCGACTAAAAATAGTTTTATTTTCGACCAATAGGTGGCATTAGATTACGGGAAAAAAAACTTGTTCAGGTGTAGCGTCTTTGAAACTGTTGACTTCAAACATGTTTTTTTCAAAACCATGTTTTCGATATCGGGACGGAGCAAAACTCAAACAATGTTCGACCAATCGACTTGAAATTTTAACAGTAGTTTCTTAGATTACTTTAACAGTCAAACATTATTAAGCTTCAAGTTTCTAGTTTGAGATCTTTTGGCAAAATAATTTTGTGAGGTATGGTTATCGCGCAATTATAAGAGATGGCGAGAAAACTATTTTTTCAAGAGATTTTTCACAGTTAAATCAATGCATAGGTCGGTTAGATTGTTTATTCAGTTTCAATTTGGTTTTTTGTGGTCTCTCTATGTCAACTTTTTGCTGACATATCCGACTTATAATAAAACATGTTCCTTTCGTGTTTGATCAATGATATCACAGCAACCAATGATCGCACATGAAATTATTGGGCGGCTTTAAAAACTTGAATCAATTTCGTACAAGACCCTTTCGTTGATTTTTGAGAAAAAAATCATGTTTTCACCATTAACAGTAGTTTGAAAAATAGGACAAAAAATGACATTTTATGGTTTGTCAGTAAATTTACTACTCCATTATAAATATTGGTAGAAAGACTAATGTCGCCACGTTTATTTTTCAGCTTAATGTATCCCCAATGGGCGTGTAAATTTTCAAATTGATCCAACGACCCGTTTTTCCGAACCGATCGATCCAAGTTTTACAAAAGAATTAAAGGAACAAGTGTTCCTAAACATCGTGTAATCATGATCAAAATGAAAGCACCCATTTTCTTCGACTGTTTTTATAACTTTGCTTGTTAAATTTAAGAAAAAAAATTGAGAAATTAAAAAAAAATTGTAATTTGTTTAAATTTGTAACATTTTTCAGGAAACAATGGTGACTCGTTGTTGCCACGCTTCGGTTTTTGCGCACCATAATTTCACTCATCTTTAATTGCATTGATTAAAAGTTGATCCCCGAAAGCAGTGTTCACTAGTCGATCTGAGAACTTGTATGCCATTAACTATAGATATTTTCTGCGCAGGTTATCAGGGATACAAAAAACACTTTTTTCAAAAATGATCTCTTGTTTGGAAGGAAAAACCAATGAACAATTTTTTTCAAAAACTAATCTTTTTTTGGTACATTTTTTCTACGTTTTGGTAAAAAAATGAATGTTTTTGTAAACGCTCACTTTTTTTCAATTTTTGATCATGCCTAGTTTTGAAAAAAAGATTGTTTCCCATAACCCTAATAACCTTCGTAGAAAATATTGAGAATTAATTGCATAAATGTTCTCAGATCGACTATTAAATACAGCTTGACAGTATCAACTTTAACTGATGCAATTAAAGATGAGTGAAATTAAAGTGCGCAAAGGCCGAATCGTGTAAAACATGAGTCAGTATTGTTTCCTGAAATATTTTACAAATTAAAAAAAATGTTAATGTCTCGAATTTTTTTCCTATATTTAACAAGCAACTAGTGCCAAGTTGTGAAAAAAATCGAAGAAAATTAGTATTTTTATTTTGATGATGATTGCAAGATGTTTAGGAATAATACACTTGTTCCTTTAATTGTTTTGTCAAATTTCGATTAACTTTTGATAGAAAACGGTTCGACGAATCAATTTGCAGACTAACAGGGGTATTGGGAGTAAATCGAGCTGAAAAAAAACGCTGCAACATTAGTCTTTCCATCAATATTTGTAACGTAGTGGTAGATTTATTGAAAATCCAGAAAAAGTAATTTTTTGTCCTTCACTAAACAACAGTTAAGGGTGAAGAAAAAAATCACAAAAATCAACGGGAGGGGCTGGCAGAAAATTTATTCGAATTTTCAAAGCTGCACTCTAATTCCCGTTGCGATAATTGGTTGCTTAGATATCGATAATCAAAGACAAAAGGATCTTTTTTCATTCGAAGTCGGATATCTCAGCAGAAAAATTGACGTAGAGAGATAAAAAGCAAATTAAAGCTGAATAAACAAGCTAACTAACCTATACATTGAGTTAACTGAAACAAAATTCCCTAGTCCGATGACCCCTGAAAAATAAAAACAAATTTGGAATTTTTTTCTGCCGGTATTTCTTATGATTACGCGATAGCCGTAAATCACAATTTTTTGCCAAAAGATCTTGAACCTATCATTTTGAAGCTTCAAAAGGCTTTTTTCATCTCGATGCGACAGTTTTTCACATAGACACAGCGCTTATAAAAACGCTAAAAAATTAAGAAATTTTGTTCTTGTAATTTTTGGAGTCGTATATAAAAAGTATGGTTTAAAACACGACCTTTTTTTTAACTCATCTCTTTTCTTTAATTATTTTGAAGTTTCTCCTCATTTGATTGCTAAAACGAACGTAATAAACGAAAATATTTTACTCTTAGTTCCACGATTAAATTTACGATAGTCCTACTGCGTTCCACGGAGAGGGTATGAGGTTGAAGTTTGCAACGTTGGAACGGAATAAAAATTAAAATTTGTGAAGTCCTTATTTATATTTCGGCAACCTTTACTTACAATAATACTCCAACCATTTTTCAGATTGTTGGTCGCGCCTCGTTCAAAGAGACGCGACCAACAATCGTCACCGTGTACTCCGATCTAAGGGGTCACACTGTGGAATTAAAAAAAAATTGTTTTTATTTTACTTGACTTAAAAGATGCTTTGAACCATCTATAATAAGGGGAAAAAAGTTTGGTACCTGTAAAACAAGGTCCGCAGGCCAGTATGGGTCTGCGGTGGCAGTGGCTGGCCCGTGTGCGAGACATCGACCGTTTTTCTCAAAACACAATTTTTCAAAACGGCACGCAGCATAACTTCAACAATTTTCATCATTTTCACTCCCAATTTTCGGTACATGTTTAAAATAACATTCCGAAGAGAAATAAGTACGGGATTTTCTATGAGTTAGTTATAACATTAGTTATTACCAAATGATTGTCCTTTTTTCTGTCGAAAATAAAGTTTTTGGTTTAATGCTTGCCAATTACACAAAAAATAACATTGTCACAATTCTCTACGTATTTCTAGCTATACTCGTGTAAATTAATAGAAATTTTTTTATTTTATTCTAAAATCAAATTTGCGTCAGCTATACTGCATGCCGCAGAGCGTCTCAAATTCAACATGCCTCGCCAGAATGGCTCCAGCGTCACCTTTTGGCATAATTTTTTAATATAAATTTCATTTTGTTCACTTAAAGATATGACGAATAAAATCCTTGAATGTTAATATTCTCTTATTTGTCCTTCTGCAAAAAAAAATCGCGAAATATCACTCAATTTTGGACGTTTACAGTGGTGTAAGCCCTTATGGTAAAACGAGCGTGCGCTCTTGATTTCTATCGATTTTGTTCAAATTTTAACTACACATTGTTCATATTATTATGCAAGTTTGAGTTAAATTTCAGAACAGTTGACCATTTAGATTGGGAGATAATGGATTTTTTAATAGCAACTTTTAACCCTGCAGGGTCTGCATTGGCCAAAAATCAGGTCACTTAATTCGGCGTACCATTCTATTGTGTTTATGCATTTTTTCCAGCGAAATTTGTAGTATATTCTGAGGTATAAAAAAAAACAAATTTTCTGAAGATTTTATGCCCGTCAACGGAATGGTTTTAGAAAAATGAATTTTTTTAAATAAAAAAAATCCGGAAACGGTACAGTGGATCGATTTGATTTTTTTTGGTACTTGTTCGATCAAACGTGTTACGAAATAAAATTATAGAACATCTTGCGAAAGATTAAGGTTTGGAAAAAAAATAATGTTCCTTGTTTTATTTTTTTTACGATAATCCACTTGGGGTACAATAACGATTTTTTTTTTTTTCATATAATCTGTGGCACCTTATTAGATTATATATTTTGTTCAAAATGATCGGTTTGGTACGCCACAGTAAAAAAAAAGAAACAGACTTTATTGATATATTTTAGTTATATATCTATATATTTTAGTTATATATCTATATAACTAAAATATATCAATAATTTTTGGTACAATAGCGAAAAATTTTTCGCTATTGTACCGCAAGTGGACTATAGTAAAAAATAATAAAACAAGGAACATTATTTTTTTTCAAACCTTAATCTTTCGCAAGATGTTCTATAATTTTATTTCGTAACACGTTTGATCGGAACAAGTACCAAACAAAAATCAAATCGATCCACTGAACCGTTTCCGGAATTTTTTTTTTGATATTCAAAAAAAAAAAATTTTTCTAAAATTATTGCGTTGACGGGCATGAAATTTTCAGAAAATTTGTTTTTTTTATACCTCAGAATATACTCCAAATTTCGCTGGAAAAAATGCGGAGGCAATTTTTCCCTACTTACCCGGCTATGGCCGTTCAATGCAGACCGTAGAGTGTTAAATGTTGCAATTTTTAAATCAATCATCTCCGAATCTAAATAGTCGACTGATCTAACATTTCACTCAAACATGCATAATGATACGAACAATGTCTAGTTAAAATTAAAACAGAATCTAAAAAAATTAAAAGCGCACGCTTGTTCTACCTTAACGCGTTCAACCGTTGACCATTCAATGCTGTTGGGCTGGAAGTTTGGACCCGTCGACTCTGAGTATGAGATGATGGTAGCCGTAACCATTGAGATGCAATGGTCCTCGCCCTTTGTTCTAAAACGTACATACGTAAGCGAAAGGCCTTGCACAGATTGGTGGTGCAATCCATGATGAGATATTGTTTCTGAGCCAAGCCGAAGAGTTCAACGAGTTTCTTGAGGTCAGCCTCGCTGATGCTCTCGGAGAGATTGGAGATAGCGGTGATATCCTCGCGGACACTGGGACTCTATACCGTGGCCGCGACGAGTGACACGGTTTCTCATCCGCGGCAGTGCGTTCTTGCTGCCCTTGATAAATCCGATGGTCCATCTAGATGGAAAATCCGACACTACATTAGTTCTAGTTTCTACATGCTAGCCCAGGTACCGTACCTAGCATGTGTATGTGTACGTTATCTGTACGAGTATTAGTATGGTGAGGATACGGAACCAGTATATTTTACTAATGCACAGTATACCAGTAGCATACTAGTAACATGTACATTTGCGTGTAGCGGTGCACTACCATACCGAGGGTCTTCTATCTTTATACGCTATACCAATAGTACTTTCGGTCATCAGGGTGAAGCTATCGAGGAATCGCCACAGGTCCACAAATCAACCGTGTTTGAGACGTGACAGTTTTGCGTTCATAGGCAAAGGGTGTTGAGGGTTTGAGGGGTAATGGAAATGGCGACGGATCATCGGAAAATATGCTATCTGCGATTTTTTCACGAATAAATACCGCGGTATTTCTGCGAAGAGCAAATAAGCTTGAATTTCTTGCACCGGAGCCGTTGGCTGTTTGACACATAGGCGAGCGAGAAAACAATGCGAGGGAAGATCGTGGCAAATGACAAAGTACGTAAATTGAGGTTATGAGGTTATAGCATGTACGTACCTTGACTTCCGGCGTTTTCTCCTTCGGCTTCTCGCTGTCACTATATTCCTCGATCTTCTTCGTGTAATCGGCCGCGGCGGTTTTCTTGTCGATTATGTCTTCGTCGGGATTTCTCGTCGGTGGTGTGCCGGCGTCCTGAGGCGCTCTTCACAGCAAAAAAACTCACCAAAACGCGACGAAAACAAACTCCACTCTATGATACACTATTCACATTCTATATCACACTCTATCACACACATCGTATGATGAAATATATTGCGAACGAATGTGCGAGGTTATAGGTCCAGCTTTCGACCTGTCAAAAAATAAATTGTTCCGAAAGGAGGCGAGCGCGGTCGGTACAAACAGAACGAAGCGAGCTGCGCACCGCCAGTGAGAATACGGATGAACTGAGCGCTCGCTCCGGTAACTGATATTTTGAGCTTTGTTGGTACATTTTTGCTACATTTTAGTAAAAATTTCAAAATGCTTTTTCTCCACTATTTGTTCATGAAAACAGGTGAAACAAAGCTTAAAATGTGTGTTTTTTCACGGTCCAGAGGATGACGCTCAGAAAATTATCGAAAATGCGATGCAATGGTTAATAATTCACCATTTTTCGCAGGGTAACCACAAACTGTAATTTTTTTTTGGAAATTTTGGATAACGGAGGGCGTCATCCCCTCGGAGCAAGTATCATGCATGCACACAACAAATTTCATTCCAATCGGTTGTTCCGTTTGGGAGAATTCTTTTGTCAAAATTTCGAAGCGGTCGGAGGCATGTGACACATCGCCGTAACCCTTCGACTGCACACTTCCGCTACGAAGCTCTGACTGCATATGGGGTCGGTCCGACCCCAGATATTTTTCAGATCGTTGTATTTCGGTAAATATACATTTCTTTTTTTGTTTTTGTAGAGACTTTTCTTGCAGTCAATCATCCTTGTTTTATGGCCCAAATGTTATTTCTTAAGAAAAACAAAGAATAAGTGCCCAAACATTCGTTCGAAGTGGATGATGCGTTGAAAAATACATACTTGCACGAAAAATATCATAATTTTGTTTTCAAAATATAAATAAGTTCTTTGAGGTTTTTAAAAAGGAAGGTTTGTAGATACGAAAAAAAGACAGTGTCGATAGTCCTTCCAAAAAGTATATTTATTCGGAGGTTTCAATTTGAGCATTTTCGGGATAGTGAAAAATGGAAAAAATCGACTTCTTTGGCAGATTAATCGTTGAAAACGTACATTTTCCGAATTTTTTCACTTTAATGACTTATTATTATTCACTTTTACCTCAATCGACGCATAAGAAACACTTGTATTTAGTTTTATGATCGACATTCTAAATACATAATTTACCATAGTAGCGCAAAATAAAAAAAAAATCTATGAGCATTTTCTGTCGTCACTCACTTACATGTAGTAATAAAACACAACATTCCCCAAAAAAAAAAAATGTTTTCACTTGCACCGCACTACTGCATAAACGGGGTCGATTCGACCCTAGGTCCTTTTTCGACAGGTGTCCTCAGCACACGGGCAGGATGTATGATTGGGGCCGAGTGTCCACCTATAGAGTAGAAGTGGGGGAAACTTTCGAGCGCCGCACTGCGGTCGTATAGATTACCCCGTTTTGCGATACAGTCAGTTGAAAAAAGTGGGGTCAAAACGACCCAGTGTACAGTCGAAGGGTTAAGCTACAGTATACCGCGTTTGCCGAGGGCACACGGAAAGTTTGGAAAGCCCGTACCGGTATAGACGGCCACACATTTTTCTGATTCTTTAATGCACAGACTAAAGGTCGTCGCTCACTTATCAACCCGGCACCCGATCAGCACCGCCTCGCCTCGAGCGGTTGTCATTTCTTAGATGGGCTTTACATACATATGCGCTCACTTGTCAACTCCGTAGCATCACCGGATCGGCTCGCTCGCAAGAGTTGACAAGTGAGCGCATATGTATGGAAAGTCCATCTAAGAAATGACAACCGCTCGAGGCGAGGCGGTGCTGATCGGGTGCCGGGTTGATAAGTGAGCGACGACCTTAATACGCAAGTACCTATATCAAGGTCTCGGAAGTATTCACCTTCCGCTCACTGGTTGATGCGTCAGACGGTGCACGGCTAAGCGGTCACCGCTCCGAGTATCAGCTATGTAACAACGCTGCACAACTCGAAGTACGGCCAGAGTCGAACCCCGACGGCCCATCCACCAGTGTCGGTAAATGACCGATAATATTTTTATTTATAAACCGCGACGAAAGGATGAAGACGGCGGTGAAGAATCTAAGAAATCTAATCATATGACTTATGGACGCGAGTGCCACACGAGTTTGCCGGCTTCGATATTCCGAAAAAGATATTTATAAACTTTTTCTGCGGACTGAGACAATATATACCTCGATCTAGTCGCGTCCTTTACTGTGGTCGCTGTAACTGACGGACCAGGCGTTGACGCGAAAATTGCTCGGAAAACATCCATATGTTACACATTTTTTTCATCCCGATGATACTGATCCGAGTATATGTATGCGTCAATAACAATTCAAGTTGTATACTTCATAATGATTAATAAATAACAAGTTTAATTATCTTAGAAAAAACGTAGTGTCTCAAAGTAAAGTTGGAGAGTAAAGGATTGGGTTTAGTATCGAGCAGAATAGTGTACCTTAAATTTAATTATAAATTGAACTAATTCAGTAATACCAAATTGGAGGGGAAAAAAATCCAAAGTAAAACCATCACTTGGGGGAAAATTAGTTTACCTCCGCTTACATCACTTAGATCTAAACTCAATGACTATTTTATATCAATTACTCAATTATATTTAATTACGAAAATTTGAGTTTGTACGTTGAGTGATTAATGAACGGCAAAAGCATGTAATTTCACTTCATTAAGGGCTAACACCTAGTTAAACATTTTGAAAACATCGATTTATCGTTTTTGACGGATTCTTATAATATTTCACAAATACTCTCTGAAAATGTCGAGTCGATCTGTTGAAAATTGAACGAGTTATGGGCATTTATAGGTAGGTTTCGCGAACTTTGAACGCGTTTTTCTCAAATTGACTTTTTCAAGATCGGTGGTCACGATATCTCAAAAATCACTGCACCGATGAACTTAAAATATCACAAGCTTCTTCTACATATCAACAAGCTGTGCTCGAATGAAGGAATTTTTCTTTTAATGCATAGTTTTTTTTTCAACGAAAATAGCACGCTTTTTCACCGAAAATCGATACTTTCCCTTGGACGGCGGACATTTTAAAAAAAATCAACACTTTAGTCAATCCTTTGTCCAAGCACTAGATTATTGAATGCAAACGCTAAATCTGATTTTTTCATTTCGGATGATTTGTTTCCGACCAGCAGTGGTCACCGTGAAGGACGTTTTTCAAACAGTGGTCTGCACAAATCATCGTACCTACCACATCTGAAAATTCTTTTCAACACTATAACTGTAAAAAAAACCTGAACCCATACTCCTTAACGTAAAGACAAATTTTTAAAACTTGCACATGTTTCCCAGAAAAAAACTTACGAAAAATCCTCTTTTTCCGCACACGAGTTAGGTGTATCTCGTTAAATTACGAGACCGGGAAAGCAACGAGATTTTGGAGGAAATCACGAGACCATTGACCAACTCAAACGATTTATTAAGACCGGAGCCTGAGTTAGAAGGTCTGAAATTTTTTTCTTTTATTGCTTAAATCGATAGATAAACTATCCAATTTTATTTACAAAGACACAGAGGCCAATTGTAAATATTTTCCAAGATGCAAGGCCAAAAGCAGAGAAGCGATTGATATTTAATATCTATTGGTATTTCATCCTATTGAAAACTTCGAAGCGCGTTTTTTCCAGTTTTCATTTCCACGATTTTTTCAAATTATCGGTCGTGATAGTAAACAAACGAAACGACCATTTGAATTAAACCAAAGTTTATTTTCTTCGGTATGAAAATTTCTTCTTAGTGAATTCAAAAAGTCGTTGAAAGAAATATTTCAAAAACATTTTTATATCACGTGGAAGTGTTTTTTTTTCAACACATTTTCTAATTCAAACATGATAAAAGTTATAAACTCACAATTTTTTCAGCTTTCTCTTAATTCACCCAGAAGAACAATATATGACAATTGAACATTTTATAGTTTATTTGATTCAGTCAAGAATTACGGGCTGTATTTTTCCCGCCGATTGGGGACTGCAGTAGCAAGACGCACATGGAATAGGCTGATAAATCTGCAGCCATTTATTGTTTCATGTTGAATATTTTTTTTGTACATTTCAAATATACACGAAAAGATACCTCAATGTTTACTAGGCCCACTTGTTGTTATCTTTGTAAAAAAATCCCAAAAAAACGCTTTTTTGGACCTTCTAGCCCAGGCTCCGGCTTCAAGTGTTGTATTAAATATCACCAAACAAACTAATAATGCGTGTTTATTTTTTGTATACTTACACACAGAATGTACGACATTATGCATATTTTTCTCTGTGACTTTATGTCTTTTCTCTCTCAAATATTCAACGAAAAAGTAATTTTTCTATAACTGCAACTTTCGGACTACCATATTTATTTGTGACAAGCCATATTCCATCCGAGAGTTGTACACATGTTAATTTCTTGAAACCGCGAATCCGCAATGCATGGTTTCCTCTTCAACGCACATAATTAATCTTATACCCACCGAACGTTTCATTTTTTTGTTCATGCCTCTTGGCTAGTTTCCAGACACAAGCAAAGGCAATCTCTCTCGCTCGGCCTCGCTCCCTCCGATTTCCCTTCGCTATTATACGTTGTAAGATCTATGGTACTCGAATCGACCAGCTGCAACGAGAACGCGTGCAGCGAGATCCTAAAGAGCGTAGAGAGCGATAAAGGAGGAAAGAACAAAAAAAAAGAAAAAACACGACCCTCTCGACTTGGAAAACGAGACATTGTTGACAAGAAGAAGATGCAGAAAAGAAAGATTCTCGCGTGAATTTATTTTTAAATAAGTCCGCACGTTTATTTCGCCTGCGAATCTTTTGCAGGAAATTCTTTATTCGTAATAGCGTTGATATGCATTGAGATTGTTACAATTTGTCGAAAACTCGTTGTGAAGAAGGCTACTTTCAACAACTAGGCGAAAGACGATGGAAATCGGTTTTTGCGACTTTAGTAATAAAATTATAACAATTTTGAAAAAAAAATTGATGATCAATGAGAGAAGTTCTCGATGTTAAATTCTGGTAGTTCGAATTTTTGAGCTCCTTTCCTTTGGCCATATACTCTTAAGGTGTTCTTTTTGCAAATGGTCGTATTTTATGGCAGAAGCCCTTGTGAACCATTGATAAATTACCGTGGCGCTTAATTTAAAAAATGCGTTACGATCAATCAACCATAATTGGATCATCAACGATAAATTGGAATTAAAAATTTTGCTAATTTTTCGTAGACTTAGAGATTTTTACATTTTCTCTGAAAAGTCGCGACTACGCAAATTCTTCTAGTCACATGTTTCCAAGTTTCAACATTAATATTTTGTTCAAACGTCCCGTGACCCTCGGTTTTTATTGTTGTCACGGTTTCTTTAGAATTTTTGACGCGCATAGAGTAGTTGATATTAGACGTCTCGAGTTAATTAGTGTTTAAATTATTACATAGAAATGTGACCAGCGCGTCATCTCCATAAAGTGCCTTATAACGGGAACGATTTTTAGAGTTGTAATTTTTCGTTAAAAATGCATTAGTTTACCTTAAAATTTGATCAGTATGCTGGTATATATTTTTATTTAATTATAGACGAAAATCGGTTAATTGTCAAATATTCGGGTTCGTGAGAGGAATACCTTAAGAGCAAAAGAAAAAAAGGTTTCGCGTTGCCTGATCGATTCGGATAATTCCGAGAGACGCACAGAATGATCGCTTTAAAAAAAGTTCTTTTTCTCGTCTACTTCCGTGTCAATTACCTAGTTATTTTTACAATGAGCGACGTTTTCAGGTAAATATTTGTTTACAATCAAAAGAAGAATGAACAAATAAAGGTGTCAACTACGAAATGGTAACCGAAGTTCTTAGCAGGTCCTCCGGCGATCAATAAAATGCCGCAAAAATTCCTGAATGGCGTGATCATGAACTTTTTTCACTCGTTTAATTATTTATTCATTAACTGGCGGTCTTTCGATATGGTTTTTTCGAGATTGAAGTGTTTCAAATCGACTTCGACAACGCGAGATTGTTCAGAAAAAGTTTGGTAATTTGTGAGTGGACGGTCTTCGTGCTGGCGAATGAAGTGCCGTAGGAGATATATGCAAACCTCGAATACGGACTGTACCGATCGTCGGACTCTAAAGATATCGCTGCCGTCCACCGCACCGGGAATAGAAACTGTACGTCACCGCGACTTGCGCTACACTCGCGCGCGTGAACGAGCGAAAGACGCGATCGAGCATTCAGTCCAGTTTGCGAGTACGCGAGATGAAGCAAAAAAAGATGAAAAGTATGAGGTGATGGGTAATACATATGCGCGAAAACGTCGAAGGCACGTCTTAGCTATGAAATGGCAGGCAGGATTTGCCTCGAGAAAGTGCCGGTTCCAGCTGACTTGCTGGAATCTGCACTTCCTTCGATAAAAAATAAAGAACATTACAAATATGGCGAAATATCAAATTTTTATTTCAACCGAATTAGGTACAAAACTCACAGTTCTCGCTCAAGTAAGAGAATCTTGAAAATGAGAAAATCTGGTCTTCGATATTGGTAGCGTGAGAACAAATTGCTATGCATGAAAATCGTTGCTCGATACAGAGAGATCTACGTAACTAGCAGAAATCACCGACATTAAAAAAAACCTTCGAACTCGATCTTGGTTTATTTTCGGATCGATTCGATCCTCGCCAAGTCACGAATTTCCATTTGTATTGATTTAGCCTTTGATTTTTCGTTGCCTCAATGACCAACATTACTCAAGCAGCAAAAATAAACCGCATTTTAGTAACTTACTAGCATCGTTTTAGCAAGGCGACGAGCCACTGGACTAATGCGAATAGAAACTAGTGAGTTCCTAAAAAGCAGTCGCATTGTAGTCCCCAAACGAACCGAAACCCAGTTACTTCTAAGCGCAGCTTGAGGGGTCTTCTCACTTTAGACGCTAAAAAGGCTATTTTCATGATTTTTTTTCATAGGTTTATATTATAGATATTGATATAAAAGTTGTTACGCTTAATAAAAACACTTTCGAAATACATTGAAAAAATGTTTAAATGTATTTATGTAACCCAGACAAACTTTAAACGCGTTTGTCTCGAAACAATGTTTTTCGACGGCTTGTTGATAAAATCTTCGAAACTACTGAACCGATTTTTATGAAATTTTAACCACATGTTCTTTACAACTATAGCTGTAGAGCATTTTGTTTATTTTGCATATATCAAAAATCGTATCATATGCGCCATACCCATTAATATACTGAATGCAAAACCGTTTGATTTTTTCGTTGCGGATGATCCATCCCCAAGACTTCATCAACAGCGCAGACCTACAATTTTTTAGGACATTTTTTAACTACCATTTCCGTCTATAAATAGTGACTCAAATAAAAAATAATTTTTATGTATTTCAGAAGTGTATTTATTAAGTGTTATAACTTTTATATCAATATTTATAATATAAACCTATCAAAAAAATTCATGAAAACAGCCTTTTTTTAGCGTGTATAGTGAGAGACCCCTTAATATATCGTCACGCAACTGGTCTAATGCTAAATAAATACCGAAACGCTGCAATTTTTTTCTACTCATGAAATTCTAGCCTTGTAGTTATGCCTTTTTTTCCAATTTCGTAAAAAAAACCATGGCGACGCATTCACGCAGAGACAACAAATTCAAGAACATTCAAGCAAATTGGATTCCGTTTTTTACAGTTCTTTGATGGCTTTACCGTTGCGCACCCACATTCGAATGTTCTGCTCAGACGCACTGGACCTGAGTGTGACGCAAGCTTTGAAAGTTTCACAAAAATCGGTTGGCTCGTTCTTAGCACGACGATCAAACGATCTCGAAATGCGGCCGGACATTGCGTTGGAGCTTGCATCATTGGGACGCAATAAAAATACTTTTTTTTTTGAATTGCCATAATTTTTGCGGCGGTTTTAGGCTGCGATGATGTCTCGAAGTTTCTTTACGATCCTCATTACATATCTGGTAGTAAAATCTGAAAAAAATATCCGTCATAATTAAAATGAGAAAGTTGAGAAGAATTTCCGTTGTGATCTAAGAATACAGACTTCAAAATAATGATTCCGGATCGGTTTTCAGCCGACGACTTCAAACTCGGATGCGCCATGGAAAAAGTCGATAACAAGCAAACGACCAGTGAATCACAAACGATGTTGAAGTTTGCATCGTTGCAATGCAACGGAAATTCAGTATTTTCGATGATCAACTTGTAAAACCACAAATTATTGCCTTCTTTAGGTCATGAGAAACCACTCGAACGTTTTTTTTAGCATTCTTAGAAACTTTTTCACCGTAAATTTGTCAAATATTTTGGGTGGCTTCGAAGAACATACAAATTTCTTGTTGGAAAGTTTCGAAGTTTGCATTGTTGCATTCCAACGATGCAAACTCCAAGACCATACTCATAATTAGTTCGATTGAAAAATATTCATAACGTTAACTTTCCTGCGTATTAATTTTTATGAAACTATAATTCAGTGCTGCGATTCGATTAACGACAATAAGTAACTTGACAAACGTTGCTGAAGCCTCCAACGTACATTCGATCCAAAAATTACTGATGCTTTAATTATTTTTACGAGTAATTAATCTTCGGTTCAAGAGTTTAAAGACCCCGTGATAGTCTTCCTCGATGAACCTTCGCATCTTGTCTTATTAACTCGCTTTTGATGAGCTCTCTCTCTCTCTCTCTCTCTCTCTCCCTGTTTCTCTCTGCTTTTCTCGCTGCCTGTCCCCTCTCGGATAGCGAGAGCGTTGTGGGTGGGAATAGTGAGCTTTTACGAAATGATTTCACGGAAACGCGGGCTCAGTCTGTGGCATCAACAGAGTGCCGCAGACGTCTTCGTAGACGCGACTACTCTCGGGGAGACGATGTCGTTGGAGGCAACGCAAAGAGAACCGTGTACACGTACATTTACAGTGGGAAAAAAGCATCGCCCTGACGCTTCCATTTAGCAATAAAGTTTCGCGCGCCTCGCGCCGAGGCTGCGAGGAATAATCGGAAAAAAAAGAATACGAAATTCTAACTTCACCAGCACATAAGCTAGAGCTCGACTTGATTTAGGGCAGTCATTAATGCGTATCGTACACGTTCCGATCTTTTTCATCTTTCTTCCTTATTTCCAGTTGCTCTGATTCACGTGTGCCTCCATGTGGCGAATCTAGAGTCGCATAGGCTGCGAACTTCAAACTCGCGATGTTTCTTGGTCTGCGACTTCCGGCTGCCCGACAGCTCTCATTGTTCTTTTGGCGCTTCAAGCCAAAAGTGTACTGCAATATGTGTACTTCGCGACTTAAAATTCAAGCCCGTGGCCTTGCGTTCGTTGACAAATATTAAGGCGTCTTCTCACTTTAGACGCTAAAAAAGGCTATTTTTATGAAATTTTTTTATAGGCTTATATTATGGATATTGATATCAAAGTTGTAACAGTTAATAAAGACACTTTCGAAGTACATTAAATTTATTTATTTATTTAAATTACTATTTATAGACGAAAAGGGTAGTTAAAAAAATATCCTAAAGTAACTGTAGGTCTGCGCTGTTGATGAAATCTCGGCAATGGATCATCTGAAACAAGAAATCAAACGGTTTTAGATTCAGCATATTAATGGCTATAGCGCATATCATACGATTATTGATATATGCAAAAATAACAAAGTGGCGGACATTTTTCGGAAAAACAAAAAAAAACGTGTTTTTCATGGTTTTTGGCAAAAAACATGGTGAATATCAAAAAATTTTAAAATCCTCGATATGCGCTATAGTTATAAAGAAGATGTGGTTACCATTTCATAAGGATCGATTCAGTAGTTTGACAGATTTTATCAACAAGCCGTCAAAAAACGTTTCGAGAACAATGCGTTTAAAGTTTGTTTGGGTTACATAAATACATTTAACATTTTTTTGAATATCTTTCCAAAGTGTATTTATTAAGTGTAACAATTGTTATATGAATATCTATAATATAAACCTATCGATAAAACTCATGAAAACAGCCTTTTTTAGCGTCTAAAGTGAGAAGACCCCTTAATTGCAGCTTCTATTCGAACGCGAAAGATTTACGCTTGATGATCATTTGTTCTGATCAATCTGCGAAGGTGATTCAGTCGTGCAAATCCTCTCTACTTATGTTTTCGATGAATTGAGACTTTGTCATCCCGTTTTTGCGTCCCCCCCCCCCCCCCCACGTATTCAGTGAAAATGACAAAGTTTTGGGACAAAGGGCCTCTGAGAAGCTTCTTCTGATATCTTTTCTCGCCTTTTTTCCCTCTCGTCCGCGCTTCTTACTCTTCGTGATAAACCCCTTCCGAGAGAATCATGATTCACACAGATGGAGCTTTCGAAAACGAGAATTACAGCTAAAAAGAACGATGAAACGAGAGCATTGTCTGACACTAATTCGGCATTCTTTTCTCGACTGGTCAATCATAGCGTATAGTGACCTGGCAATGAGAGTGATTCACAAAATGATCTAGGATGCGAATAACGATGCGAAAATGTCTACGGTATTTACCCGGCAAATGGAGTGATTCACAAATTGATCTAGGATGCGAATGACAACGGGAAAGGGT
Source organism: Ophion obscuratus (assembly GCA_964007375.1). NCBI lineage: Eukaryota > Metazoa > Arthropoda > Insecta > Hymenoptera > Ichneumonidae > Ophion > Ophion obscuratus. Next base: position 35,769,483 of record OZ023313.1, on the reverse strand, counting down.
CTACGGGATTTAGTGAGGGCCTGAATGGTCGCTTAAGGTAGTACGAGCGCGGGCTCTTGTTTTCTATAGATTTTGTTCAAATTTTAACCAGACATTGTTCATATCATTATGCATGTTTGAGTAAAATTTCAGAACAATCGACTACATAGATTGGGAGATAATGGGTTTTTGAAAGGCAACTTTTAACACTGCAGGATCTGCATTGATATTTAGACAGAATAATTTTCCGTAAAAAATATTTGTCCCCTATAATAAGAAGACATATGGCAACATCACATCGTTCAACGTATCCGATGACGTGAGTTGCGTGGCATGTTTAAAATAATACTGCAAAACGAATTTTTATTTGGAAGTAATTTTTAATCGAATAGCTTTTAATTAATTATGAATGAACCGACACTTTTATTTGTTAATGAAGATAACATAAACAATATAAAATATTAATACGTTCAATATTAATGCAAATATTGCAATTTTTTTATGATAAAAGTTTTTAACTTTAAGCACACGATCATTATTTTTTTCTTGAAATTTTGAACAATGCTTTTCTGCGGTGTTGCCATATGTCTTCTTATTATAGGGGACAAATGTTTTTTACAAAGAATTTTTCTGTCTTTACTGAACGTTTTTGCAAAACTGAATAGTAAAGGCAAACCAAACTTTTTTCACTCTTTCCCTAACTAGTTTGCTATCTGAACGTAATTTTTATTTAAAATTTATAACACAATAGAATGGTACGATGAATTATGCGACCTGACTTTCGGTCAATGCAGACTCTGCAGTGTTAAAAGTTGGAATTTAAAAACTCATTATCTCTCAATCTAAATAGTTGAGTGTTCTGAAATTTCACTCAAACATGCATAATGATATGAACAATGTCTGGTTAAAATTTGAACAAAATCTACAGAAACCAACAGCGCGCGCTCATTCTACCTTAAGGGGTAATGCCTAGTTGTACCAGTAAAAAAATCTCTTTTTTCAATATCAATATATTTTGACAGTTTATCATCATATAAATGTTCACTGAAAATGTTTTTAGATGTATTTTCTAGATGAAATTTTTCTAGATGTGTTTGATCGAAGAATTTTTTTCTCACGTATACTTTCCATTTGATGAACGAAAAAATCTCATTTTTTTTGGGAAAAATCATCACTTTCACTGTGAACGCGCGCGATTTTTTTTTTAATTTCATATTTCGGAAATTCCTTTGATTAATCATTGGATAAGCTAATATGATATCGAAATCTTTTTGATTTTTGATAGTCGATAATTTGGTTCGAAAGGGCATTGCTCACTGCATAAGACGTTTTCGAGAGGGCTTTCCGTACATCGGCTGTAAATCAATTACAATACAATATGTTTGCCCAGAAAAATTAGAGTTTTCGTCAGATGATACTTTTGAAAATACTTAATTTTTCTGGAAATTTATCATCACGATTTTCTAAAAAAAGAAAAAATTAGCTGTTTTCAACTGATATAACTAGGCATAATCCGTGAATTCAAAAAGTTATTGGATTAGATATCCAGATGATTATTGAATAGCAGAAAGGAATAAAATATTCGTTAAAATGAGCGTGTAAGGTAAATTGAATTCGGAGTATTGTTTAGACTAGCGAATTAGAGTAGCAGCCTAGCGAATTATGAGCGGTATGGGAAGGCACCAATGAATTAAAAACCTTTGGGGTCACTAACTAGAATCGATTTAGCTACTCATGTACTCATGTTCTTCTTTTACTTCTTCGTATTCTTTTTGTCTTCCTCTTCTTGTAGGTTCTCCGTAGCGCTATAAACGATCCGATGACTATCAGGCTTTGAATTTCTCGGAGGCTCGCTCTGTTCGTCTCTTGCTAGAAAGATGACAATCTCGTATATTTTTTTCTCACTCTTAAATGTTGGAGGGGAACGAAATTGAACGCAACACGAGCGACGAAAATTAAAGAAAATCGGGAGCAGGCTTGAATCTGTGAAATATCTAGAAAAGTCGTTCAAGGGAGTGAATTCAGATCTTGTACTCTCTCGCACTTCCGTGTAATTTACTACGGCATTTATGGACTTGTCAGGCATCCTCGTAGCACCCAATTAAATATTTGATACATACATATATGTATATATAATGTGAACGTCGTACAAAAAAATATATTACGGAGTATTCGTGGGTACAGCGACTCGAGAGACCAAAATAAGTTTTCTCTGGAAAATACTTTTATGCTGAGCGAGATCTTAACAGAACTCTAATTACGTTCGCAAAGTACTTATTTGCTAGAATTGAGAAAACAAACGATTTATGTTAATAGTGAAAGTTGATCGGTTCCAATGGCCCGTACTTTTTTGCTTTAGTATTATCATCGAATTCAAAAATCTTCGGTCGCTTGTGCAAAACACATAAACACATGCGAATTCATGGGCAACCTTATTGTACCAGCAAGAGCCAGATGAGCTTTCGTAATTACAGCAAAATGAAATTAGAGGTCGGTCTGGGATGATCCTTTAAAAAAAACCCATTCAAGCACACTCGGATTTCTTTTTAAGGTAATCCTATTGCCAGGCTTCAATCCATAGGATTTTCATATTTTTTTTAGCTTCATTAAATATATTAATATTGGGTGTACAACTTAATTCGGTCCGTTTTTTTGCTCAAAATGCGTCCTTATTTGAATGATAAAATGAATTAATACATTAATCCAAATATTGTCCATCGCTAGCCACTACTTTTCCCCATTTTTCTGGTAATTTATGAATTCCGTCGCGGAAGAAGCGTTCATCTTTTGAGGCCAATAATGAATCGAGCCAATTTTTGATACCCTGTTGTGACGTGAAGCGTATTCCAGTCAAAGCGTTCTGCATCGATCGAAACAAATGGTAGTCGAAAGGTCTGGGCTATAAGGCGGGTGAGCCAGAATTTCCCACCCGCTATTTTCCAAATAGTTTTTAAACCACAATAGCAACACGAGGCTGAGCGATGTCATGTTGAAAGATTATGGACTCGTGTCTGGTTGCATATACTGGACGTTTTCCGGCTATAGCTCGCTTTGAACGGATCAATTGTTGCCTGTCGAAGTCTCCCGTGATGGTTTGACCAGCATTTGGTGGGCTTCAGCTGCACTTTTCTTCCAATTGAAACAGAAAATCAACACTTCCCGCAAATAGTAATTATTTGGGACGAAATTCGACATTTTCATGGCAGTAAAAATTAGACTTCATGCGCAAAACCCAAAGGTCTGTAAACGATATTTGGTTAAGAGATGTTGATACTTCACGATACAGCAAAAATCAGCTTTTGAAAACGAACCGAACTAAGTTGTACACCTAATAATTGTCTGTATAAAATGTCAGGGTCGGTTATCGACCTAATTACAGAGGAAAAAAATTGCGTATTTTTGTGAATTAATTCCGAGACAGCATGCAAAAACCCCATTTCCGGTCGCTACAAAAGTGTGTACAGTAGTGGAAATCCGTCAGATTCTTAAAAATAATCAGATTTACATACTTAACACTTGTAGTAATCCAATGCTCTTGGAAAAATTACGCTTATTGGCCTAATTTTTATGTAATATCAAGTTTCATTTGAACTTCCGGTATTGGATTTATTACCATTTGCTACGGTGAAGAGACGTGACAGCAAGGCAACAGCTGACTGTGGTCCTAGCCGTATCTCACTCATTCGAATTTTCACACTTATTTCATTTTTAACCGACATATTTCGCTAACAGAACATTCCCATGCTTTTTGCCGACGTGGCCCAAATACAATGCTTTATATTTTCCGCACCTAACATTGTTTTGACAGCTCGACGTTGAAAAGCATGGAGGTTAAACTCGCCTGGTTGAGTAAAAAGAGAGGGAGATGGAACCAATGTTGCCAAATATCAAACCTAGAAATACTGCGCGAATCGTTGGAATAACTATTTTTTCAGTTGTCTAATTAAATGTAAACAGTCATTCAACAGTTTACACATGGAAAATTTTAGTTATTACAAATTATTTTTTTGCAGATGTTAAAAACATGAATTGTACAAGTCTAAAGTATGATCAGTGGTATGACGATAGTATGAAGCGATAGTATTACCTTAACGCAAAGCATAACTCAGTCACGAAAGTGAGGGCTTCTGTTTCAAGCCCCCCCCCCCCCCCCCCCCCCCCCCCCCGAGAAGGAATAATTAAGTATATTGTCCTCTGCTGCGAAACCAATATGAGCTTGCCCCCCCCCCCCCAGCTTTGATCATGTGTACGCTGTTGTTTTGTTTCCCTGTTTTCTCAAACAATGGAAGTTCACTGCAATTTTGACAGGCAAAGCTTCGTTTTCAAAGCAACGCTTAGTTTTGTCGACGCAGTCATCGGTTTCCCGGGAATTTTACGACTACGCACTGACGGGGAATAAGAGAATGGTCTTACAAGGGAAGTTGATTTTTCAGTGGGTCGTTGATCTTTTCACCCTGTCAAAACAATTCTCAGAGGGTGAACATTTTCACGTTTAGTGCATTATATACGTCGGACTGCATCCATTATTCTTTTTTAAATGGCAAATTGTTCCTGCACGAAGCGTTGAAATTCTGTTAGGGGGAATGATGTATCCGACGTACGAGAATATTATACTTGGTAGAAGAATATGTAAATATTATCTATCTATATGTGTATATCAGGGTGGCACAAATTTGAGCTCTATTTTTTTCCTTTTTCTAACCGTCCAATTATGTTCTTTAAAGAAAGAAAAAATTATCGCTGAAGCTGCGAGAGGTCAACAAATATTTGGAGGTCGCTCGAGACTCCCAAAAATTCAAATTTTCATTAAAAAATTGATTTTTTTTTCGTCCACTTTTCACCCATAAATTTTACGCTTCATAATTTTTAAATTAACCTCGCGAAAGCCCTACCTGGCCAAGGAATATTTAGTGATCACTCAAGGTTCTTGAATTTTAAGCGAAATCAGCGAAGTGTTACATTTTCTGAATAATTTATTATAATAATTTGTAACAAACACCAATTAGATGATAAGTGTTATTATGTATTAATATGTTTTAATGTATTATAGCGTCGCTCGTCACAGAGTACAGCTACGATTGGTCCGCAGTTTGACTGACACGACGAACTGTGGGACGTATTACAGTGCGCGGCAAACAGCTGCCATTTCAGTTTCACGAATAAAACGACCTACAATTTTGTTTACGGACAAGAGCTTTAAAGAATTATTTTATGAGAACCAAGATTATAATTCTTGGGTTAGAAGTGTGAGGTAAATTTGAAAAATCTGTTTTTGAAGAAAAAATGATTAGTTGTTTCGAAAATTTGGCGAAGCAACGAATTTATGAGTGAGAAGAGTAAGAAAATTGGTGAAAATTTGAAATTTCGTAGTTCTTCAGCAACCACTAAATATACATTGGCCGGCTAGAGCTTTTCGAGGTTAATTTAAAGATGATAAAGCGTAAAATTCACGTGTGAGAAGTTAACCAAAAAAATCCATTCTTTAATGAAAATTTGAATTTTTAGGACGCTTGAGCGACCTCTAAATGTTTTTTGACCGCTCGCAGCTTTCGCGACGATTTTTTTTTTCTTTAAAGAAGAAGATTGGATGTTAAGAGAAAGGAAAAAAATGGAGCTCAAGTTTGTGCCACCCTGGTGTATATACTAGGGTCTCAGATCTGAGACCATTTTTTCCATGACAAAAAAGCTTTGAATTTCAAACATTCGATCTTTTTATTGCATAATCTGATAGCTCAGAGTATTAACTTTAATTTGCAACAAATATTATGTATAAATTTAAAAAACTGACCGAGCCATTTCGATTTTTGTAAAGGGTCCGACCGTCCACCGCCCAACGGCTAGGCGGCTCGCTGCGTATGACCTGTAGTTGCGTTTTTTTTTTCAAAAATATGTTTTGTGAAACGGTGTAGATCGTATCTGAAAATCTATTCGTTCGGTTCACTTTAAATCCGGACAGAGCCTACTTTATAACATTTTCTATCGTATGACCGGATGATGTTTCGATATTTGTCCATTTGTTAATAATAAATTATTAAAGTTGTTTTTGTATAAAAAATCGTAGTTTGTTGTCTACGCCTTGCCATATTCGTTATTTTCAAAATTTCGAAGAAGAATCCGGTCATACGAAAGTTTTATTACTACATATACCGAGAGTGCATTGCTTTTCTTATCCATTCCAGATCGCCTTAGCTGCCAGAACCACCTACACCAATTGGGCATGCAGCAACGGCAGTGTATTGTTGAAATCATAATATATCCATTGCTTACCAATATTTATCTAAAAAAAACTGAAGTTTGGCAAGACTATGTATCAATGCCGTGTAAAATCCCGACCTTGTCATCCCAATACTTTCATCAGAAAAAATATTGAAAATCGGCCTTAGGGCCCATTAGGGACCTTATTATTAGGGCCCCAAACTTATACAGACACTTGAAGTGGTCACCGCATAGAGTGACTGATGGTAGTGGACGCACTGTCGGAATGCAGCTGCGATGAAATCCCATGTTGAGCACCGTTGGCCCGGGTCGATACTTCGATGGGTGACCGCTTAACCCCGCACTGGCTTCTTCCCCCATTACCGAGCGGGAGGCAGTTTTACTGAACTTTCAATAGTAACACAACTGAGACTGCGTGACAATACAACCGCCTATATCGGTACAAATTTTCCCCAGTTTCCCTGTGCCCTGCTGCGATTCGATACAGTAGTTCAACACATTAGGAAAGAGCGGCTGTGGGCAACACTTCGAGGGGGCTACGGAACAGCGAATAATGAAACGAAAATCACGGAGCAAAAAGTGAAAGTAATGGAATCATTGGAGCACGAGACGGCATATGAAGGGCCGTTAGAAATTACATGGCGTGAAAGGCAAAATGGTTGCACTTCACTTATTTGGAAAAATTTACTTAAAAGGAACTGACATCATAATTATTCTTAACTTAAATTTAATCTTAATTTCATCATAATTATTCTTCATTGGAACACTTATACTTGACTATGATTTTGACACGCTGGATCAATTTGACCCGGATAGTACTGCATCCACCTGCCATTAACAAACCTGCGGTCAGTTTTTATTGAAAAGATTAGGGATACATTTTAAACTTTTATTAATGTGTCTGCATAATCGAATTTCGGAAAACATCCAATTAATTTGCTGTAAAAAATTATTGAAGGTTTTCAATTTTGGCAACAGTGAGGATTTTAGTTAAAATTCGTCCGGGTCAACAAGATCCAGTCTGTTAACGTAGGGTTAAGCGTTTAACGAATTGCTATAAAATGGCGGAACTTTTCTGACATTTATACTCAAACCGGCAAAAAATGGTGCGAAATTTTCAGGCCCTCATTTACCAATTAACTCGATGAAGGAGAGAAATACCTTGAGGCCAGCAAAAAGGTGCGGATTTTCGTGATTTTCTTTTTGAAAGGAAATATTTATTCACTATTTTTTAGACTTAGGGTATGTTTTATTACTACTTTTGGCCGCTACATGGTGTTTTTTCATTAACCTTAAAAATGGCGGAGGTATTGCACACTCGTCTAAATAAGTTGCGACGAATGTTGTCAGACGGCGTGACACGTCGCGTAAGCGGGATTAATCTGAAAAAAAACGATGTAATTTTTTCTTTCATTAACACTCATCCGCAGAATATGCACCAAGAAAATGTGAGAAGTGTTAAAAATCGATGAAACGGTATAGTTTAAAACAACAAGATTGAGCTTTCTGAAAACAATGTCTACATTTTGAAATAAAAAACAATTTTTTTTTCATTTCCGCAAACATTTAGGGTCATGTTTTAGACAATAAATTGCGAAAGATTTATACCAAATTTCATCAGAATCGGTCTTAGAATTTCGTAGAATCGGTTTACCGTAAAACAGAGTTACTTTGAACAGGTTTTGGAAGTTTTTTGTAGGTAACTTTTTTTTTAACATCCTAAATTCCAACTTCCTTTGCTCCAATAGAACATGACTATCAAATGTATAAAAACGTCAAGCCCCACCAACCCCCCACAATTTGATATTTTTAAAAAAAGTGTTAAAGTAACCTCGATTGTGGGGTTTCTTTTACAGGATACTGAATCGCAAGTTATGTCAAAGATTAAGGGTTGCTCTGACATCATTTGATTTTTAAAAATTGATATTTTATGCATTATACATAGAATTGAATTTAAAAAAAAACGTTTTTTCCACAATCACATTATTATTATTATTGGGAGTCACAGGCCGAAAAAGGTCGTTTTTACCGATTTCTTGTGTCTACGGGATTATTGAGTTGGGATTTTGAAAAAAAGTATGTTATTAAGCATACAATGAAATTATTTAGTGTACATTTTAACCTTTAAAAGTTTACACGAAAAAAAATGGTTTTCTCAAAACCAGGTTTTTTAAATGGGTGCGCAGTAGAAATCGAACCAATTTCGTCCAATCGACTTGAAATTTCAACTGTAGCTTCTTAGATTGCTTTAACAGCCAAGTACGAGCGCTTTACTCGATTAATTGAAAATTGTAAAAAAATATTGTATGAAAATTATGCCCGAACTTTTTTCAGACCCGTCTCTATTTTTTTTTAATTATTTTTTAATTTCCCCCCGTACTTTACTGTTAAAACTAATATCATTAACGAAAATGTTTCGCTCTTAGTTCTGGGACTAAATTTCCGACAGTGCTACTGCGTGCCGCGGAGAGGGTTGGCGGAAAACCAGTAGTGCTATAGCGACTCGTGCGCCGCTATTTTGTATTTTTTTGACAAATACATTTTTTTCATACTTCAATATATACCTTATTGAACCTTAAAGTTTGTTGACCATGTATTTTATTCCTTTTTTAAAAAAATTCAAAGAAAACAGTCGAAAATGGGCAGTGACAGTGGTGTCTTCCCTTAAGGAAACATTTTACATAAAAATAACAAGTACCTAGGGTTCTGTTATAGACACTTAATCAGTCTTATAATTATCATCGAGATCAAAATCAACTTGAGCAACATTACAATCAACTTTAGCGACATTGTAATAACTTTGAACAACAAATTGTTCGAGTTTATTCCTCGCACCCGCCGCCCGCCACAGAACGTCACGCGGCCTCACTGCGCACACATTTAAACCGTATTTTGGCGCTCTGTTAAAGTAGCCCCAAAAACTGTCAGTTACCTTTGATGTCGAAGTAACCTCGTTTTACGGTACTTTGGCTGTACATCACGCCAGTTTTGAAAATACAGTTTAGAAGACCGTGCCATACCTCACCCATTTTTGAAGATGAATAAAACAAAACAAAAATACCATACATCAGCCAAAAGTAGTAATAAAACATACTCTAAATCCCACAAATAATAAAGAAATATTTTCTTTAAAAAAAATTATGAAAATAAGAAAAAAATGTCCTCGCCTAAAGGTATCTCCCTCCTCATTTGTACACCCGCAGGATTCATCGCATACTTTAGGATCCTCAAATGGCTCAACAGCGCAGCGATCTTCTTTCGATGGCCGTGACCCAATGCAAGAAAATTCCATTGGCAAAACTTCAAACGTTGTAAACATTGATTTCTCAATTGTCTTTTGTCAGCGATTCAATATACCATGTCCATGCCGTTCACTGAAAGAAGCCATTTGGATCGCAAGATCGCCCAATCGTAAGGGTCTTATTCCGAATTCTTGTGAAAAATGAAATTGACGAAGTATGCGTAATAATTTTATTCGCTGAATCCATATCCCGCACGCGTTGAACGCGGAGCGCTCTTTTCTCGCTATCTCGCCTGTCACTTGTCATTGGGAAGGTATTGCCCGCGCTCGCTCGGACGAGAGCAATAGGCTGGGAGATCTCGTTGGGCGACAATTTTTCCCGCAGCGATATATACCCGCTTACGCGAAATATTTGCCGATGTATCGGTTTGATCCGTGTATATACGAGCTCGACTCGCGGGCTCGCTGCGCGAGAGTTGGAAGGACAGTGGTTTTAAAATAGTTGCCGTGTGCAGAGCAGCGCCGCCGAAAGAGAGCGAGAAGGAGAGTACGTGGCGAAGGGAACACGCACGCATCAGCGCGGGGCAAAAAAGACGAGGAGTTGCTACGTTGCTTTTGCCGTGTGGCTCAGTGCCGCTGCCAATGTTCGAACGAGCTTAAACGACTCTCGACACTCTGCTCTCTGTCTAGATCGCGGACCAGTCGTTGATCGTGGATCGTCCACGAAACAGCGCACTATCGCGGTTAAGTCACTATCTCTTCTCATCCGCGGTATAAACGCGCCATCACGCCCGAGAGCCAAACATTGTTGCTCAACCGAAACGTTTCTTCGTGACCGCGAGCAACCGTAAAAAAAAACCTAGTGGCTAAAGTCTACTTCGCAAGCTCAGATTCATCAGGAGGATCATAACTGACGGTAGTGGAAGATAAATAGACTCTTGTTTCAAATGAGAGAAAAGAAAACAAAACGTAAACTTTACCACGGCGCTTTTTTCGTACGATCAGTCGCGCGAGACACGCTGAGCAAGAAGTGCCGCTATTCCGCGCGAGGCTCGTAAATAATATCAAGTTTTTGGCAAGATAGACCGAGAAGCCCACCGCGCTCGATCAATTAATCAATGCGAGCAACGTTCGATGTCGCTCTGTAAAACGTTTAATTCGAGTATGGTTGCTAATTTAACGCACGACGACTGACGTACGAGAGAAAGGCAAAGTCTCCGATTTCTGTATAAGCTCATATGCGTATAGGTACATGCGCCCATAATACTGCATATCGAGGCTTCAATGAATCGGTCGCGTTAATTACTGTCTTGGTCGTTCTTTGGCAAGGGAGAAAGAAGAAAAAAGGTGCCGGCGTGAGTAATCCGCGAGTATCACTCGTGCAACACAGTTTGAACGACGTCCGACAACTGTTCAATTAATTATCGCGAGTTTTGGCATAAGCCCTCAGTGATGAGGGAGAAAGCGAGATCACTAACCGAATGAATCGTATGCAGGCGTAATGTGTAACCACGGATAAGTCTGAGGTGTTCGACAAACGATTATTCATCGTAGACTTCGCCAGACACGAGAAACGACGAGGAGAAAAAAAGAATATGAGTAACGATAAAAAGAAAAGTTGGAACACTTTACGTGAGAAAAATGGACTTGGAAGATATTCGTCGGTGGTTCTCAGCGAGCTCGTGTGAATGTTAAATCTCGTGGTCAATCTAATGAATGCACTGCAGTATATATGTATATACATATATTGGTGCAATTTCACAGCTCGTGGTTGAAGCTTCGTATATTTTCATATCTCGGGGATAAATTTACATAGACGATCCATCTTGCAGTGCCGGTTTATATATATATATACACACACACACACACACATATATGTATGTACCAATGCGGATATACAGTGGCAACTGCAGAATATCGTGATCAATTTTTTTATTGGACCGAAGATACGTATTACGAAGTATCCCACAGAGTTGATCCCCAACTTTATAAAACCGAATAAAACAGAAACTCTGCGAGTAGCAAAAAAGGAGACCAGCACGAATGGATATTCGAAGAACAGGAGAAGATAAAAAGCCGCGAAAAAGGAATAAGAATAACAAAAAGAAAACGTTGTCCGAGCCGAGAGCGAACACTTTGAAGTTTCGGAAACGTTAATAAACTGAGCCAAAAAGAAACATAAACACTGGAGGAGGAGGAGGAGGAGGAAATTATTCGTAGTTCCATTATTTCGCGAATCAAAGACTCGCCAGTAGTACGTCTCGTTTGCGATCGGACGCTGAAAGAAAAAAGAGACGAACGACCATCGTCGCGAATATCGGCCGTCGCCGCGCTCTCGAAAATATGGCAATAATAATGAATGTGATAATATTATGTACATATGAATAAATAAACAAAAGTGCCCGGAAATAAATGCATGTCAAGTGTGACGTGGGAAATCTGAAAGGGAAAACGACGCCAGTGCAACGCTTTACCGCCGAATCGTGGAAAATTTTAGAACGACATTTGTCACTAATGGGAATTCAAACTACAACGCAGTTTGTCGAGAAATACCACCATATTATCGGTAAGTAATTTCTTCCTAAGTATTCTATATTGCATTTTTGAAAATTCATTATTCAATTTATCATTAAATTCGCGAATTATCTTCTGTTTGTTTAATGTCTATATTATAAGTCTTAAAACTTGTAATCCTATCCGAGTAGGCGCCTCGATACCGCAATAATGCCTGCGTTGTTCGACGGCGGTAGTTTTTACCGGCCATCGGCCTGAACAAAGCACACAATTTAACGAAATAACGCAATGCACTTGCAATTGCACAAACAACGATGAAATTCTCAAAATATTCGAACGATAAAATTTATCGTCCTCAATTTACGATCTTTTCTGCCAATCGCTCCCCAATTACCAAAACGACTTTTTCATCGATGCAATATCGATTTGTTTACGTATATAGAAAATCGAGATCGCTTTCGTCGTTTATTTCGCGATTGTTGCAGCCAGCGAATTGATATAATGATGCAACAAACATAAAGCTTGAATAACTGACACGTGTCGTAAAGCTCGTCAGGAATATATATGAAGCCATTATCACTTATGTGTGTATACACGCGCGAGGTCTGTTGTAATCTGTATATTTTGAGTCGTTCGTCAACTGACTTCTCTTTTCGTTCCGTCTTCCAGGCCATCCGCAATTTGTGGAACTCTCGCTGGTTCGAATTCGACATTTTTTTAACACGATTTTTTTATAGCGATACAAGAATCATAGATTTTCTTTATGCCGGAGAAAAAATCGTAAATTTTCTTCTTTTACGTTGAAAAAAAGGTTCCATGAAATTCCGAATTTTAATGGCCAAATAAATTGATTTACTTGTCGAAATTTATTTACGTTCGGGTCATTTGTTCCGATGATCGGTTCTATGAAACGATAAAATATGGGCAAATAATTAACTTTCCATTTCCATACGCTTTGACGAAAAATAATCCAAAAGTTTATACATGGCCAACACGCAATACAAAAAAAATCATAGATATTCATTACTCTATATCAGAGATGGACAAAAAGTAATTAAATTAACAACTAACAATTACAATTACTACTGCAATTGATAATTGAATTACTTCATAACAGATTACTGGGGTAACTAGTTACCACAAGTACCAATTACGGGATAATTTAATTGAAAGCTAATCTTGTACAAATCAATCAATTACATATTAATTTAAATAATGTAATTGTGCGTGTTACAAAAATCCGAGTTACAGTTCTTGCAAATCACGAGCGCGAGTGGACCTTACATGTGGTAATTCGTGTAATTGCACGTTACAGTAGTGTGCGTGTCTACCAGGCACAAAAGTTGTGTGTTTCTAAAGTTGACAGTCGCGCACACACCGCACTTGATCCAACTTTGGAGGTCAGGATGATATTTTCTCCTATATTATGCCATAAATAATAACAACGTAATTAGATTGCAAAGTATTTGAATACATTCTAATGAGATTGTAATTAAATACATGATAACAGATTGCATAATATGTACTGAGTAATTTAATTACAATGTAAAGGAATGCAATTCCATGATATCACTCTGTAATTAAATTGCTTTGTAACCAGATTAATAATCGAATTATAATGTAATTTACTTATGCCCGTGACTGCTCTCTATGACGAAGAAAAGATCGTAGAGTTCTTTTACGTTAAAAAAAAAGATTTACTGTAATTCCGAACCTGAATGGTAAAATCAATTGATTGACTTGTCAAAACTTCTGCGCGTACGGATCATTTTCTTCGATGATCGATTCAATACAACGGTATAATATGAGTAAATAATTAACGATCCATTTTCATACGTTCTTACGAAACAATAATCTAAAAGTTTCTACATGCCCACCATTTTTCTTATCACGTGTACCAAGGATAATCAGAGAAATACTCCACTAATCCGAGCCAATGCGAAGCAGGAAAGTCAGCCCGTCAAATCCCCATCGCTCTTCCGATCCCAATGACCCATGGATCTTTTCCATGGATCTCTGCCAGCTCTGACGTGTGAATCACGATTGCAGCGAGCACGCACGCGTGTGGGCTCAATGTGCGGTGTCTATGTACCATCGTGCTGTGGGTGTCACATGCACGTGTATTAACACAGGAATATTGCTAAAAGCGACACTTGCTCACGCGACGAACAAGTTCGGGAAAAATGTGTCCTCGCGCTCTACGCTAATCTGACGTCATTATCAGCCGAGAACGATTGAGCCAAGGCATTTGATCTGAATTAGCCTCAATCACTCCACGTTTATATGCACGAAGAAAAATGGAAAATTAATAACGGACAAACAATAAAATTGTCATTTCAACGTTGAAATAAATTATTGTGAGTAAATAGATCTCATAATAACTTGTTTCCTCTATCGAATGGATATAATCGATGGGGAAGAAAATCTAGTCCTCTATAAATGCCTGAAGATACAAATGCCAATGAACATATTGTAGTTAATCGAAAGTGCAGCTGAAATGAAAAATTATTTAGTTACGATTGGTGCAAATAAAAAAAGATGTAAAAAGATTCACTTAGTGGGGGAAACAAAATATCTTTGGTAATAAGATAAAGGAGTTGCAGCGAAAAATCTATCTTTCTTGCTATCATCATCGACGAAAACTCGAACGAAGCTTGCGATAAATTGTTCTTTAGCTAGACACCGAGTTCAATGTTACATCACATGGCGTGTACTCGTACATGATAGACGACGGTTCTAAACATAGAATTTGTTTCTGTTATGCCATCCTTTTTTTAAACAGAAGCGAGCCAGAGGAATTCGGACATTTGCACAGGTGGACGCAGGACGTATGCAAAGAGACTTCTTAAATTGTTTCACCGAACTTCCTTACGATATTCTCATGAGACTTTGTATTGTTACACGAGGAAAGTATTTGCAACAGTATACTTTATTCGTTATTCAAATTTATCGAATGTTTTTGGGTACATGTCGTGCGAATTTGTAGAATCACAGTTGCGCTGTCAGAAAGAAGAAACAAATCTAGAAAAGCAAATTTTATATAAGGAATGAGCCATGTTTTATTTGAGTATTAATAAGCATTAAAGAGGGATTTTTGTGTAGATATTTAATCGATATTATGAAGGTGAAATAAGCAATGAGGTTAAATACTTCGTCATTTATTAAAACTTATAGAGCATTATCCTATGATGTTGAAGGTTGCATCGTTAAAACGGAACGAAAATCGTTTTTTTTTAAATCGTTTTATATATTTTTAGCGGTGAAAATCACTCAAACGTTTTTTCATACTTTCGTTGGAAATTTCCAATCTCAATTTGTCAAAAAAAAGGCTTTAGATAAGCATTAAAATAAATAAAAAATGAACAAAAAGATCGTTGCATTCCAACGATGTAAACTTCGACGGCATCTTATGACTGAGATATTCCTTGTTCGCGTTGAATGTCAATGTAGAACGTTTACAAGTACAGCAATAATACTTGGTTTCCCCGAGAAAAGGAAATGATTAGTATCGAGAATGATTTCTTACAGATTGCATTTGTACATGATCTATAAATCATATTGAAGAAAGGTATGATATTGTCATTCAGTGGAAATAAATCTACGGTGTTAGAAACTGATACGTTGGAAGGTAATGTTTTTTTTCCCTTTATTTTGATAATTTCGCATATTATTTTTTCGCCGATTTCGATTTTAGATTTTTATGGGGACCTTAGAAAAATTTCCCATGAATTCTGAGACCCAATCTGCCAAACCAAAAACAATTGGCAAATACAAAAATATTATTTTCATCGCATTTCAACGATGCTAACTTGAGTATCGTATAAGTGCATCGTATCCACAACAAATTCTCACGGCAAAAAATGTCCGGATCGTTGAAGGTAGAGGAATGGAAAGTAATGTGGAATATCATTTTGTTTTAGGCCTGCGACTTTTTTTCTGTAAGGTGTGAACAAACAATACCTTCGTGAAATTGAGCAATATTCATATACTATCAATTTGCAAGCTATCAAAAATAACTAAACATCGCTACTGGGTACAATTTCAGTTTGAACCACGGTCTTACATACAGGTCTGGAAATGACCGTGGTGGGGGTAGGCACTGTTAACGAACCCACCTTTGTTTCCAATTTTTGCACACTACGTGGCATTGCTATCGGCGTGTACGTGTGCGACAAGGACAGAACAGCTTCCGTCTGTCTCTCCCGGGGAAAAAAGTTCATATCTGAATTTATCTGAATCATCTGTAGAATCAGATATGATCAGACAAGAAAATTGGCAATATCTGTTTATGTAGTGTCATGACAGATCATGTATGCTTATATCTGAGCTTGTATGATCATATCAGCGCCATTTTGATAATTTTGAGAGCATACCCGTCCATATCGAAGCAGGTCTGACCAGATCCAATCCCCAGGCAAGATCTGATCATGTTGGACCAGATCTGATTTTATTGGGCCAGATCTGATCATGTCAGGTAGATCTGATTTGATTGGGCCAGATCTGATCATGTCAGGCAAATCTAATCTTATTGGACCAGATCTGTCTGTCCGTATAAGAATAAAATACCGTGGATCCCAGTAGACCTGGACATCTATGAACAATAGACCTGCCCATATGATAGAATCATTGTTTATCGGAACCATCGGACCAGGTACGACTCCGACAATATCAGAGCAAATCTTACCCTATTGAGACAGATCAAATCTTGTTAGTGCAGTCATGAAGATATTAAAATGTTTACATATATAGAGCGGGGTTATTAACACCTCATCACTTGACGTGTTAATAATTAATAATATTATAGTAACTCACATGATCACATATAATACAGTCAGGTGAGGTGCCATATCTGATCGGATATCGTCTCATATCGTCATATATCGTTTCATATATTCAGGTGTTTTCATGTGTGAACAACTGAACTACATATCCGACAAGGTATGAGTGTACAAGACTTCGTATATTTTCCAGGTTTGGTATTGTATCTGATGGGATAGATTTTTATATGAACATGCCTGCTTATATATCACATCATATATGTTCAGATATGGTTTCACGCTGCCAACTCGCTTTGGTACTTGACTACATAAAAACATATATGAGATCTATATAGCAGAGCCCGGTACCGTATTTGATCGGATATGATCTTATACGAACAGATACGTTCACATATCACATCATGTATGTTTAGATACGAATTTACAGTAGCAACTCGCCTTAGTACTTAGCCAGATATAAACAGATATGAGTTCATATATGGTTGGGCCAGATACTGTATTTGATCAGATGTGATCTTATATATGCATATGTGATGTGGAATATGATCAGACCTAATCATATATGATACTGTAAAATGTCAGATATGAATATATCATATATATGAGAATATCTGAAACATATATGAAAATATCCACTCAGACATGAACTTTTTCCCCCGGGCTCTCTTCTCGATGATCCGAAATGCAAATTACCTTTTTCGTGCGGGGCGAAGGGGGAATAGAGGTAGATGAGACAGAATTGTGGAATAAGGACGGGAGATTGTGGAAGAGAATAGAAGTGGGGCTTGTAAAAAGGGAAAGTTCCTGTATGGCTGGAAGAAGACGTATATAAAAATTTTAAAAAAACTAATATATTTACCTTTTTCGAGTGAAATGGATTTTTATTCGAATTTTATTCCGAGTTTCTTTCGATGACGAAATGAAAAAAATACGCAACACATGGAATGTTAAATATACAAATACCTTTATTGGTACTCGCCGATAGTAGCGACGGCATTGGCGGCGAGCGGAATGAAAAGTGAAGCTCGTAACGCTGCCTCACGACTCCATTGAAATCTGGCTTCGTTTCCAGACCTGTATGTAGGACCGTGGTTTGAACGTAAAATAGCACAATTCCGTTTTCGAGATGGGGTGCAGGTATTTTGGAAGAGGAGTATTTCAAAATATATTAACCGTGCTTAACTTAGTTATGTAGGCTATTAATATTAGGCCATTGTTTTAGAAGAAAATGTAAAATTCATGCTTATTCCTATACCAGCTTTAATCAGTCTTTAATCAGTTTTAACAATTAAATAAATGGGTTATTTGCAAAAATCGCAAACATAGGATCCACCCTCCTATCCACTGTACTTCCCTTTACAGAAAATACCCTCTGCATCAGCTGCAGGGGGTTTTCAACCAAATGTGGTTTCTAGTTCTCTGAATTGTTGAAAAATACCAACATACTAGCAGACAGGCGTTCCCTATTATATATTAGTGAAATAAACCTACATTTAGTTACAAAACTGATGGTAATTTGGAATATTTCAAATTATCAACAGATCGGGTATTTCAAATTAGCAACAAGACGCAGTCGGGCATAACCGCAATTTTTTTGGTTTATATACATACAAATATTTGAAATCAAAGTAATATACAAAGTTGGTGGTCTATTTTATAGTACACATAAAGCTGAACAATATAATCGAATGGAAATTGAGCGATATGAACTCATTAAACACATCTTAGAAAAGTCGCGGACGAACCGTGTGAACATATCGGCAAGTGACGCGTTCTTCTAACATTTTACGACCATAATACCGAGATAATGCTACTAGTTTCCGGGTAACCCTGCTATTCCAAATTACCAACGGTATTCCAAATAACCTTCTTTTCCTCCAGTAGAATAAATGTCAGTACAATTTTTTGGCACAGCAATCGTAACACAATAGTGACGGCTATATCATGAATGCCCTGCCAATGAAATGTAGTTAATTTTACCGCAATATCTTTTATCGTGGGCGTTTGGTAGAAATACCATGGATTTCTCTTGCAGTGTAAATCATTTTCTTTTCCTTCGAAGTACGAGAGAAAAAATTTTCAATGTCACTTCTAATACCTTACAAGTAGACATATAATTGTTTTCAGCTCTCTCTCTCTCGCTCTCTCTCTCTCTCTCTCTCTCTCTCTCTCTCTCTCTCTCTCTCTCTCTCTCTTCTTTCTCTTTCTCTCTGGCTCTCTACGCCGCCCTTCCTCTCGTCTAGGCGTCTACGTATGTTGGTATCTCAAATCCTCGTGTAGTATTTGGCATGAAAAACGCGCTGCACTCTCTGCTCTCGGCGTCATGAGAGGCATCATCGCGAGGCAGTTTTCGCGCGAGGTGGCAAGAGAGAAGGGAAAATTGGGTTTGGCGTCGGTGCCCATCATAATCCATAAATAAGCATCGTCTATATTGCACCGGGTATATTTGCAAAACGAAATATATCCGCGTTGCCGGATATATTTGCGATACACGTAGCCGCACTGAGAAGTAAAAAAGGGAGGAGCAAACAGACACGTACAAAATTATAAAGAGAAAAACCGTGGTTCGCGTCTCACGATAGTAAACGGCCGATCCGTCGATATCTATATTTCTTTTATTTTGCAATGGCGATAATACTATAGTATACCGCGCGAGGAAGAAGTTTCGCGACCGCACGCGACGAACAGCCAAAGACATTGGGGCGCAGTCATGCGTATGCTCGCGTTTTTCATCGTTTACGACAAGTATTACGTCGTAATGAAAAAACTGGGAAATAGTTGGCTCTCATTCTTCATCTGACGTCATTTCTTCGTTTTCTTATCGCTCATAGTCAAAAATAATATCGCAAAGTCGAGAAATTGATCTAAATAACGTGAGATTTTGATAGGCAGAACTTAAAATTTAAACAAAACAGTAGTTGAATACATGAGCTTGAAGTTTGCTCCGCTGGAATGTAATGAACAATAAAATTTCTGAACTCCTTTCATTTCCCTTGGCAGATTTTGCCTACATAAATCCTTAAACCATGTTTGAAGATACGTATTTATTGATCTATAACATATATCTACAAAAAAACTTTGTATAACAGTAAAAATGAGGGAATGAAAATATGAAGGAAAACTTTCCTTGCATTCCAACGATGCAAACTTCAACACTATTTGGATTCGTTGCATTTGTTCAAGTGGTTGACAATACTATTGGAGTAAATGGAGAAAAAGTAATTTGGACCAATAAAATGATATTCTTTTTGACTCATCACGATGTGTTAATACTCTGACTTACTTTCTAACAATCAATGTTTCGATGCACTCGCCAAAATTAGGTCGCAAAAGCAACATGATTATTTCCGATCAAGACACAAACGTAGTCCAAGCCGCAAATGTAACCAAAAAAAATTAAAAGAAAACAATGACAATTAAAACAAATTTATCATTGTTTCTATTGAATTTTAAGGGCCATCATAATTATTTGGCAACATTGGAGAGCTCAAACGACAGGAATGAAAAGAAAAGAAATCGGGGTTAGTAGTGAATGCCGGTATCGGTCAGACAGGCCGATAAACTATAAGAACGGAGCGTTCGCGTTATTTTCCCTCCATGGTCAATGTTCGACAGCGCGGGAGCGTGTTCCGAAATTATTTTTAAAAAGTTACGTTGTGAAAGCTCGTGATGGCGCCTGAAACCTGCCGTATCATCGAGATTCCGACTGAGCGATGATCGCGAAGGAAGGAATCCGCAATGGTTTTCCGCAGGCGTCGATACGCGGTTCGCAGGCTGTCATAAGTTTTCTCGTATGCCGAAACGTGGCGACGCGATGCGGCCGTTCCGTGAATTCGAAAACGCCAAAAGTCTAAGAGCGCTCTCACACCGAGAGACTTTTTCCTCCCTCTCTAAGCTCGTCTCGATGTCTTGCGCTTTTCTCTTTGCAATTAAATGCCTCGTGCCTCAAGCACTCTTTTCGCAAGCGTTCTTCCACCTACTATGCATCGATGCGGCCGTTTTTTTGAACGGGCGCATTTAACGTAACGCGTATCGTGCAAACTTTTCTGCGTTACAGCCTTTTGCTTGTGAGTAGCTGCTTTGTTTGAATTGGAGGGAACGAGAGAGTGAGAGGGAGCGACGGAAAGTCGAGTGCGCGAAAAAGAGACGTGCTCAGAGAGTCAGCTAGTGTTAGCGCGACGCTCCTCACACAAGTAGCCGCAATCTCAGCCGACATCGAGCTTACCACCGCGACCTTGCGATATTTTTGCACCTACCAAAAATAAATTCCGCTCGCGTCTTATAACACCCGACGGTTGGAAAGAGCGAGACGAAGACGAAGACGGCGTCGCCGGCGATCGGTCCCAGACCAACGGACCGGCGAGCCAGCGGGTTTTATAGCTTGGCGAACAAGCCAAGGATCTCTCACCTATCATCGCGAAAGATACGAGATGCAGGAGCGAAACGCGGAGAAATACAAATAAATATATATGTTACGGTATCGGTTATCTGAGATAAGATTATTGAGTAATCACTTTCGTGGTCGGAGATCATTTTCCCACTATAATTGGCTCCCCACATAGTAAGAGTATGTACATTTAGTTTCACATGCATTCGTTTGTGTTCATTTGAAAGAGGTTTGCGAAAATATATATATTTTTTTATTGGTTTGTTCCAGCCATACAGGGTCTTCCCCTTTTTACGTACTGTTCAAATAAATAATAAGTTTTATTAATAAATTGAAATGTCAGGTCATATTGAGACACCATTTTGAGATACATCGCATCTCAATGTTTCCGAAAACCAACCCGGTGCGTTGGTCTAGTGGTTAGCGTGCTGGCCATCAGATCGGGAGATCGCAGTTTCGAATTCCAGTCGCGTCACTTTTGTCGTGAAATATTTTTCATCGACATTTCCCAGCGGAAGACGACCAGTTCCGCGACTGACTGAGAGGTGAACTTGAGACCGGCTGTATCGGTATAGGTTTTCCGCAGTTTTCCTACAGTTCAAGAGCCAGAGCCAAAGTAAATTCATAATGCAATTTTTTACACATCCGATTTCTTTGTTGGAATAGGTTCAAGGGTGTCTCGGAGTGTAAAAGTAAGTTGGCGGGACGGGGGGTTGAGCTTCAGTCACCATCTTGGAAAACACATTTGATCAAATATCTCGTGAACCGTGCGTCGTACGATAAAAATAGTAGAGTTCATTTTCGTAGATAATAAAATTCTCTACAACTTTTATTGGAACTTTTTTTCTGTATGATGCATAGATTTTTATTCATAGGGCATCAAACTTTTTGCAACATAATTATTGCCAAATGTACAGTTAACAGTCGATGAAACAATAAAAATCGTAATTACCAAATTTGTAGAACATGGAATTTCCAATAAACTTTATTTCTCACTTATTTTGGTAAAATTAATAGTTTAACAGCTATGGCTTGGTAAACGTTGCAGCGCGTGAATTGTCAGTGGAAATGTTGCTCGTGGTACACGGAAAACATTTCACAACACATAAAGCGGTAAAAAGTGTTCAGAAAAATTACAATACTGTGCAGTGAATGTATTAAAATCATAGTGTGACGAACTACTAATCAGTTATAGATCTTTCTTACTTGCATTGGGAGAACGTCTTCGCATGAAAAATTGTCAATGTAGCAAGATACAATTGTTTGTACATCACGTAAAATCATAAAAAATACTAATAATAATAAGAAAAAGGTGAAGAATGGGATAACCGAGTTCAATGGATGCAAATTAATTTTATTTGAAAAAATAGATAAAAACATTTAAGTTCATACAAAGTAGCGTGTTATTTTACGTCGGAAGTCTCATCCGTTTTGATGATGAAGGAAGACACTCATAGCCTTGCACATGTCTATCTTCTGCCTCCGCTATATCCATAGGAGATAAATCGAAAATTAGATCTTTATCGAATTCGTCTTCGATGGCATCCAATCCCACACGGAAGTGAAATATATGTAAAAATATATTTCCGATATATATTATACATCTCAGATATAGATTAGATATATGCAATATATACGGGAAAAGCATTAAAAATATATTCGCGATATCAAACGTTTGGGCCAAAATAGATCTTCAGAATGTATAAAAAAATATATGTTGGATTTGCGATTACATATGATTAAACTATGTTGAAAATATACTTACATCATACTCAAAGTACCTTCAAAATATACTACAAATGTATTTTAAATGTATTCGAAATATAATTGAATTATACTTTAAATGTATTTAAAATACATTTAAAATATACACGATATATGTTCATCCTACATTAAAAATATTATTTAAATATATTCAACGTGTATTCAAGATATACTTGAAACATATTTGAACTATATTTGAAATATTCTTTAAACTGTTTTTTGCACGTTATTTACATCATTGCACCCTTTTACGATATTTTTCGTTGTCATTAATTACGATTATGGTTCAAATTCAAATTATATCAGACAAGCGCTTACACGCCGTAAGGTGGTTTCGGCGTACCGTTGTCCACTGAGCTAGTTATACTTGTTAATTTTTTGAACTTTCGTATCGTCTATATATTGTACAATACTCGATGTTAGTTTATTGAAAAATGGGTGGATTAACAAGAGTAAATAAAATTATCGGATCAATTACTTGATTGCGTTCGCATAGAGAGCGATAATCGCATAGAATTACATAACCTTCAATTGTTTCTGTCCGATCATTTATTCCGGCTACTGCGGCTAGGTCAGCGCGAGATACCGACTTGGAGATGTTTTTCATTCGCAACGTCATCTGTAAATCAAGTTGCTTAGCCAACCATGAGCCAATCCCTCGATGGAACTACGTGTACAAGGGGAGGCCAGCTTCTCGTCATTGCCGATTTCGTCCGGATTCACAGCCCGAGTCAAAATTTCTAGCCTCCTCTGAACTCTCGCAGGACCCATTTCCTTTGTAATGCACAAGCCGCCAGCCTTCGTTGAACCTACGAGACCCTATTCGTCGAGTTCACTGGCATGGAGAGGCGTCCATTTGATCCAGTGTAGCCTCTGTTAGCCCTTCCCAACCTTCTTTCCACCCCCAGTACCAATGGAACGTGCAGAACACAGGCCTCCTTAACCTACTTTCGATCTCAAGTCTACTGCTTCGATCCTACCTAATGTGCTTTGAGCCCAAATTCGTTATCTCCTCCATCAACATTTCATTCTGGCCTGATCGGTAACCCGTTCGTTGCCGAAATAAATACGTTTTTGCTGAGTATTGTCGAATAATGGTATAAATAAATATGCATCGTCAGTTGTTTCGCCACGTGACAGATGATAAATAAATACTACACGAAAAGTAAAAATATATCATCACTTTATTAAATTATCAGTGCAACATTAAAATGTGCAAGAAATCAATGTTTCTCAATATCGGTTTATAATCATTTCATAGGTGATTCGTGGAAAAATGCTTGTACATCCAGACTTACTCTAATTCCATCGAATTTATCGGCGTGCCTATAAATGAGTCATGATCAATTGACATAAAGACGCCTACGGATTCTAATGCCGCTACTCGTATAAGTGACATATTATCCGTTCTATGACACTCGGGCAGATAAGAGAGTTCGGAACATATCTCGTTATTTGTTGTTGCTTGAAATGAAATGGTTTTAACAAGGTGTGCGATAACTGCATAATGTTCACCTTCGCAAAAACATTCCTTCACGCAGTCGCATTAGGTTATTTTTATGAAATGTTGCACACAGTCCAGCATTTTACTGCCATTTGCTCCATCGTAGAGCACGTGGGACGATGATGTCCGTAGAATTCGTGGATATAATTCGCCGACGATTGTTTTTTTTATCGTGTAGGAGTCTCATGTAGCTTTGAACGTTGCCTATCGGAATATGTAAATTACGCATGTCCTGTGCAATAAATTCGGGAATCGTGCTATGATTTTGCCATTGACGTTTATCGGCAATGGCAAAATCACGAATTGGATTTTCTGGTAGTTCGTCTAATTTGGCCTTCATTTGCAACACATAAGTGTGCGCCGATGCTATTTGTGATTCTATGTGAGTAGTACCATGAACGAGACTCAATAATTTTCCATTTAAATCGTCGAATGTGGAACACGAGTAAACCCATAACTATCCAAGCCGTTCTACGCACGCTGGCAGATGCAAAAGCTGGTGAATGTTTATCGTACAAAACTTCAAACCATAAAACGTTTGAAAATCTTGTACGAATGTATTCAACATTTTTTTTGCAGTATCGAGCTGCTGACGCGTAATACGCTCTGAATGATCGTATGATACCTGTATATTTGAAGCACTTTTTTATTTATTCCTGCGACATGTAGCATTAATAGGCTGAATGGATGGTCTACGATACTCTTAGAGTATGAGGTTCCCGAGGATCGGTACGCCGGCTGTAGGCCGAATGGAGAGTCTATGGTGCGCCTACAGTAGGTCGAATGGAGGGTTCGGAGCATATTCGTAGCGCCTACAGTAGGCTCAAAGGAGGGTCCGGAGTGTATACGGCACGGATACAGTAGGTTGAATGGAGGGTCCGGAGGGTATTTGGAACGCCTACAGTAGGCTCAAAGGAGGGTCCGGAGGCTATACGGTACGGATACAGTAGGTTGAATGGAGGGCCCGAAGGGTATTCGGAGCACCTACAGCAGGCTGAATGGAGGGTCCGGAGGGTATACGGCGGACCTACAGTAGGCTGAAAGAAGGGCCAGTAGGTTCTGCGAGAGCGCTCGATCAGGCCCACCCGAGGTTTCGTAGGTTCAGTTGCGCGCTATACTAGCCTCCTTTGAGCCTAAAGTCCAGTATATGCCATCTAGGGGGTTCAACGGAGGCTCTAACATAATAATATTCCGTACATCGTACCCTCATTTGGATACCCGATAATCCGCTACCGCGGACCTCTGTTCGGAGAAGGAGGCCTTCATTCCGCGGATTGAAAGCAGTTCGAAAATTTTGACGCAGGAGTGTATGTAGGGCTTGACAGGAACTGAAAGTGACACAAGTGGGAACTCCAGATTTAGGAAATGAAATTTTTGTCGCTGATCGGTCAGTACATAAGTCTTTTATGTTAGGATAATTTTTAAGCAGTGGTTGGTGCAGCGGCGAAAGTTCGAATTCCTAATGCGAGGGTAGCACGTTCGAGTCCTCATACGAAAACTTTTTTTTTCTTTCGCTTCTTTTCAATTTTTACGATACTTACACTACAAATTAACCGAAATAATACATAATGTAGTGTATTTTTTTAAATTTTCACAAAAGGCATGGGACGTCATCATTTTAACAGGCGAATAATCGTGGAAAATTTGGAAGGCAATCTTTCAATAGCGGAGTTTAATCCGAGGCTTAAAAAGCAATAAAATGCTACTCTTTCTTTAGACTGCAAATGTTGTTGCGGCATGTGTCACGCGAAAAAGTGTCGGAATATATATATATATATATATATATATATATATATATATATATATATATATGCACTAAATTTATTGAAAATGTATGATTTATAAATGTTTTGCATGTTTCAAACGAATCTGGAATATATTTATGGTATGTTAGTTCATATATAGATACATAGATATGGTAATATATATTCAGATAGACATAACATACTTTAAATATATTCGTATTTCATATTCAAAATCTATAAAACATACATTCAGTTTGTATGTTTGATATATTTAAGATATATCTTAAATATATTTATATTTATATATCGCGTAGGTTTTACTCATACCCAAAAATATAATTGACATATCCAACTTTTGGAACCAATTATACTTAACACATGTTTTATATATTTTTCGGTATATTTTTTATATACTTTATTTTCATGTGGGATGCATCGGGCACATTGTCGCATGTTTTTCCACTACAGTTCGAACAAATAATTGAACATTTTAGGCCAGCTTTTCGGCGTCCACATACGTAGCCCCGCAATTTTTGGTACATCTGCAAGATATTATTTGCAGCAACCTTGACGGTGCGGGACCCATAGGAGTTGGAGCTGGTTGAACTCCGTTTGAAGTTCGCTTCCAACCCCATTCGTCAGGGTCATGGTAAAATCCAAGCCAAGTTTGAACCTGGTGGTGGTTCTGAACGAATGGTACCGTGCCGTATCTTGGGTAGGAGGTGGAAGTGACAGGATCAGTTTAGTCTTACTTCCAAGTTTTCCGAAGCATTTGTATCGAAGAGAGTTCATGGACGATTTTAATTTGTCGCCTCCGTACAGTGCAATAAAAAAACGTTCTCCACCGTGAGCAATCATATTTGGATCAACGTTCTTTTCGGTAAACGATTCCACAGCTTTCAGTAGGAAATCGTTTCTTTGCAATGTTGAAAGAATTTTGGTTTTGCCTATTTTGTATGCAGCTGCTCTCGTGTCGCAACCATTGAAAGCGTGAAGGAACAATATGTTGTCCCTAACACTTTGTAATGGCTGTCGAGACAATTAGGGCCGTATAATGTTTCAGGAGTACGTTTTTTTCCAGGCTTGTGAAAGAAAATGTTATCTTATCCATTCGCCAATCCGGTTAGCAACACAAGAAGATCAACGTCCTCGCCCACAATAATAACTGAATCGTATCTTCTGGGCATTTGCATGGCTGTTTGCACGCTTACTGTGTCAGCATCTTCTCCGGCTTGTTCGACGAGAATCCTGGATTGTTGGAGTTGGAATCATACCTGAATACTATTGGAAGGTTAAGAGCGACAACTTTTCAATTTTATGGAAAAAAAACTTCAAATGAAGTTTATTGGAAATTCTATGTTCTACAAATTTAGTTACTACCATTTTTAACGTTTCATCAACCGTTAACAGTATATTTAGCATTAACCATGTTGCCAAAAGTTTGACGCACTATAAATAAAAACCTATGCACTATACAGAAAAAAGTTTTCAACAAAAGTCGTAGAGAATTTTATTATCTACGAAAATGATTTATACTGTTTTTGTCGTACGATGCGCGGTTCACGAGATATTTGATAAAACGTGTTTTCCAAGATGGCGGCTGAAGCTCAATCTCCCCCGTCGCGCCAACTTACATTTACACTCAGAGGACACCCTCGAACATATTCCAACAAGAAAATGTGTACATAATTGCAGTATGAAGCTACTTTGGCTCTGGCTCTTGTACTACAGGGAAACTGCGGAAAACCTATACCGATACAGCCGGTTCCAAGTTCGCCTCTCAGTTAGTCACGGAACTAATCTTCCGCTGAGAAATTTCGATGAAAAACATTTCACGACGAAAGTGACGGGACTGGAATTCGAACCTGCGACCTCCCGATCTGCTCGCCAGCACGCTAACCACTAGACCAACTAGGGTTGGTTTGCGGAAATATTGAGATCCAATGTATCTCAAAATAGTGTCTCAATATGACCTGACATTTGAATTGATTAATAAAACGTATTATTCATTTGAAAAGTACGAATATTTTTATTTGAATATAAGGTACAAACATGGAGGTTATATGTGGAACACAATATACGATTAATGGCTGCCTCGTCCCTGTTTGCAAACGTTCACTCTTTTGACTAAATTTTCCATAACGGTTTGGCATAATGGCGGACTAATTTCATTAATGATACGTCTCATTGGTTCCCTGAGCTTCGAAATGATTTGTGGATTATGGGCATACACTTTTCCTTTCAGAAAACCCCAAAGAAAGAAGTCCAGTGCGTCAAATCGCACGATCTTGGTGGCCAATTCACATTGCCACGACGCGAGCTAATACGACCATGAAACTTCGTCCACACTAACTGCATTGTTTCGCCCGCTATGGGGCAGGGTTGCGCCATTTTGTTGAAAGAATATGTCTTCCAAGTCCATGCCGGTTATGCCATTTATCGAATATTGTGTTTCACACATAACCTCTATGTTTGTACCTTATATTAAAATAAAAATATTAGTACTCTGCCAATAAATAATACGTTTCATTAATAAATTAAAATGTCAGGTCATTTTGAGCCACCCTTTATGACGTCAATCTTTCTCTGACTCAACGGGTCTGCGTAAACTTGGGAACCGAAAAACAGGTCGGCTCTCAACATTTTTTTCTGAATAGAGTATCAGGCTGTCGAGATCGGCATTTTACACGTTATTAATACATAGTCGTGCCAAGGTTGAGTTTTTTCTGATTGAATAATATTGAATATGACATTATTATTTAAACAATGTGCCGCCGATGTTGCATGGCCAATCGGGGTAGGTGGTCTGGCAATAAACAATGGGTAGGGGGTTATCTGAAATAGAAATAGAAACAATGCACTTTTATCAACTATAGCAACACTTTCACATTCGTGAAAATGTTGAAAATTACAAAAATGGCAAGTTGTAGAAGAAGAATGTTACATTTTCGACGAGAAAGTAGGAACTTTAACCATTCGTTATGAACAAATGAACAAACATATAAAAAATATCATCAGATCATATAATAAAACATGTTATAAATTATGCTCAGTCCGAGTTTGAAGTCAATCAGACTAATAGATTTAGCGATACCACTTACAGCGTTCTGTACAACATAGTTTCGAGAAAAATGCAAAAGACAAAAGGGTAAATCATAGAGGGGCGGTTTACCGTAGCGCAGTGGACCATCTTACCATTCATAAAAATTTTAACAGATCGTATTTTTGCATTTTCAAGCCTATGTTCGCCTCTCAATTAGTATTATCATTTGAAGGAAATTCATCATTCTTCTCGGTATACTTCGATAATTACTCTCCGTGGGACGTGACAAATATTAAAAACGCATTTAATTCCGATTTTTTTTAACTAGACGATTAAGGTACTACGAAACTGAATAAATACGCTTGTAATCAAAGAAAAGTTGAAACGAAATAACGATTCAAAGTTGTAATTAAAGACTTACGCCTAGAAGAATTTATTGAAAATATCGATTTTTGGTTTTCGACGGATTACCAAAATATAACATTTCAAAAATATTCTTCCAAAGTTTCAAGTGAATC
Source organism: Ophion obscuratus (assembly GCA_964007375.1). Classification (NCBI taxonomy): domain Eukaryota; kingdom Metazoa; phylum Arthropoda; class Insecta; order Hymenoptera; family Ichneumonidae; genus Ophion; species Ophion obscuratus. Next base: position 35,739,794 of record OZ023313.1, on the reverse strand, counting down.
CGTTTAAAATTGAGGGAATGCCGAGCGTTTATAAATAGGTTCCGCGACCCGGCGAACTTTAAACGCGTTTTTCTCAAAATGGCTTTTCAAAATCAGTGACCGCGATATCTCAAAAATCATTGCACCGATCAACTTCAAATATCACAAGCTACTTTTACATGTCAAAAAACAATGCTGGACCGGGGGGGTTTTTTTCGATGCATAATTTTTTGTTTATCAACGAAAGTGGAGCACTTTTTTCACCGAAAATCGATACATTCACTTTAGACTGCGGCTATTGGTCCGAAAATCAATATTTTACTCAATCTTTCGTCCAAGCACTAGATTATTTTATGCAAAAGCCGGATGCGTTTGGCTTTTTTTTTAATTTCGGATTATTTGTTCCCGAGTAGCAGTGGTCGACGCGGAAGACCTTTTTCGAACAGCGGTCTGCACAAGTCATTGTATCTACCAAAATTATAAATCTTTTATAAAAATTGTAAAAGACACTTTAAACCCTACAAAAGTTGTAAAGACACTTTAAACCCTACTCTTTAACGTAAACAAAAACAAATTTGAAAACCTGCATATGTTGTCCCAGAAAAAAATCATGAAAGTTCCTCTTCTTTCCAGCCTCGAGGCAGGTGTAACCTTTCAAGTCCGACCTTGTGTCATTAATTCGACACGTGTTGGAAATAAAATAACGGAGCGTTCGTAGGTCGTTTTATGAAATGTCGCTAACCGAGATGATTCAAAGTCATGAATGCTCCAGTATTCGAGGATCAGGCCTAACATTCGTTAGTTCCGCAGGGCATTTTTCCTCAAATATTAAATTTCTTTGAGCGCAATGTGTTAAAACATTTCTCAAGAAACGCACTCACTTTGTTTCTTTCTTCGACATGGTCTATTTCTGATCTAATCGTTGGCTTCAATAGTTAGTATTTTATTTCTCGCATTTCAGTGTGACAGTCCATTCACATTTGTTACTTTTCAGAACGAACCCTGTCCCATCTTTTAATGATGGGTCGGAGCGTGAGGTGTTCGGAAAGAATATCCCGTTGTTATCCATTATGCGATGGTCCAAACCAGGCAAAAATTAATTTCGTAGCGATCGGAATAATAAACTAAGTATTTGTTCAATTCATTTATTTGTTTCCACGGTGAATACACCTCTATTGCGCCGCCGATAATCGATCTGGGTGAAACTCGGAAAACATCGGGAAAACAGTTCCTTTACTTCTTAGGGGAGAACACCACTGTGACAGGCCGAGAAATGTCGTTTTTCTGGATTTTTGTTGGCGACTATATTGTTTATTTGGGGTTTGAAAAAAAGTGTGTTGTCGAGTTTACTTGAACTTATTTCGTGTAAATTTTTATATTAAAATAAAATAAAAAAATGACAACTCTATTGAGGTACATTAGAGCCTCTGTATAAAAATGTGGTCCAACAGGCAGATTGATAACGTGACAATGGTTGGTCTGAAAAATAAAAATAAGAAATTTTTATAATCTATACATAGGTAGTTCTCATTGTATGTAGCCGTTTATCTAACAAAAAAAATCACAAAATGACGGTTGTTAAAAAAAGTGTAATTTTGGCCAAATTTTCACTTTAATTGGGAGCGTAAAAAATACGAAATTTCAACAACAAAAACAGCTTAACTTGAAACGGCTCTAATTGCTAATTGCTTGTAAAAGTTGCTCCAAATTAAACATTTCTTTCTCTAAAACATATCCCTATATTTATCGTACTAATATATATTTCTTTAAAGAACATATTAAGGAACCTTACTTTGTTATAACGAAACTTCAATATAAGGAAAGATTCGTTTTATCGAGGTTTGACTGTATACGTGAATCTTTGCACGACCTGCTCTCACTGAATCGTTTGTAACTTGGTCAATTTGAAATATTCCAACCCGACATTGTTCCACATATTCTTACATATATATACTTTAAGAAAATGTAAAAAAAAATTACCGGTCACAGTGGTGTCCCACCTTAATGAAAACTTTCCGTAAATGACTGAAGTCAGATTCGTATATGAAGTCAGATCTCGTATGTGTGTAGATTTCCGGAATACAGAGCGGAAAATGAGAAGGGAAAAACGATAACGTGCATTCTCCTGCACGAGTTACGAGTTCTCATACCGAGAATCATAATAATCTTCGTTGCTTTATACGATCACTTGCGTGTATACGAGACTACAAGTCATCTAGATGATGTAGTGTGCACAGTAGAAGTACTCGCGTATGTCCTTTCGCATTATCTGCCCCCTCTCTTTCTCCCTTTTTTTCTCTCGTCACGTTTATCGAGAGAAAAGTGCACTATATACATAGGACAAGAGAGAGAGAGAGAGAGAGAGAGAGAGAGAGAGAGAGAGAGAGAGAGAGAGAGAGAGCGAGAGAGAGAGAGAGATGTGCTTTTTTGCTGGCTGATCATGTGAGCTCCCACCGAACAAAATTACCACGGGGGGGGGGGAGGAGGAGGCCATCACGGTATTTCTGGCGCGATTGTCCGTCGAAAAATAGACGGCTTTCTGCCGTACGGATTAAAAGACGCCACCATCTTTCTCCCGCCCTGCCTCTCTCACTGTCGAGAGACTTCTGGCTACCGACGATTTCTCACTATATCTATAAAGTTGCCCCTGATGTCTCTTCGCCTTTCATTTACTCTCGTATTGCATACTCGTGCACTATACGTGTACATCCCCTAGTATATGTATGCATGTACTTTACGTTAATATATGCACGAGCATCTTTTCTTCATGACCAACCCTCGGATCCGATGCTGATGACCACGCGCACGCTTTGTTCCATGCTTACGTCGATTCGCCCCCCCCCCCCCCTTCTTCCGTGTTACCTTTCCTCCTCGAGGTCTGTGCCCGCGTCATAAACGTATCGAAGCCCGTCTATGTGTGTGTGCGCGTGCGAGTGTCCGTGTCATGGACCGTCTATGATTTTGTCGACCTCGACCAATAAGCTCGAAACCACCTCGCGGTCGAGAATCTCCGGCTTCCTTTGATTTCGCGACCCTCGAGGCGTTGCGTTGATGTTAAAAAGCAGAAGAAACGAAAAAGACACCGAGATTGCCAATCGACTCGGGCTGAAAAATGACCACGAAGCCTGGGTCTCTTACGAAACACATTCACCGTTCTCACACTGATTTCCGAAAAGTACGAAACGTTTATTTGATTTTTTCTCTATACCGAGATGACGAGGGGCAGAAAAAGCGCGATCGAAAGCTCATTTTGCTAACTCACATTTTTTGCTGATTTGTAATATGGTTTTGTTCTCTATGGGCCTCAATGCGAGAGGGAAATCTTCATAAATTTCTTGAAGTTGGTAGTTTAAAGAAGCATTGAAGGGCACATCGTTGGAGGGCAATGTAACGTTTTTTCTTCACTTTGTCCAATTTTTTTTAGGAGACTTCAGTTACCAAAGCCACTCAACTATTTTTTTAAATGTTTATTGGCAGATCTGTTATTAAAGTTTCCAAAAAAACATTTAATTTAAACAATTTAAATAAATATGAATTTTCGTTGCGTTCCAACGATGCAAACTTCAATACCATGTCGAAATTGTAGTAACGTTGCAAGGTGGCACCGTAACCTACTTTTTTTAAATCACGTACCTGTCGCTTAAAAAACATTCCAAATTTCACAGCCTTCGACATTCAAAAGGCGAATTTTTTTTTAATCCGAGGAATACAAAGCTAGATAGCGTTATCAGAAAGCAAACTGATAGGGTCGGTCCGAGGTAGTTGGCCACAATTTTTTCAAGGATCCGTTAAAATTATAGTACAGACGTTTCTTAACTTCATTTTGTAATTAAATTTTGAACATTTAACTTTAAGATAATTCACGACCTTAAAACAAACTCCTATCAGATCAACCTTAAAATTACGATTTTTGAAAAATCACGTTTGGCTTTTTCTCCCGGAGTATCCGGGTGTGATGGCCGTAGGAGTAGAGGTGTGGGGTTTTGTCTTTGATTTTATAGTTTGATTCTTATTTTTTTTTCTTTTGGCCAGATCTACAACATATATAATCGAAATCAGTATAATTTTTATGCACCAAAAATTGGCACACTATCCACCGAAGCCAGCCTTCGATGAGCCGATTTTCATAATAATTTTCTCAGCAAAATTTTTTTTCATTGCTCTTATATCGTCTTTCTAAGGTGTTCGCAGGTATTTCGGAGGTCCTAGCGGCGTATGACCCAACAATGAATCATTTTTTACAGCACTAATAGCTGCTCTTAATGATTCTTGAGTTAAGTTCCCTCGTAGAGCAACTGCTTTTCTCTTGTACTTATGAGGCATCTAAAATAAATGTAAAAAAATAGATTACTTAAACACATTACAACTAGAACTATGGTCATCATACACCGACTGTACGTGGCCATCTCTCCTAAACTCCCGGGACAGATTGTCACATCTAAAATGTAAACAAGTAGAAACAATACAGCGAAATCTTGCGGTTATAACAAAGCACTGTTCGTGAACTGTTCAACAAAATACAAAAGTAACCATTACTTTTATAAAATAACATCCCCACAATGTGAAACATGAAACCTTAGCAAAATTTAGCAGTAGACAGAATAATTAAAAAGGATTTTACTTACTTAACATTTTTTTCCCAAACTTTTGCTCGTACACTTACACCTGCGCAAGACGCGAAGTGAATTAAGCCGTAACAGTTAAATTCTAGTGAGCGGTTGTATGAAACATTTCTGTTGGCCATCTCTCCCTTATGGCCAACTCCCCCCGAAAATACCTTATATGCAAAAACCAATAGCATTATCGAGCTTCGCTTATATATTACTATACTAAAAATATATGTGACCCCCAGTAGTGGGCGGCTTCGGCGATCACGTCAAGCAGCGTTGGCCTGAGCCAATTCGTGGATGGGTGACCGCTCAGCCGTGCATGCGCGCCGACTAGCGAACGGCAGACAGTTTCACCGAATTACCGATGACACAACTGAAACTCAGTGAAATATAACAGTTTTTAGCGGCCGGGGTTTTCTCACAGATTCCTCCTGCCCTCCTGCGAATGCAACGCAGTAGTGTATTACGAAAGCGTGGCCGTGGATAACGCTCTGAGTGTCTCGCAGGTACCGGGAACAGTGAAGTGATAAATGTAAAGTCAAAGAAAAAAGATGGGATTGGAAAAAGCCAGAAAGAGCGTACGAACGGATATGAGAAATGAAGAAATACTTCTTATATACTTTAGACATATTTTTATTTGTGTGGCTAGGCTTTTTACCTCTATACACCAAATGCGCTTTACGCCTGGGGACCGTAGGTGATACGGCCTTGAAGTTCGCATCGTTAGAATACAAAGAGAAAATTCATTATTTATTTCCTCAGTTTTTTCATCATCCGAATTCTCATCATGCAAACTTAGGCTGTCGATTTTTTATGAGGATCCTCAAAATCCTTATTGTAGTCTAAATTTGTCAAAAGAAGTTCGGTCTACTAAAGTTTCATTGCGTTCCAAGGATGAAAACTTCAATATCATTATGCGATAAGCATTGAGTGTAAGTTGACATTGGCCATTGCTCGCAACTATGTCCATGAATCGATATCACAGGTGGTTAATCCGATAATCCGCGCTGCATATATATAGCTTACATTTCATCGCTTAGTCGTGTGTCATTTTGGTTGTGTGTGTGTGTGTATATATATATATATATATATATATAATTGCGCACAGCTTTGGTTAGGCTTCAGAATCACGTGGTAAGTTCGAACAAATAAATAGACACTCCCGGCTATCTCTGTCTCTGCTCTTCACTCTCGCCGGGTTAGCCTTTTGCCTTTGCTCGCGCATATAACATATGTACGACCAAAATAACCGACGATCAGTCGATGACACCGTGCCGAGATTTACCACCGGATCGAGGAGAGAAGTGGGTAAAACGCGAGCAGGGGAGATCGCGTGGAAAGTACGCCATCGATCATTTCGATGAGGTCAGACACGTCATGCACTCGAGGTCTTATCTGCTGACCGTCTCTATTCTCTTATCTACTAAAAGTGCTGCCCATAAATCAGAAATTATGCAACCTCGCAAGCTTCGTAGCTCAAATTTGCGTTCGAGGGTGAATGAAGATCTTTTTTTCATATATTTCGATCAATTGTATCGTTTTTGGATTGCTGCGCCAGGAACGGAATGTATAATATGAGCATGGATAGCAATTACTTGCGTCATTTTATTATTGATGTTATTGAAAAACCTGTACTCTTGTCGAGGTGAAACAATGTATTAATTTATATTTAGCTACTGGTAATCTGTATTTTTATTTGATTGGATGGAAACAGCTTTTATTGTTAGGTCGTATGGAAGGTATCTGAAAATAGACAAATCTACCATTAACTTTGAATATGTTTGTGTATAGAGAGGCTATGCATTGCACGTGCGAAATTGTAAGGTCGTTCACACAATAATTCCCGAAGTATATTAACTTATAACTATCACGATTAACTTATAACTTCATAACTATCACGATCATTTTATTTCAATATATCTTGGTATTTTTATGTATAAAAAATTCCACTGCGTGCCAATTCAATATACTAAAAATTGCTTTCCAAGTGAGTGTATTATTTTTTTTCCCAATGCAAGCTTAACATAAGATATGATATTTCCATATAGTTGAAGTTTGCATCGTTGGAATCCAATGGATTTTTAGTTCTTTACCTTCTTTCTCCATTTTTATTGTCATCCAAAATCATTCTCGATAGATTTGGGTTGTAGGTCTCTTATGAGGATCTTTAAAAAGTTTGCCGTAGTTTTTAAGCTCCTTTGTTCTGCCAAAGGAGATTGGCAATTAGAGAAAAATCATTTTTTTTGCGTACCAACGATGCAAACTTCAATATCATAGATTTCTACCAAACAAATATTAATGTGCCACTAGAAATACAAACGAAACAGTTCGTAATACCAAAACGATTATTTTTCCAAAGAATTGTATTTCCACAATATTTTGTTTCTATTTTCTCATTTATTATATTGGATGTTAAGGGAAAGAAATTTGAGCATATTTTTTCACCTATATGATTCGTTGCATTGCACTAATGGGCATGATTTACGTTCATTAACGTTTATCAAGAAATCTGTATTATTAACCTTGGCACGTGCGTGACATAAAAGAAACTCGAGACGGAGGTAAAATGGTGTGTGAGGAACGGTGAGGAGGATTTTCTCATAAAACGCATACGGCACGTGTGAGTGAATCGTTGTTGTGGACTTTTCACTAGAACTTCGCACTTTACGCGATTCGTCTTTCTGTTGATCCTCAAACAGATAGATGTAGCGTGGTGTGCAAGGCTTCCAAGGGATTTACGTTGCGAAGGTTCATGTACACAATTCAACATTTATACTTTCGCACATACGAACAAATAAATATGTATATCCGGAATAAGTAACGCCAGATTATTTGTCTTGCGGAATATGGATACATCACTTTTTTGTGTTAGTATTGTGAACGTAAAACGAAGAAGATATCTTGAGAAAGCGTGACGAGAGAGAATGACGTAACAAATTGTTCTTCGCCGGATCCATTGAAGAAATTCCAAGCATTTATTCGCTACGATAATTTTCCTGGAAATGATATTAACGTTTTTTTTCCGCTCGCAAAAAAAAATCTCTATCAAAATCCCACGGCGCATGATTCCAGATTTCGTTCAATATATGTGGTACGAATAATGTACTCAACACGAGAGATCCGGTTCTTGCGGAATTATCGACAAGTCCCCCATAAACTATGAATTCATTTCTCAGCTTTTTCTCGTATATATTTGCGATTTAAAAAAAACGTGAAATATGGAATGGCTCTACGGTCTCTCGTATGCGGAGAAGAGAAAAAGAAAGCAGATCGTCTCGGATCTTGCATTGTTTATACAGTGATTGATAAAAATATCTGGCCAGCAGCAGCGTGCTAGTCGAAACTTCTTGGAGCATGCTTGTCGTTCCCTCTTCAATTTGAATCCTTTTGTTAAAAACTGCCTCGTCTCTGAGATACTCATTTACTTGCAGAATAAATTTCGATCGAGTATCAAGCCGTTCGTCATTTTTACAATGACGAGAATCATATTTTTATACATATTTCAGAACCTAGAAGACGAAGAATATGACAAACATTTGGGATCTCGAATTCTTTAGTTTTTTTCGTCTGATAATTGGATAACAAGCTCAAAGAAAAATCAATGCTTTCAATAATTTACAACATGGAATATCGAGTGTTAATTGAGAGTATGTTCGATCAGATGTTCTCTTACGTTCCACGCGGAGCAGGAGAGTACCAGGCACAACGAGTATTAAAAAATGCACATATTTACAAAGTTTCGAATAAGGTACATAATATTTTTGGGCGAATGTTTACTCGCCCAAAAAATTATGGATGCTTCTCTCTCTCTCTCTCTCTCTCTCTCTCTCACTGTTTTGCTTGAGCGAACGTGCGAGCAATGTGAAAATAGAAGATTCGAAAAGAACGGCGTCTTTTTTTATTCTCAGCGCTTCTGCTGTGCTGCCGTTGCCTCCTTGGTTCATGAAAAACCAGGTTTTTTTTCATCTCTCCTTCAACCCATTGAAAATAGATCGCTGCTGGTGGTGGGCTACCGGAATTAGTATAGCCAACGTGTCAGCCTATTGCAGCCTCATCGATGGACTATTTGCCATCAGGTCCAGACATTCCGTTTCGAATGATGTTCTCACATATACATGAAGAAAGGTCATTTTTAAGCCATCCGATGCCAAGGGCCGTTCTTATAGCAGTCGATTATCCCCATGCTCAACATTATGTAAACCGAAATGTATTAATAATTCTCTTTCGATAAATCGTTCCTACGTTAACGTAATTGCAACGTTCGTCCTATCGCCGTCATCAACGATACGTTGTGAAACAAAAGGAAGTTATTGAGGCCCGTCCTGAAAGCAGCCAGATGTGCTAATAGTTAACATTCCCTAGATATAACAGGTTTGAAATAGCCTTTCCGTATATATATATATATATATATATATATATATATATATTGAGACGTACGGGCCCGTCTCAGGCGCCCACCACAAATTCAAACAAACCGACCCATTATGAGAGTAGGGGAGAGGGAAAAATAAATCATAACAAGTCAAGGGGACAGGTACGACCTTTAAGCTCACAAGTGAACACAAAAACTGAAGGTCACCAAAAATAAGCGGAAGGAAAGACGAGTGAGAGAACAAAAAACAGAAAACAATAAAAACAGTCGAAGGTATAACAAGTTAGAGCGAAAAAGGAAAATAGAAAATAAACAAAAACAGTAGAGAAAAGTAACGACAGGTAAAAGTAAGGGAAGGGGAAAAGTCGTTGGAAAGAAAACAGAAAAAGGAACAAAAACAAGGAAGCATAAACTTATTTAAATATAAAAAAAGATACCAATAAAGGGGATGATGAGTAATTGGCAAGGGAAGGGAAACAATAAACAATAAAATATGGGTATAGAAGAGAAGGACGTTTGGAGGAACGTCACTTCTTCTTCATTGTGGATCAAACAGTACCGCTCAGCAGAGTACCACCTTCTAGGAGGGGAAAAGTTGAAAGAGGGGAGCCTTAAGAAACTTAAAAAATTAGGACATAGTTTTTTTTCATTAAATACGGAAACAAAAACCGGGATAAGAATGAGAAAAGAGAGCACTAAAAAACATTAAGAATAAACGAAGAAGGAATAAATTACGAAAGGAGAGATAGAAAATTAGTGTTAGGAGAATAGGAAGAGGAGGTAGGAAACTTGCGAACGACACACACACAGAAACTCACATACACACCTGTAACACACAATCATAGAGACAAGGATATCAAAGGACGTGTATCAGGAGACCCGGAAGGTCAAGAACGGATATCAAATTCGAGCATTGACCATTGCAAGGTGCGTGGCGACGTCTGGCGTCGCGATCCATAGTTAGAATAATCGATTATCAACGCGCGATAATTAAGAGAAAATAGGAGAATTAGGTAGAAGAATTAGTGGGAATTAAGCAGAGTAATTAGGAGAAAGCGCGCCGGAGCGCGACAATCGAGAGGGCGCTCGGCACCGCGCGCCACCACCAGCGGCAGCGTAAGAGGGGGAAGCGCGTCGCGAACTCCGAGCGCCGTCGGCGAGTGCGCGCCGTAACTCACCACGCCGCGAGCGACAATACACAAAGGAGAGAGGGAAGAAAGTATAGACGGATGATAGGGCGACCGCGCTCAGACATCCTTACCGTCCGAGTAGACCCGCGATCCGAGTATTTTACCGACGGAATAACGGCGTATACTTAGCACACGAAACACACACAGCGACCCAAAAAATAGATCACACTTGTACACAGCGAGCTTTTTAGATTATATCGAGTCACAAAATTGAATAAATAACATTTTATTATAAAATATCTCAAAACAAAAGAGCCTCAATTCATTTCCTCACTGATCGAGGCGAGAATGTAAATTGGCTTATCATAAGCCAATCTATTTTTTTTTCTCAAATTCAGAAAATTTGAGGGGAAGGTTCGTCTATCTATTTGACGTCGTTTGGCAAAGTTTCGACGGGATCTGAAGAGCCGTTTTCGAGATTTTTGGGAATCTACAATTGTTCTACCATACCGACCGCGATGAGGTATCATTCCCTCTTAAACATATTTTTCACCCTCCTTCCGTCTCCCTTTCCATCCATATTTGAGCCACCCTTTTGCGCCCTTTCTCTCTCTCTCTCTCTCTCTCTCTCCCTCTCTCTCTCTCTCTCTCTCTCTCTCTCTCTCTCTCTCTCTCTCTCTCCTCTCTCTCTCTCTCTCTCTCTCTCTCTCTCTCTCTCTCCCTCCCTCCCTCCCTCCCTCCCTCCCTCTCTCTCTCTCTCTCTCTCTCTGGGTGGGAAAGTCTTTGGATAATGGTTTATCATTCAGGAGGCACGGCAAACTCTTTTTCGAGTTCTAGTACACGCAAAAGCTCTTCCATTCGACTGGCAGACAACACGGCGTCGTGGAGAACTCTCGTGACGTGTGAGGCTCGATGGCCGCGATGCTAAAGATAGAGAAGAAAAGCGAGAGCGGCGGCGGGGAGTGAGAGAGAGAAAGAGAGAGAGAGAGAGAGAGAGAGAGAGAGAGAGAGAGAGAGAGAGAGAGAGGATATTCGAATTTATCGAGGTCAATATTTTTATTCCCTTAAGGCCGAGGTCTGGCCCCTCGATCGCTTGCGGTACGAATTAGTTGACGGTTCGTTCGCAAAATCCTTCGTCTTTTGCGACGATTATATAATTTGTTGCGGTTCATTTTTATCTTATTACGTTGCATTTTATTACATTTTGATTAATTGTTCTCTATGCTTACGAAGTGACCTTTCATAAAATATAATGAAAAAAATCGAAAATACTTTTGGTATTGTTTTTTTACTTCTGTCTTTAATGATTCTTGATGATGAAAAATAATCGTGTAAAGTCTTCGATCTCCTACAGTCCCCGTGAAACAGAGGAAAATCCTTGGAACAGGATAGGACTTTTTAAGAAGAGCCGAGAAGTACTATCGAGATGTTTTTCTTCCACCTGGGCGGAGGAGAGGTAAAATTATTTTCCGGTTCGTCGAACGGCCAAGGAGAGAGGAGGAAAATCCCTTTTTTTTATGTGTGGGCATACGCGGTGTACGTGACTGGGGATCTGAAACGACGGCGAAAGAATTTGTGTTCATTGTCTCGCTCAATTTAGTATATTAGATCGACTGTAACACACTAACATTTCGTCTACAGGACGATAAAATCACTGGGGTGAACCCACAATCAGGCAATTAGCGTTGCCCTGATTAGGACCGGGGCAACGATCACTCTAGAGACGTGAATTGAAAAATCCACGTCTCTAGAGAGTACTAGATTTGATACAACTTTCATACAAGTTTTGCATAAGGCCTTCAGTTTGGAACATGAGTAGTTAAAAGAATGAAACGAATAACAAATTTATTTGATAATTAATATCCAAAATTTGTACGGATAGCGCTGTTGAATTTTTCATTCTATGTATATCACTACTATACCGAAAATTTTTCTATTATTTTGCCTCATTAAATGTAAAACAATCACAAATATTTACGTTTAACAATTATTCAATTGTCACTTTAAAATAAATGACACGCATGAAATAAACTATAATTTGTCATATTCAGGGCAATTTGTTTAGGTACTCAAGTTTAAATTTTTATCATAAGAAAACTACCAACGAACAGAACAAAGGATGGGTAATATAAAATATATTTTTTACCGTACGACCATGATGTCTTAAGGGAGATATACACGTAGGAACCGGAAAAAGGTCATTTTTGTAAATTTTTTCAAGGAAAACTATTTGAAATTTCGGATTGGGGTTTAAATTATCTAAAAGTACATACATTCAAAAATATGTTTAATTTTCTTTATTTAAAAATATCCAGAATATACAAGGATATTGTATGATCCTTGGAGCGTCGTTAAAAAATTTTCGTAAACGGTACCCACTGGCGTTTCTTCAAAAATCATCTGAAAAAACCAAAAAGATTATTAAATTAGATACTATAATCTAGTACTTGTCATAGCCGATTTTGAAAATATCGATTTATGACAAAATGGCGGACGTTTGAACATAAATAGTGATTTTTGGGCAAACACTAGTTATTATTCTGCCTATAAAACAAAAACTAAGTAACGGGAAAAAAATCCTATGACAAGTACTAGATAATGGTGCATAGAATAACCACAAAAACCTCAAGGCAATCGGTTCATTCGTTGTTGAAAAATTTTGGGTATCGATTTGAAAAACATGGTTTTGAGAAAAGCGCGTTTGAAAATTTGGGCATGAATAAATCATGAAATTTGTCAACTTACATGGAATCATCGATACCAGGCCCATAGTGTAGGTCTTCTACGGTCGACGGAATGTTCATAGCTTCTAAATCCCCGACCTCGACCATCTAGGTGTATATCTCCCCTCAATGGAAAACACCAAGTGTACCGCGTGAACAATTGCGAGTGATCATTCTTTGACTCAATCTACATATTTAGTATTTTTTTTACCTATTCTGTGAATTTGTAAGACTGAAAATACAATGATTATTGGCTGTAGAACTGCCTGGAAAAACAATTGTATGAACTTCACTGCTTTTTGAATGGCACTGTTACGGCGGCGTTGGATGTTTCGATGCATCGCATCCTAGGGGATTACTTTGATACATCGGACGTGACAAAATGATCAATAGCAGACGCAATTGTTTTTTAAATGGGCACATGTGAAATAAAAGACAAACACACGAAGTGTGCTTAAAAATCCAATGGTTAATAACAAGTTATGCCTTGTTGGAGCGGTCGAAAACCGCTTATTCTTGGAATGTTTTATTGGAAAATCGCGATAAGAGGTTTCTACAAAAATTGGGCATTAGAAAAAGTTACATCTGAACAACAGTCTGTAATTTTTTTGTGCAAAAGTATTTAATTATAATCGATTTACAACCGATGTCCGCGAAGCACCCCGCGAAAACGTGTTGTGCGGTGAGAAATGCATTTTTGACCCATGTTATCTAATATCAAAAAATCAAATAGTATTCATAGCATATGAGTTTATCCTATAATTAATTGAAGGAATTTCCCTAATGTCTAATCTAAAAAAATAGCGCGTATTCAAAGTCTTGATTTTTGGGAAAAAATTGGGATTTTTTCATTCATCAAATCGAAAATATACATAGGAAAAAAAACGATTCGACAATCCCTAAATTTTTACATCTAGAAAAAGCCCTAAAAATTTCAGCAAGATTAATGTAGTAGTTATTGAGAAATGTTTCTCATCGACTTGAAAGCGTACTTTCGAGAAAAAAGGGTTCAAAGCTACGAACGACGCTTGGAGTGCTCCGACGGGCGTCAACATCGCAGCCTATGAATTTGTCAATTTTTATCCAAACACCTTGAAATTTTCAGGAAACATTTACAAAATATTTGTCAAAATATATTGGTTTAAAAAAATGTGATTTTTCGACTTTCACACCTAGACTTGACCTCTTAAGGTCACTTGTGGTTTGTTTTGGCGTTTCCACGATATATTGTTTGGAAAATGTACACTCCCAGTCTGAAAATGGCGGCGGAGTTTCAATTTCGGAAACAAGAACTGACTAATTCCAGCAGACCTTAAAAAAGAGCGAGATGAATATAATTACACTGCATTGCGAACTGTGATCATGAGGGAAGTTCCGAGACTATTTTGGTATCAAGGAAACTGCACATTTTAGATGTATAAAAAAAAATCGAAACTAACATTTTCAGACTGTTCTACCAAGCTATGAGTTGCTAAAAAGCTCTTCGACCAAAACTCATTTTGATCTGAGCTATTCGTTCAGAAATGAAATTCGTAATAATATTAAGAAAAATGCGGAGTTCCCTTTTCCTTCTTACGAAATCAACGCACTGTGTGTTACGGAAGGTTAGGAGCAGTTCCGGAGAAAGTAAGAAACGGTGGCTTCACGGAGTACAGTAAAAAAGAAAAGAAAATGTGTTAGAAAAAGAGGACAAGTGAGAGAAAGCGAACGAAGAAAAGAAGAGAATGTGAAAATCCAAAGTCTCGGGGGTCCTCTCTCGAGAGGCGAGAGTTAATTCCGAGCGTGAGTAACATCTTTTAGGAACGTAAACAAGGGTGGAAAGATGGTGCCGTCTTTTCACCCGAGACAAGAACCCACTACCAATCTCTTTTTTCTTCGCTTCTTACGCGCAATTCCTCTTCTCATCTCAGTTTTTTTTCTCGTACTCTCGCTATATCAGGAGACCGCCGTGTGTCTTTCGCTTCGGATGTTTACCACCAAATGACACAAGAAAGTTGCGAAAACAGACAGACCAGGCAAAAAAAGACAAGTACGAGAGAGATTTTTCATTCTATTCAACTTTTTTTACGCTCACGTGAGTGTATCGTAGCATTTTCTGTTATATATATATATATATATATATATATATATATATATATATATATATATACATATATATACATACATACACACACACACATATATATGCGCGTGCACGCGCATCACAAACACTTGCGTTATACTTAAAAAATCATTTGGGATTCCTCACTGTCTCCCTGTTTCTTCAAAATTTATGTTTTCCTTTTTACCTGTCTGCTTTTCCTTCGTCGACGAATTGCACCGTGCATCCGCTCAAACTACCAATTTCTTCTGTTTCTCCTTTATTTTTCAGGATTATTTCCGCACTTGTACAACGTTATGATTATTTTTAGCGTGGGTGTGTATTCCCATGTTATAAATATGACCGACGATTTTTCTTGACACGTACATAGAGTAGAGTGAAACCATTGCGAGCGATTCCATCCATCCATCCTCTTCGATCAAGCCTGTTTTTTCCCCAAATTCCTCGTAAAAACGATGCGTTATCTTCACCGAACAAGACGTGTGGGCTCGATGCTGCTCCGGATCTCGACATCTGCTGCAGTCAGCATTTTCAGCAATCTTTAGAGCAGTGCAATTGAAAAAAAAGCAAAAGCCAGAGGATCGCGAAAGTTTGAAGATTATAAAATGAGCTGAATTCCAGGCGAATTTCTTGAGAAAAATACCACGAGAGGACGTAGTTTTGAGCGAGGATTTGGTGGGTACGCGATATTTGGCACGCATTGATAAAATCGTGAGACGATCAGACGAGAGTGTAGACCACTTTTTGGTTATAAGTGGAGCTGCCCCTAAGCTGAGCAGAATGTCCAACTAGAAGTCTCGTTGCCCGAAGTACTGACGTTGTTGCTGATGCAGTAAAAGCGCTATAAGTTGATCCCTCAGCGCTTATCGCCGTCGTTTTCGTCGTCGTCGTCGTCGTCGTCGTCGTTGTCGTCATCGTGTCCGCTGTAGACGATGAGACCAATCCTTCGAATAAGCGGCGAAGAGGTAGAAGATGTAGACGCAGCGGAGGAAGAAGATGATGAAGAAGACTGAGGAGGAAAAGAGTAGAAGGGAGAGCAACGATAGAGAACGAGAGGAGCGAGACGCAAAAGCGGCGGAGACGCTTTTAGATTCGGAGCGTCCACGTAGCTGCGAACGCCCTGAGAGCAGTAGTCGCGTACCTTGGGCAGCTTCCACCTTGCCGGCTCTTCGAGAGCTTGAGACCGACCACAAACGTGTATCAGAGTTGGTCCAAACTCTCCTCGACTATTGTCGGCGTATCGTTTTTTTTTTTACATCAACATCATTCGATTAGTACGCATTTGTTCACACGCCATGTGAACACGGTACGGAAATAAAGACAAGTAACGGAAGGCTTGATCTTTCCAAATGAAAAATATACAGTAGAAACAAGTATAGAGAAAGAAGAAAGAAGGCGATCTGGGAAACAGGCATAAGTATTCCTATGTGTAGCCCAGATTTTACCCCGTTCGATTGGCCAAGTGGAAACGGGTATGAGTGATTGTCGGACCTTAAAGGCACTTACTGCTGCCTCACACTGGATTCTTGATTACGATACCCATAATCGCACCTCCCATTGCCACAGATCTCGGGTACCGAAGGATACATATTTTCGGTACTCGAGAAGACAAACGTACGTTGCTCTGGGAAGAATAAAGTGTCGGGATCTTCGGAACCGTGATTCCATTATTTTAAACCCTCACATTAAAACGAATCGTCGGGGTGCTACGAGGAAATTTGATGCCAGGAGCATCATCGGATGAGTTTTTAGCAACGTTACCAGACGTAGAAACAGTCGAATGGATGTCCGTAGTCGTTAACTATCACGGACCGTCGTGGTGGTTGAAGAAATGGGCATGGAGCATCGATGTTAAGACTGAATCGTCAGCAAGCACCAGGTTGATCAGAGGAATAAAATACGACAAATCGATCACACTTTTATTATCGTCATTCACAGTTCTAACAGTGACTACGGTGTATCTGGCAACGGCGAAATTTGTGCAAGTGTTCTTTTCGTTGTCTTCGTTACCGTCCTGGTTGGTAGAGGTGTCGCGTTATTCGTGTTACGATAACTACCGTGAAAGTGGTGCGCGTGGCGAGAACCTATCAGAGGGACGCCGTAATGGCGGAGCGTCCCGGTGGTGGTGGTGGTGGTGTTGGTGGTGGTGGTGGCGGTGGTGGTGTAGGTACAACGCGAAGACGTTCCCGTCGAGACAGCAGCGAGGCTGCAGGTTCACGAGGTACACCAGCGCCGTCTTCCTCGAAGGAGCGACGAACGAAACGGGCCAGTAAACCCATGAAGGAACGGTGGCTTCTTACGCGCAAAACATGGCGTTATATGGCCGATGCGGGGCGTCGTTTGATACCTGATGGGGTTCACAATAGACCCGAGGATATACCGCGGATCGAGCAATACTTTCAGGAAGTTTGCCAGAAAGAACCGACGTTTTTGTTGTGGAGAAAGGCTTCGTATCCGGGAACGTTGGGCTTCCGCACACATAGACATAGGAGGTTGACAAAAGGTGGAAGTTGTCGCACGAAGGCGAGCTCCGCCGATGAGGCTGACGACTCGAGAGGTTCCGTTTCCTCGGTGGCAGGTCAGGGACTCTTGTTCCAGGCTACGTCAGGCGGTCGATTCGACGTCGCGAAAACCAAGAGAGATTGGCTACTTTCATCCGTTAGCGGAAGCACCCCCGCGTCGCCGATTGCTCGAAGACGAGCACCGCAGGAAGACGCAGAAGTTAAAGCACTCGCGGACATGCTGCAGAAATATCTGAACATGCAGAACGAAGGATCTTCGGGTCCAACGGGACCACCTGTTAATCTTGAAGCAAAAGATATTGAGAGAGCTGCAGCCGCAGCATCCAAGTCTTATTCCCATATTCCATTCGACTATCAGAGCTTGATAAGCAAACTTCAGCAGCATTTGGACCTTATAATGGCCGAAGGCAGTCAAGGAGGAACGCGGAAGGAGGCCGGACGGAAAGAGGGCGAAAGTCCATCCAGCTCGATGCTACCATATCGCGGCGATTACGTTCACAAGTCTTTGATTGAGACGCTCAGTCGTCACTACAGCAAATCACCTAATCGCGAACACGTTATATCGGGTATACTTACTGACAGAAAACTTTTGGAGAAGCTTTACTTCGATCTTCGATGTACACGAGGCTTCAGGGGTCCCAGAGCTACAGGCGCCTATACGTCACCTCCACGCTGGTGGGGAACTCCAAGAACGCGGCCTACGTCAAGGTCTAACGATAGCAATTCCCTGTCGACCGGTGAGAGTTATGAAAAAAGAGACATCTCATCGCCACCACCCTTGATAGCCGTACAGGGACCCAGTACTGATCGGGGTCCCGTCGACGGTGCCATTCAGACAGATCCCATAGCGAGAGAAGTTCTCGAGGCTCTCCGAGCTGAACGGGAAAAGGAGGAAGCGGCGATGAAAGAGAGCAGCGGACACAAAAGTTCCTCTGGAAGACGAAGAAGCAGCGTCGATAATGACGACGTATCGCCTTCCGTCAGTGACACCATCAAGCGGTATCTTCGTATGGCTAGAAAAAAATCGATCGACGCCGACAAGGCTGACAGATTTAAACGGGTTAATTACGATCGTAACTTACGAAACATCAAGGCCAAAGGAGAAATCACGAAACCCGGTGACGATGACGGTAATAACAAAGGTTGTCAGACCGAGGACAGTTGGATAAATTCGTATCGTGAGAATGTTGGTATGTCACCGGATGGTAACGCGGACAATTTTTCCGATGCCGATACTACTTCACCGGTGAGCAGAAACGCGAGTTCGAGAAGCAGCATGGACGCCGGTCTTGGCTCGGAAGAGCAACCGTCGACACCCAAACATCATCATCATCAGTCCTTCCTTTCCCATCTCCTTCATGGCTCAAATGCTCACAAGGACAAACCCCACTCAGCTCCGGGCTCACCGGCTCTCACGTCGTCCTCGAATTCCCCAGGTGGCGGTACAGCTATGCAGAAGAGCAAATCGTCCAGCAGCGTCGTGCATCATGGCAGCCGGCTCGTGGCCAAAAAGATCTGGCGTTCGAGGAGCAAAAGCACCTCGAGAACGGTTAATCCACCTTCCGTTTGGACGCCTCAGGTGAGTGTTTTTCGTTTTGCCTTCTTCTTCGTCTTTGTGTTTATTTTTACGTTACGTGTGCTTGACGCGTACAAAGTTTATGCTCGTTTGACCAAGATTATTTTTTTCTTCTTCTTCCGCCTCTTTCGTAGAAATCAATGAATGTTGTTATACAGTCAATGCGAAGCCGAGCTGACGGTGACACTCAAAAGACTTTCGATGCCAGACACAAGCCGATAGAGTTGTCGTCGCCTAGATTTCCGGCTGTTGGTGCAAAACAAGAAACTCGTAAAACTCGAGGAATTTAATTTCTTTAACTAGAACACGTGTCACGGTAGAGCAGTAAATAACACTACTGATGTTCTGTGTTATACACGCGATTCCGATTCGATCGCGGAATGTTCCACGTATCACACACCTACGCAGCCCACTCAACATTGGGATTTTTCCCATTTTTACATCCACGCTCCTCATTCAATTAAAATGGGACAAGTGGCTCTTTGTAATGTTTTCTTTTGGCAAAAAACTGCCAGACAGCGTCCCGTTTCACTGTTTACCCCAAAAGTGTGTCAACCATGTGGAAAAGTTGAATTTCACTTGATCTTTTCGCACCTGCTCGATCGGTCTCATCTTGGGCACACCAGTCTTTCATCGTGATATCGAATTCACTTTGTTGTTCAATGCCATTCGTATAGATAGACAAAGGCAGCAGATTCTCGTGATTTATCAGCTTTGGAAGAAACACGTGACACAGCGACTGGCAACCAGTGTAAATTAACCTCGAATCTTTCCGTATACATCATGAGTGACGACCTTGAGGCTACGAGGGATCTCCTTGACCGGCGGCACCATCAACTGGTTAAACTCCACCGTGAAGCGCGATAACCAATTTAGGGCCTCGGAATTTTAGTTGGCGCCGCCAAAAATAGTTGGTCGTACTCTCTATCCCGTGTGCCCGAGAGTAACTAAAACGCGAGCGCCATCTATAGGTCCTCTTACGATGTGTGTACGCTTTGACCGTGCGTTCACACTCGTGGAATTACTAACACCGCAACATACGCACATATACGTATGTGTGTATGTGTTCGTAAAGCAAGTCTATTCGTTCACACGAGACATTGCGGATGTACACCGTATACTGCACAGGCCCGATTAGCTCGTAAACTCAGTTTTCATATGCCTCACCGATCGCCGGATCGTCAGTCGCGTTCCTCCCTTGACAAACTGTTTGGATTTTTCATTGAATTGCCAGAGAAACCGATTTACCAAAGTGGACGAGAACCAACGTCTGCTGGAGTTTTAATTGTGCACTGCTTGGGACAATTGTATATAGAGCGGTCCGGAACTTATGAGAAAGCAAAGCAGGGCGAGGGATCGCATCATTCATCAAGCTGAAATTCGATCACGATGTTAGGAAAAGTAAACAAAAAAGATGAAAAATATCGTACGTTATTAGTTTTTTTTTAGATATTCGTACGTGATATACGGAGACCTTTTTCAATTGAGATTTTCTCGCCGATCACGTGACTTCCATATGTCGGGTCTTTTTTCCCGCTCGTCGCGTGGACGATCTTTTTATCTTCCTCTTGCTACCTTTTCTTCGAAAAGTTCTTCCTTCATTAATGGCCGCGCGCGTCGACGTCGACACTCAGCAATGATTTGCTGAATAACCCAAGACTTGCGTCGAGAATATATTTTCCCCTCGCGTCCACGACGGCGCAGTGTATAGCTAACTCTAATTTGCAGCCTAGTCACGAAACATCTCGTCGCCGCCCACTGCGAAGCTCATCTATTTCCTATTTTTTTTTTGCTTCCTTCACCCCTGACGATATAGCAATGCTTGTGGGTTCTTGCAGCTTTTTCTCTCACGTCTCGATTGATAGTTTTTCTCGCTCTACTCCTTGTTTCTTTTTGTGTTTAGCTTGCACGTCGTTCGTCCTATTGGGAGAAAAAAATCCGTCGCCACGCCATGCACGACTTATTTTCTATAGCCATTCTATAGCCATTCTTCCCGCCGCTGTACACTTCACACTGGCAAATAACGATTGCGTAGGTGGAAGAAAAATCCTCGGTAGATAATGAATTATGCAAAAGCATCGATGAATGAGAGCAATAATTTCCGTTAGGAAGTTGAGATACGTACGAATGTTGTCGATTTTGGTAGTGGTATTAGGTTCTTACGAAGATTCTTGCTTTGTAGAAACAAAGTATCGCTAAAGTTTCTTGCTTTGGCCAATCCTATTGAACGCCTTCACCGTTCGGGAGAACTAGGACGGAAAATGATGGGGGGTGAAACTTCCTCTCGCAACAGCCCATTTATTTCGATTTAATTGCCTGCCCTGCTAATGAACGAATATGAAAATAATCCTCACGATATATAGACTCGGGCCGAGATTAGTTATTTTTTTCACTTAAGGTCTTTGAACTATATACCTTTTGATCGTCGGAAAACAAGGCTTTTTAGGAATTTTTTTTTTTAATACTAATGGAGAAATCTAAATGAGGTTTGAGGAGTTTGTTTTACATATCTGTAGGTACTCAAATCATGTTTTTATTTTCCAAAAAAATACAAAATGAGGGCCTAGTGGCCGGTAGAAAGACGGTCTTTTTAGGCCCTCCACGGGCGGACTCGTTGAAGACGCACATGAGCACCTAGAATTTTTTTCCTAATCTACATGAGTTTTGCTAGCCAAGTACACGCGATTATTGTACACAGAATATTGACTTTTGCAAATTTTGCCATCATTTTCGACTTATAAAAATGGCCTTAGTTTGTTTATAACAACCATAATTGTTGATCCATCGTAGTAATCTCGTGTACTCCGCTAGAAAATATATCTACGGCGAGTTACCCATCCTAGCTATCAATATCTAGCTACAGGTGAAATTTGAGGTCAATCGGTTGAAAATTGTCGAAGCTACAAGTCCGCCTGATTTTGAAAACATGTTATCAATAAAAACGCGTTTAAAGTTTTAAAACCATTTTCCTTCGGGCCATATCATCCTTGGGATGTTTACACAAATCAACTGTCATTCTTGAGATGTTTATACATATTAACCCTGTCATTCTTGGGATGTTTATCAATCATTTAAGCCGAAAAACAAAAAAACGATACATTTTTTTCAAGGATAATGCTTTAATGGCTGATAAGCCATAAAATATTCAAATGCTGCAAAAGAAAGGCACGATGCCCACAAAATACGAATTTTCTATGCAACCTGTGCTTGATAAATAAATAACGCAACATTTTGAGAAACGTAACAATTTGATTTGATTTTTGGAGAACATTTGAAATGGAAGTATTGTCGATGCGACGACTGCAGTGATCATTTCAGAAGGAAAAGACACGAATAATCAAAAGTTAACTGCATTGATAGTAAGATCACGAATCGTCCGTATTTTCTAAGCTAATCTAGAATAATTAAGGATTGCACACACACACACACACACACACACACACACACACACACACACACACACACACACACACACACACACACACACACACACACACACACACACACACACACGCACGCACGCACGCACGCACGCACGCACACGCACACGCACGCACACGCACACGCACGCACGCACGCATATATATACATAACGACATGTTATCACAATGACATTTCATGGTCTCTCGACCATGAAGTTTTCTCACGAGAATGGTCCGAAGCCTTATTACTTTTTTCCCATATGAGACTGTACATTGATTGATGTGTTTGCAGGGAAGGTGTACATGGGCTGGTACCGCAGGTCGGCGGGTGACTTTGCAGGACACTCAATTGCGTGCGCTCTCTGACGTGGAGAGAAAGGTTCTTTGCAGGGTGGCAGTAGCAAAGCTTCAAGCTCTCAACTTAGGCGTTCATATACGCCCACCAAGTGGTGAGCGACATTTCTTTTTCCAATGTTCCATTTCAAATCCACCCTTTAACAATACGTCAGGACGTCGCAACCTCGCATATCCATCGTTGAAAAGCCCAGTTTCCTATGGTTTTGACGCTTGCATCGTTAAATTTCAACGAATATGAATATAATTCTTTTTATTTTATCTTTATTATTTCAAATAGTGTTTCGAATATTTAGATTTCAGATTTCTAATAAGGACAATAAATGGATTAATTTTATGCGTTCCAACGTTTGAATTTTTGATATTATATTTTCCTTTATACTCACCAAATGGAGGAAATGGTGTCCGTTTTTTCTTCTTACAGTAGAATATTTAAATCGAAAATAATGTTGACACCCACGCGATTAATAATGATAATCAATTTTAGCCTGCTACGCATTATTATTGCTGCTCATTCTAGGGTAAAGAGTTTTTATGTTGGATTGGAAAAAGAAAGGAAAAATTCACTTCCTTCGTTGTGAATGGATTTGTCAATGGGGGTATACTGTAACTTCGAAATGGACAATGGAGATTTAAAATGTAAAACAAGCACCGTGGAACGTTGACACGCATGTCGAGAAAAACAAAGTCGACCATGTACAGATAAATATCATTTTGATGAAAATTCACACTTGTTGTTGGCAACTCCATAATTTCCGTAGCAATTGGGTAGTTCGTCCTACGGTCCATTTTGCACTTTTATGTAACTTGCTATTTCCCCGTTTATCGGAGCATTTGAAACGATACTGCAACTCACGTTATGCAGAAATTATTTTTTTCGTGCATTACGCGATAGCGGCTTAGTTTTCCGAATTTTAAATATTTGTAACTCAGAATCTACGCGCAGGTTCTAAAATCGATAAATTATCGTATCTCAAAACGAAAATATCTTTTATACATTTTCTGTCAAGTTGATAAAAAGGAACTTTTGAGCCGAGAAAATTGACAGCTTCGTTAACAAACCCACTCCGAATTTTTTTAATAAAAATCACGACAATATTAATTGTGCCACGTCGCACACGTCGATTCTCTCGCATTGTCTACATACATGGACCATTTACCAAAAAAAAAAAAAAACAGAAAGCAAAAAAGTTTGCTATTATCGAATCCTTTGGAAGACTTGCTTACACTCTTTGTCTCAAAATTACATTTCAGAATCCCTCGGAAGTGGCAGTGTCTCGACGAAGCCAAAGAGGCGAGCTTATCTGCTTAAACGTAAAGCTCTGACAACGGGTTTCTTCGATAACAAGGGCAAGGAAGACAAGGACAAGGGTCAGTTCGAAACGGCTCTTACTGTGAAATTCACACTGATCTGCTTCGTTGTTTACTCACTAATCATAATTAAAACCTGAATATAGAGTGCTGTTGATAAATCAAGATAAAACAAATGAAATAAAATTCCGAGTGTTTCCGTGTTTTTTGTGCCATAATTTGAAAACGGCTTGAAAGATTTATATGACATGTATTATACACATGTACATAACCCGCCAACTAAGAGGATGACTTGCCCTGATAACTTACCGCTTGCTCGATACGCCCATAATGCCATGGAAATATACTTACGCGTTTTTCCCGATCCAATGGAATTTTTCTGATTCATCCCGATGAACGTCGTAGGTATATTCGTTAACCATGTGGATGCGGCAATCGAAAGTGTTGTGTCACCTTGTTTCCAATGATCGAACTTATTGCTCCACGCGATGTTGCTCCTACTGCGCTACGTACAGTTTTATCCCTCATCCATGGCAACTCCGTTTCGCTTCTATTTTGTTTTATTCCCATCTTGCCGCAAAATTTCAAATATCCGAGGCTTCAGCTGCCGCTCACGCGCGATACGAGAAACAGCACGCGAGTATTATTTCCGTGCTGGCAGAGCCGAATTGGCCTGAGAGTAGGCGACAACCGGCGCATCAGTGACGTCCAGCAATAGCTACACGTAACTATTTATAGTTCAACCATGGTGAGAAATACAGATTGCTAACTCTCGCCAGTTCCACAACCATCCGATTTAGGGAGGGGCAGAGAAGTGGGAATGGGAAGGGGGCACGAAGATAAGTGACGAGCAAAAAGGGAAGTGACGATGGATCGAAGATAACTTGCGCGAATTTACGGAGAAAATACAAACAATCACGAAGATCTTGCCTCGTCGTAAAATCTCAAACAGAAATTTAACCAAAAAAGAATGAAACTCCCTCAGGCTGGGCTTTAGGGTTGGTTGAACTCTCGGGAATTCACCATAGCGAATGACGTCATCGCCGGTTTGGAGCCTGACCACCTAACCTCAGCGCGACAATAACCCTGATCTGTCCGGGGAATTTATCTCGAGGGTCGTACAGCTATGTAGCACCACTAGGGACTTCTGATAAGACGAACAAAGAAGAATCGTCCCTATAGTTGTCTTGCCAACTACAAGCAAGCTATAAAAAAGCCACCCTTATCTTATCCAAGATTAACGGTCGATTCCGCCACGAAAAGAACAACGGAAGGATAGTTGTACATTATCAGCCAGTGAAATTAATTATATTGGCTGCAGAAGTTAGGTGAGTTATTGGAACATTAACGGGGGGAAAGAACGAATGTGGTAATGATGATGCACGAAGAAACGCGTTTTCGGGAAGAAAAAAAATCTACATTAATGCTTATACGATTTATTATTTGTAATACCTCATACTCTGAAGAATATGGAGAAGCACTTGAAAAGTAATCTATACATATAAAATAGTTCCGTGGCTGACTGATTGACTGACTGACATATAGACAACGCACAGCCTAAACCGCTGAAGATAGAAATATTAAATTTGAAATATTTGTTCCTTAGAAGGTGTAGCGGTGCACTAAGAAAGGGTTTTTTGAAAATCAACTCTCAAGGGGATGAAATGGGGTGTGAAAGTTTGTATGGAAAATTGTTTTCCTCGCATGCATCAGTGTGGGCGAAGTCGCTAGCAAATAAAAATCATAATGATATTTGACTTGCAAGGAATATCACTTAAGTGTCCGCCTTCGATTTTTTTGAAACTCATATACGTAATGAAGCATCAAAAACTATTTAACGCGTATTTTTGTTTTGGAAATGACCCCTCAAAGAAAGGCGCGTCGAGGGGTGGTTTTGCAGTTTCACCTACAAGCAGTCCACCGATTTGAATGAAACAAAAACCAAAGTTCTTCTAATGTAATCCGATGAAAAAACCACTATGGAAATATTGAAAAAAAAATTAAGGCGTGACACGCCTTTCTTTGGGCAGGGGGGCGTTTTCCCCTTAAAATCGTTTTTCCGCCGATAAAAAAAAATACGTGTCTAATAGTTTTCAATGCTTCATCATATATATGAGTTTCAACTAAATCGAAGACGGAAACTTTAGTGATGATTCTTGTTAGATAAAAACACGTCTAGTTATTTTTTAAGGCTCTTTCACTTTAAATGTTTGTCGATTGAAAAACTATTTTTTTCTCTACTGTTTGATAAGCACTGCAATCACCTGCGTTTTCTATGCTTTAGAGTCACACGTGCAAATTATCTCTTCAATATTTTTTATCCTTTTCGGTAAAAAAATATAGAAAAAAGCTACATCCCAAAAACCTTCTCTTCGTGACACCATCATCTCAATCGTCATCGTCATTTTCTCATTGACATCTTTTTCTGTTTATTGACTCCATTTTTCCAGGAGTGCAAACATTCCTGGAATTAGTCACGAGAATTTTAACCATGATCAGTTTTTTTTCATAATAGTCACTAACAAATCTGATGATTGATTTTGAATGATTTTTAAAGTTTATATAGTTTTGTGCTGTGTAAAACATATCGCTATTTTCACCTTTTTTTGTGTGGCAATCGTTACAAGGAATAAGAGGGTGTATTTTTTTTCGTCTCCTACTTTTCCACGTTGGAAAATGGTTTAAAAATACCGATGACAAAAGAAGATATAAAAAGTAAGGAACGATGAAATATAAGCTACTATACTATAACATATATAAAGTTGAAGCTGACTTCAAGAACCACCAGTCGAGGGCTGTCATCATTCCCTTAACGAAATTACGAAGGTCACGGGCAAAGAAAGAGCGAGCAATTACGAGAGCCACAAATATCCATAATCTTATTATTTTCCTCACATATTTTTTTCGCGGCAATCCTGATGTAATTATGGGGTGGAAAAGATTTTATATAATATTATTGAGGTAGGAAAAAACGCGATATTGCAGCGGAACTTAATAAACGCCCAAATTTAGCGCGACCATTATTATACATCTCTTCCACAACGAGTTATATAGAATGTGTACCAAGTTAGGAACCGACCACGCGCTTATTCCAACTCATCGCCACCCCCGCTCGGATTCCTTCTTTATTTGCCATGGAGCACGCGTTCCTGTCCACATCAAGCAAGCTAATTGCGTTCCAAGAGTCAGCTAGGAAAAAGCGGCCCCGGATAAGGCGAGATCAAATATTAATCTCACGGAAACATTACGTTGTAACCAGAAGGATAAAAAAATGCTTCTACAATTCATGTTTACCGAGCCCTCGTCCGTAACACGGTATAGCGTATGAAAATCTGGGAAAATGAGAAACTTGACAACGTCGTTTTTTTCCATTTCTCTTCATGGATTGGCCCAAAACAAAACTGGCCTTGTCAGCTACTTCGCTTCACAGAGCACTTTTTTGAACGTTTAAGGGCCCAGTCCACTTTGGAGCTACGAAAAAGGCTATTTTCGCGATTTTTTTTGAGGATTTTATAAAAGATATGAATATAAAAGTTGTTGGGCTTGATAAATAAAGTCTTGAAATACATTAAAAATATTTCAATTCATTTTTATTCATTTTTAAGTACAAAAACTATAGTTTAACGTAACGCCTGAAAAATAAGTGGGCTAGGTAGCTCCATCACAACTCGGCAACGGCTTGTCTGAAACAAAAAAATCAAAGTCCAATGGATTCAGTATGACACCAGCTACAAAATGACCCTCGGATATAAAGTTTTATCAAAAAATAAATAAATGGCAGATGAAAAACTAAAAAAGTAAAAAGAACGCGTTTTTCGCAGTTTTTCGCAAAATGAAGAGTAAAAAATCAAATTTTTAAAACCATCGAGGGTCATTTTGTTGCAAATCATGTTTACAATATGTGCTTCGAATTTCAAGGAATCGGTTTATTAGTTTTAGAGATACGATGGAGCTAGATTTTGAAAGCGTTGTTTCGAGAAAAACGCGTTTGAAATATTATGAAAAACTCTTACCTAAACGCAATCGGCAATTCCTGCACCGTACAAAATCCCTTCTGATTGCTCATCATCGTCGACTTCTTCAAGTCTTGCTTGCTTTTGATTTTTTGAAATTTTCAAAGTGGCCTGGCCCCTTAAGATATTCCTTTCACATTCCCGAATATTCAACAATTAACCGATTTTCGTCTACAAGGAAGTAAAAATACATCCCAATATACGGGTAAAATTTCAGGAAACATTACCTAACTTTTAACAAAAAAAATGATGAAGAATCGTCGAATTTATACGACTCATTATGGGCATGACATGTTGGCTACATTTCTATCTAATAATTTATACACTCGATAACTCTATATGTTTAATATAACCTCTTCGACGCGTGTGAAAAATTCGAATGATTCCGAAATTTGTTTCGCCAAAAACGGTGAAAAAACGCATTTTTTTTCGAAAAATGTCCACCATTTTACTATTTTTGCACATATATAAGATCGTATGATGTGCGCCATAGCCATTAACATACTGAATCTATAACTGTTTGATTTTTTTGCTTCGGATGATCCATCTCCGAGATTTCATCAACAGCGTAGACCTACAATTTTTTAGGACATTTTTTTAACTATCACTTTCGTGTATAAGTAGTGACTCAAATACATAACATTCTTTTAAATGTGTTCCGAAAGTGTATTTATTAAGTGTGACAACTTTTATATCAATATCTATAATAGAAACCTATCAAAAAAAATCATGAAAGTAGCTAGATTTCGCGTCTAAAATGAGAAGATCTCTTAATGTATACTTGGCGCAGACTAAAAAGTCGCTAAAAATGTAGGTCCCAAGATATACTATATTAATTGCAATTATCGAAAGAATCCGATGATGTTCCGTAGACGACCTGATTTTGAGGAAGGAACCGGAAATTCTTCGTGAATTCGAGAAAAGAAATATCAAACTGTTTTGTCATAGGGACTGTACAATATAGAATTAATTTTTTTTCTTACACAATCTCTGGGGTTAGACACCTTTTATCACGAAAGCACACGACATGTGGATTTTGTATATAAAAATATTGTGGGGAACGCTTGAGGTCTAAAATTATGAACAAAAAGACACCCGAAGCTAAAATACATATCGCTTTGATCCTTTGGACATACAACTCGAGTGTTCATTCGGTACTTCACTGACTTGTAGAGCGTTCGCTTGTAAACTCCTGGAAATGAAAAAACCGGTGACGCCATTCTGCCGGTTTTTTATTACCCTCGTTTCGTCTCAACCGAACTCGGTCCCTCGAGGATTATTTTCCATATGAAATAATACTGTTAACATGAGCTGCCACGGGCATATTTCCTAAAGATATAGATTGACACAGTCAGAAACGAAAAAGTATTTTTCGTATGGAACAACTTGAGCTTGAGATGATATCATTGCTGCTATTTTTAGTTACTTAGCGCAATAAGTATTCGAATGAAAAAAAGATGCGGCAAGTTAGAATACAAAATGGAACGGATCGATCCGATACATAAACGGCAATTGACTTTACTACGTGTTATTTCTAAAATAAATATCAGCGTATCAGCGTCAACACGAAACAATACGCATTCAAAGGCGTGTCAAAAAAAGTAGTTCCGTTACAGTTATCTTTTTTATAAATGAAATTTACAAAATAGTCGGTAGTCACGTATCGCACATAAAATATCAAGCTTCAATCATACGTTCATGTTGACATTAATATCAAACTCTTGCAATAACTTAAAAAAAAATCAGCTAATTATTCATCATTCATTAACCCAGTTACCAGTCTTTAAACTTTACTTTCAGTACGTACTCACGTAAGTCTTAGTTTTATATTTTTTAAATGCAAATCGGGCTAACACTTTGTGGTTTGGAATTTTGGAATTTTTTTAACAATATCATTTTCTATGTTCAGCAATGACATATGGGAGAAGCGTGCCTGAAGCATTGTGCTTCTGAGCCACATTTTTATCCGCCTCATGGCAGAAAAACTCCTCTTACAGACAGCAGAGCTCACTGACAAGGAGCATCACTTGAGTATCCGCCTCCGATTTTGTTGAAACTCATATATGTGATAAAGCATTGAAAACTATTGGACACCTATTTTTATTTATCTGCGGAAAAACCTTTTCAAGGGGAGAAACGACTCCTCAAAAAAGGCTTATCACCCCTTAATTTCATTTTCTTTCAATTATTCTGTAGTGGATTTTTCATGGCTTTACATTAGAAGAATTTTGGTGTTCGTTTCATTCACATCGGTGGATTGCTTGTGGGTGAAACTGCAAAACCACCCCCCGGCACGCCTTTCCATGAGGTGTAGTTTCCCTCTTAAAACCGTTTTTCCGCAGATCAATAAAAATGCGTGTCCAATAGTTTTCAATGCTCCATCACATATATGAGTTTCACCAAAATCGACGGTGGACACTTAAATGACGTTCCTTGTAAGAGTACTATTGCTGGTTGGAAAAGTTTGTATCATTTAGGACAGTGCTTTTTTAAAAGTGCATTCTTAAAATTCCAGTAATTATTTAAACTCTAATTTGCTCACTTTAGACACTTTAATTTAATTTTTAAATCCAAGTATGTTTTCCATGATCATCTCTTCAGCTTCTAAGGCTGACGTATCAATGATTAAGATTTTAAAATAATTGATTAATTCCTCTTGGTTCTTCATATTCAATTTCGAAACTGCGACAACTGCATGAGATAACAATTTATCAAATCGGCGTTTTAGATTTACAGTGATGTCTATTACTGATAGTTAATGTCGATCATTCAGTATTCTTCTGGTTGTGTGTCGGCCGACAAATCCAATGTATTTCTTTTGCTAGCAGTTAGGTATACACTTCAATATCTATTTAATTAAAGTAATGAAATAGCCAATTTTTATACAAGTTACGAAATGACGACGAAGAAAATAATTCAAGTTGTATTAAATTATTTCTTCATGCTCGGTTGGGTGAAAGAAATCAAATTAATCATTATTTGAATTTAATTATTTTGGATCGATATTTTCCTGGGGGGGGGGGGGGGGCACCCGTGCCCCCTCCTAGCTACGCCAATGTGATCGAGCAGTAAGAAACAGAAAAGCATTAGGTCAAATCGGTAAATCGATGCGAAAATATGACTCCGCGATCGCTCGGCTCCACAATCAGATGAGACCCTTTGGCACTTCGGTGGCGCGCGTTGGTACATTGCAGAAGGACAGACGGGAGAAGAGACCGCGTAACAGCGACACAGCATCGTCCGGCCTGGTATGAGACACAATTTCTCCCGTCTAAATTTAGTCTTCGCGGGGTGGATCGGTAGCGTTGCATATTTCCGCATATATACCGAGTTTATTTGCGGTCTACGCGGCGCTGGTATATAAACGCGCCTGAGAGAGCCCACATGTATTCACACACATTGCGCATTTTCCATACGGTGGAAAAGGTTTTTCCCGTTATTGCTCTTCCCCCCCCTCTCTCTCTCTCTCTCTATCTCGCTCTCCTCCGCGGTACTTCGTGTGATGCGGAGACGCTTACGCTAGAGGGTGCTGATTAAACGCACGTATAATATACGCGTGGACGCATGAGCGTACTCTATCGCAACGAACGTCAATCGTTCACTCGAGGCCTGGGATGGCCCTCTCTCCCTCCCCCTCTCGCTCTTTCATTCTATATTCATTTGTCTCACTCGTATCGCGAGGTCACTCACTCGAGACTCGCGCCGAAAGAGATAGAGCTAGAGAGCAATCTACTTCGCGAAATCTTCGAGACACGATGTGCTTCGACGAAATTTCCCTAAGCTGTTTTGTTCCTCGATAGGGCGAGGACAATTTTGATATATTTATTTTTACTGGCAGAGTAGGTGTGGTGATAATGATATATATATATTGTAACGTTGCGTTACGAATACCGAGACTATCCGAGAAAGGTGAGGTAAGCGGGCTGGCGTAGCTCAGTGGTCAGAGCAGTCGACCGGCAATCGGAAGGTCCCGGGTTCGAATTCCGGGCCAGAAGCACACCGCATTTTTTCTCGGGTTCTCTTAGAGTTTTTTCTCCCAAAAAGCCCGGTGACCCCCTCTCCCCAGAAATATCGATCTAAGATAATTAAATTCGATAATCGATTAATTTTCTTTAAGGTGTTTGGAGCGTTAGCCACAATCCATGACATGATTTGAAATATATATATGCGTCAGCCTCTACTAAACCATACTGAGTCTTTACGAATTTAAAAATTTTCTTTTCACCAAAAAACACAAAAAATAAACATAGTTTGATGTATGTAATTTTATGTGCGGTGCGATGGGCAAGACGTTCCGTAACAACGGATTCACGCAAACTAAACCTTCGTAAATATTTAGAAGAAAAACATCATCTTGCCGATCGTAAACCATATATATTCAATATTGAACCATCAAGGCTTGATAAAAGAATGTGAATCTCGGCTAGCGAATGAAGAGCTTTGCTGCCAACATCAATGTCCGCGAAGTTGCCGTATTCGGACAACACTTAATATTAATTAATAGTAATATTAAGAAATAGTAAATAACCTCGTGACAAATATAAATAAGGCATAATTATCAATGACTTAAAATTTCATTCTGAATTGTATAAAACATTCGGTGAAGCAATTTTTTTCATAATAATCATCGATAATGTTATACTTTTTCAAGTTGGTAGTAGCAGAAAAGTTTTCCTTATATACGTAATAAAAATATAAAAATGCATAATTATGCCCTTTAATTATGTATTTTGTGAAAAATTAGTATTTACAGAATAAATCTATACCTCGTATGCATTTTTTTATAGTTCATTAAAAAAAATCTTCACCCGTGATTTGACTGAACTGGACCGCTTCAACTTCTTTAAGTTTCACCCACGCGAGCATGAGGAAATAATTTAATTAAACGAACTATTTCGTTTGGCATAATTTCGTAATTTGTATAAAACGTAGCTATTTCATTACGTACATTCAATAGATATTCAGAAATTCTAATTACAATTGTGGGCAAAAGCAGTAAATTATAGTTGCCGGCCGATACACAACCAAAAAATTACTGAGAGATCTACATGTCTAATATCATGGTAAATCTAAAACGCCGATCTCAGAATCCACCGTTAGCTCATGCAGTTGACGCATTTTTTAAATTATACATGAAAAACGGCGAAAATTCCAACAGTATTTATTTTTTAAATCTTAATAATTGATATATCAGCCGTAGCACCTAAAGCGACGGCAATGAAAAACATAGTTTAATTTAAAAATAATGACATAAATGCTGATAGTTGAAGGAGGCATATTATAAAGGAGTACAGCCCTAACTCATATAAACTTTTCCAAGCAGCAATAGTAATTCCAGTGAGCTCCGCCGGCTATGAGAGGAGCTCTTCTGTCATGAGGCGGATGAAAACGTGGCTTAGAAGCACAATGATTCTCGAACGATTCTCTTATATATCTCCTAAATATAGAGAATGACATTGTTAAAAAAAATTCCGGGTGAAAAAGTGTTGAACCAATTTTCAAAAAAATATAGAACTTGTAGTAGACTTGTTTAATTGAGTACCAACTGAACGTGAAGTTTGAGGACTGGATTAAGGCCTTATGCCACTCTAGAGGCCGGAAAATAGGCTTTGTGAGGATTTTTTATAAGAAAAAATAAAAATCAATCGAGATTACAAAAAGGGTGTTTATCATACATATCAGTGGCTGTATACAATAATTTTTTTGAAGCGAACTTTTACAAAATGGCGGCTGTGCAGCGTTTATCTCAAAACTGCATTTTTTAAGTTGGTCGGAAACATAACTCAGACAATTTTCAACCGATTCACTTGAAATGTTGAATATATCTTGAAAAATACATTCTCTATGGAAGTACGTAAGATTTTTTTTTACATTGCATAGTTCATTTGTTATTAACAATTATCTGACAACTTTTTAGGCAAATTTTTGGAAAGTGAAAAATTTCGTCAGATAATTGTTAATAACAAATGAACTATGGATTATAAAAAAAAGTCCTACGTACTTCCATAGACAACGTAGTTTTCAAGATATATTCAACATTTCAAGTGAATCGATTGAAAATTGTCTGCGTTATGTTTCCGGCCAACTTAAAAATGCAGTTATGAAATAAACGCTGCACAGCCACCAATTTGAAATTAAGCGCTTCAAAAAAATTATTGTATACAGTCACTGATATGTATGATAAACACCCTTTTTTGTAATCTCTATATATATATATTGTACTTTTTCTGAAAAAAAAATCCCCAAAATGCCTATTTTTTGCCTCAAGCGTGGCCTAACCCCTTAAAGAGTGATGAGAAATTAGTTGGTTATTTCTCAAGGTATTCTAAGAGTTTAATATTAACGTTAATATGAACGTGTGATTAAAGCAAATTCCATATTTGATGTGTGTTACGTGATTATCAACTATTCTGTAAATTTTACTTAAAAAAACGATTGTGAACAAAACCCGTGTTTTGCCAGGCCGGCCCATCCGACCCCCGTCCTCTCGCCCCAGAAAAAATGCTGGCTACGCCTATTCAACTACATATCTGTACAGGCATAAAGTTGATCTTATATCTATGTACACCATGTGTTTCTCACCGTGCTCCTTGCTTGCTTGCTTCACGAAATTTATCTTCTCGAGCACGTCGCGTGTGTTCCAAATAATTAACAGCTTACTCGTTAATGTTATTTTGATTTTTCGCTTTTGACGTCAATGCTTTTTTTTTATCTCCTCATCCGTCATTTTCTCGATAGTGGCCTCGGATTTTTGTGGACGAGGGAGTAACCGAAAATCTAAAATATATATGAGAGCATACAGACACGAGCACGGACATGTATATATATATTAGACTGATTAAAAAAAAACTTATTTTTTTTCCTTCGGGATTCTCGTGCTATTGTTGGACACTAATAAAAGAAAATTTCTCTAAAAAGATGGGCGCGGTCACTCAATTTTTAGAGGTGGCTATCTCGACTTTTTTGTATTTGAATTTTTTTAACGAACGTATTGCATTTAAGCATAGTCACGGCTTCGGGTTACGGATAAAAATCACATCCAGCAGCTATTTCGTAACAAAAATAAACTCTAACAATTTGAAAAGATTGCAATATTCACAATTCAAATCCAGGTAGATCAATAATGGCGTCTATACTACTCTCTTTATTCATGTAGATTTATTTATACGCATTAACATTTCGCACTTTTTACGAAAAATTAAATTATAAGCTTTTATTCATAAATCATGTATTTACATTTTCAAAATGCTACACTTATATTATCTTCAAACTCATTTATATTTCTTCCCAGCCACTGTGCATAACATCGCGCATCGTGGTGTTGTTTTTTTTCAATGTGACTCAATTAAAGACAATTTTAAACAATGGCTCGGAAAAATGAAGACAATTTGGCTAATCGGCAAGGAAATTCCGAAAATAAGTACCCGTCATTTACCGTCAAATCGGAAAGTTTTGAGTTTGTTCTTTTACAAACATAACAGAGAAAAACTGACCATACGTCGAAGTGCACACGAAACGATGAATGAAGTTTTCGAACAATGGAAATGTGCTGAAATTCCAACACGTCGATTGAATAACGCAATCTTGAAATTAATAAAACTCCATCTAGTCTGGAAAAAACTTTAAAAAAATGGGGTTTAAAAGAAGTTGCTGTCACAATGGAGAAATAATCGAAACGTGTGATAGCAAAAATAACCGCTCAAGTTCGTTAACATTTTGGGCAGAACGAAAATGTGCAACGTTGAACAGTTTGTCCAAATCTCTCTTAAATTTACGCTCCTTGAATATTTGTGAGGGCAAATTCTTTGTAACCCGATTTTTTAAAAGTTTTTTCCAGACTAGATGGAGTTTTATTAATTTCACGATTGCGTTATTCAATCTACGCGTTGGAATTTCAGCACATTTCCATTGTTCGAAAACTTCTTTCATTGTTTCGTATGCACTTCGACGTATGGTCAGTTGTTCTCTCTTATGTTTGTAAAAGAACAAACTGAAAACTTTCCGATTTGACGGTAAATGACGGGTACTTATTTTCGGAATTTCCTTGCCGATTAGCCAAATTATGTTGTCTTCGTTTTTCCGAGCCATTGTTTAAAATTGTCTTTACTTGAGCCACATTGAAAAAAAAAACAACACCACTTACAAATGCGCTGCGCCAATACAAAATGGCGCCACGGATGCGCAGTGACTTGCGTAGTGGTATGCGCGATTTTATGTACAGTGGCTGGGAAGAAATATAAATGAGTTTGAAGATAATATAAGTGTAGCATTTTGAAAATGTAAATATACGATTTATGAATAAAAGCTTATAAATTAATTTTTTGTAAAAAGTGCGAAATGTTAATGCGTATAAATAAATCTACATGAATAAAGAGAGTAGTATAGATGCCATTATTGATCTACCTGGATTTAAATTGTGAATATTGCAATCTTTTCAAATTGTTAGAGTTTAGTTTTTTTACGAAATAGCTGCTGGATGTGATTTTTATCCGGAACCCGAAGCCGTGACTATGCTTAAATGCAATACGTTCGTTAAAAAAAATTCAAACACAAAAAAGTCGAGATAGCCACCTCTAAAAATTGAGTGACCGCGCCCTTCTTTTTAGAGAAATTTTCTTTTATTAGTGCCCAACAATAGCACGAGAATCGCGAAGGAAAAAAAAATAATTTTTTTCTTTGAATCAGTCTAATATATATATATATATATATCAGGTTTGTGGCGGCTTCTTCATTTACTATATTCGAGGCCAATATCGAGAAAATGACAGACGGATAAGTGTGTCTGTATATGTGCCTATGTGTGCGCGTACAGTTCATTGCTCGTGTCACTCCAACCCTTTTGATGCGGATGAACAACAGCGACGTATTTTGTCACCTGAAGGGTCTTCATCACTTCATCACCCTCTGAATCATACAAAGTCTGGATGTTCTCTTGTCTGACAATCGTACACGACCCTTCCTTTTAGGGAGGACACCACTGTAACTGCCCGTTTTCTTTGGAATTTTTTTTCACGAAAGGAATAAAATACATGGTCGAAAAACTTGCAAGTTTTATTAGGTTATATATTGAAGTATGTAAAAAAAATATTTGTACAAAGAGTACGAAATGGCGGCTCACGAGTCGCAATAGCACTACTGGTTTTCAGCCAACTCAGTGGCACGCAGTAGAGCTGTCGTAAATTTAGTCCTGAAACTAAGAGTGAAATATGTTCGTTAATTATATTAGTTTTAGCAGTCAAGTACGGGGGGAAATGGAAAAATAATTTGAAAAATATCTTAATTACATATTTATGTAAATATGTAATTTAAAAAACACATTAAAAAATAATTTAGAAATATGAAAAATATAGAGACGAGTTTGAAAAAAATGCGTTTTTTCAACCATAATTTTCACATCAAAAGTGATATTTTTTAAAATTTTCGATAAATCGAAAAAAGCGCTCGTACTTGACTGTTGAAGCAGTCTAAGCAGCTACAGTTCAAGTTTCAAGTCGATTGGACGAAAATTGTTCAAGTTTTGCTGCGTGCTGATTTCTAAAGCATTGTTTTGAGAAAACCATTTTTTTTTAATTTTCGTTTAAATATTTTGAAATAAAAATTTACACTAAATAAGTTCAATGTATGCTTAATAAGATACCTTTCTTCCAAATCCCAAATGAATAATCCAGTAGACAAAAAATCGGTAAAAATGACCTTTTTCGACCTGTCACAGTGGTGTCCTCCCTTAAAGATACTTTTCTGCGCTTGTCTCCCTTCTCTTTTGGGTTTTTGGCCGAATCTTGATTGACTTTTCTGCATTTTTGCAATACTCGTTCGTTTCATTGGCTAGCTAAATTTTGCCATACGCCGACGGTAGGCTTAATTAAAAAACAATACTTCATTCGACCGAAATGATCCCGAAAAAAAATATGTCTATCGTACAAAGTAAGGTGAAATAAGATCTGACTTTGTTCAATATTTTGAAGAGTCCATTTGTTTACGGGTTTCGCACGCGTGTAGAATCCGCAGGAGGCCTCGTTTTCGGCATCCCCCTAAGTCAATGCCTTGAGAACGATCGGCTCGCGAGAATCGCTACAGGCGAGGTTAACGACGTTGGTTGTCTGTCGAGGAGCAGCACGCACGGGAGCAGAACGAGCTTCACCAGCCTCATCGAGATCCAAAACACCGTTGCTTCGAAAACAGAAGATGTGAGTCGAACTACGAAACGCGTAACCGCAACGTTATTTTGATTAGTTTTACTGCTCAGTGATCGCAGAACAGTAGTAAGACTCTTTAATGGTCAGACGCGAGTCATCCTTCGGGTTATTTCATTGTGAAAGGAGTCTCAAAAACTACGCGGTAGAGTGGCACAATTTTTAGCTCTATTTTTTCCCTTTAATCACCTTCCAATTATCTTGTCTAAAAAAAAATTGTCGTGCTAGCTGCGCGCCATCAAACAATGTTTAGAGGTCGCTCAGGCACGCAAAAATTCAAATTTTCATTAAAAAATCGATATTTTTCGTGCACTTCTCATCCATGAATTTTACGCTTTATGATTTTTAAATAAACCTCACGAAAGCTCTAGCCGGCCAATGAGTATTGAGTGGTCGCTCAAGAGCTTCGAAATTTCCAATTTTTGCTATTTGTTTTACTCTTCTCACTCATAAATGTGACGCTTTGTGAATTTTTCAAGACAATTAACCCTTTTTTCTTTGGAAACAGATTTTTCAAATTTACCGCACGCTATTAACTCGATAATTATAATCTTTGTTCTCATAAAATAATTCTTTAAAGCTCTTGTCCGTAAACAAAATTATAAGTCATTTTATTCGTAAAACAGAAATGGCAGCTGTTTTCCGCACATCATAATGCATTCCACAGTCGGTCTCGTTAGTCAAACTACGGACTAATCGTAGTTGTACTGTATGACGAACGACGCCATAATACATAATAGCACATATCGTCTAATTGGTGTTTGTTACAAACTATTATAATAAATTATTTAGAAAATGTAACACTTTGCTGTTTATTTTGTTTTTATGCTACAATGAATTATAGTGCCACTGAGATCTATTTTTTGGCGGAAATTCTGAATTTCGAAAACCTTGAGCGACCACTAAATATTCATTGGCATGCTAGAGCTTTCGCGAGGTTAATTTAAAAATTACAAAGCGTACAATTCAGAGGTGAGAAGTGGACGAAAAAAAAACGAAAGTTTTTTTTATGAAACTGAATTTTTGGGAGGTTCAGCAACGTCCAAATATTTTTGACCGCTCGCAGTTTCCGCGACAATTTTTTTTTCTTTAAAGGAGATAATTGGGCGTTGAGAAAAAGGGGGAAAAAATAGAGCTCAAAAATGTACCACCCTACTACGCGGTTATAGGGACAAGGGATCGTTGGGGCGGATTGAAGGATAGTAATTTTATAATTGGATTTGCATTTTTTAAATAAAAATAAGAAAAATATCGAAATTCCGAGCGAAAGAAAAAGATTATTGAAATGACAATCAAATAATTATTCCGAGATATTTTCCGGCTCGCCATAGAAGGGCAGTTTTTATACCCTATTGATACCACATTGCTGATCAATTTTCTATCACTCGAGATTTATCCGCAGTAAAGTTGAAAAGAAGAAAAAACGAGGGAAAATAAGTAATCACGGATCGTCGATGTTGGGGTCGTTTGGCACACTGTGCATAACCGTAGAAGCGCGCTTAATATTTCTCGCTTCTCCCTTAACGCGACTACGACGCGAAATTGATTGAAAAAGAAAATCGATTTGACGTCGTGTTATATCCGAAGCGAAGGTACGCCTGGGACACTGATGGATTATGTAACTTTAATATCATTCGATGTGAGTGATATTGGCACAGACCTCAAATATCAATATTCTCACGCCTTCAGTTGTCATTTCATTTTCGCATTATATTTGCTTGATCTATATTCGTAGGGTATACGTCGCAGTGTTCGCGTTTAAGATGAAATCGCACAAAAATTGCATAAAAAAGCAAACAGCTGCGAACACAAGTTGGACGAAAAGTAGAGATTTTTTGTGTAATGACCATTTTTTAAAATCTTTATAAATTAGTCTTATTCGGTTGAGCTCATTTTTCTATCAGAAAAATAATAACAATTAGGTATTGTTACATGCCACACGGTCAGCTGATGAACGTCGTGATTATTTCGAAAAACATTTTTGTTCTCTCCTAAGGCACTATTGTTGTTTAGAGCGCTGTTTTGGAGGTGATTTTTAGGATAGAATAACGTTGAACTGTTCGAGTTTCGTTTCTGAAGTTCTTTACACATGTTCATCTTTCGTTCAAGAATATGTACGGATAAAAAAATGTATTATCGTGTATTTTGGTAGGTTTGTTTAAAACGTGTCGCGGAAACGCTCCCAATTGGCGACCGGTGTTATGGACGTTGTATGGAATCTGCAAAAATAACCAACACACTGCGACAATTTGACCCGCATAGTATTTCATCCAACTGGGATTAACAAATCTTTGGCCGGTAAAAAGAAAAACAGGCACACACTCTAAACTTTTTTTAATTTGTCTGCATAAAATTGAACTATTATAAACAATTATCGAAAATGTTCACTGTTAGGAAAGTGATATTTTTATTTCAAATTCTACAAGAAACTCCAAAATGGTGACGTGCTAAACTTTGATTATCATTTTTTCCTATTTTTCTGACCATTCTACGAGTTATATAAATAAATACACAAAATTTACAACAACTTTGAAAAACGGCCTACTGAAGGTGTATGTCAAATCTGAGCTCAATCTGCCATATGATTATCGAAATATCGTGGTTGCCGATTCAAGAAGCACAGCTCCGAGAAAAGCGCGTTTAAAGTTGCTGCGTCTCGACAGCGCTCCCTGAGCGTAGTCTTTATAACCTCTATAACTCGGCTAATTTTGAAAGTATCATTAAACGGCTTTCACAGACGTATACAGAAAGTTCTTTAAAATAATAAAATTCAATTTTTTTCTCTCCGATTTTTTAGACAACAATACTGACTCAAATTGATGCATCGACAGGAATGATGGACTGTGTGTCGGTGCGAAAAACAAATATCCTGAAATAGCGACAGATAGTCGGACTTGTTGTAAAAGTGTATCAATTATGACTTAAATGGGTAATTCTTTAGATAAGTGACTTTTCCGAAAAAATGAGCCTAATATATTTTTTGCTATTTTCTTACTTATTGGTTTATAAATTATGATATTCAGTCGGGGGAAGCTGACATTTTTTATTAACAATTTTTTTACGAGCAAACAATCGTTATAAATAATTACGAATTTTTCGAAAACTCCTGTATTAAAATCCTTACGCCGGAGGAGGTTGGGTTTGTTCGGGTTTTTCTTGTATTCAGGAAGGCGTCTTTTATAAGTACCCCACCCTCCAGCCCCAATCTAGATGTCGAGATGTTCAAAAATGCCCTATCACGTGTCTCCGCGAACTTCACAACCCCATAACTTTTTACGGGGGGAACGGTGAATTTCAGCTTCCCCCGACTGAATATCATCATTTATAACCCAATAAAAGAGAAAATAGCAAAAAAAATATTAGGCTCATTTTTCGGAAAAGTCATTTACTAATGAATTACCCTATAAATGTGTGTTTCTTAAGGCGTTAGGCCACAGTAACGGGTATAAAATCATGTGCGAATTTAATAATTTTTTTCATATGATAAAATTGATTACACATCTAGTTAGTATGAATATCAAGCTGTTAGAATTTTTGTTTTTTTCGATCTACAAAATAGCCGACTATTAATATTTTCTTTGTTATCTTTTTTTTAGGCGCTCCGCGGCGTGACATTTAGCATCCACAATTTTTTACCTAGAACAAAAACATAAATTCTCGCCAATCTACATTAGAATACCTAGAGAAGCACATACGGAATTTAATAAATATTGTTTTATTCAAAAGTTGTAGGTATTTGAACTTAAGCAATGAATTTTCAGTGAAAAATTTCGTTATAACTCATCGAATGAAAAGTTTTCGATTAATCAGAAATTCCGTATGTACTTCTCTGTGAAATGTAATTAGGAACGTAACTTTAAAATTTGAAGTAAATCCAGTAAAATTGTTGAAGTTATTTGTCACGCCAATTGGAGAAAAGCTGTTTCGAGAAGTTTCGAGTAGTCGGCCATTTTGTACATCAAAAAAAAATATATGTATATTTTCTAACAGCTTGATATTCATACTAAATAGATGTGTAATTAATTTTACGAGTGAATCAATTTTTCACACAAAAAAAAATTGTTAAATTCGCACATGATTTTATACCCGTTACTGTGGCCTGACGCCTTAAGAGAGTTTTGTTTTTCTAGAGTTGCGAAAAATGGTCCGTCATTCCGTTATTGAATGCCAAGTAACCGCGCCTATGTAGCCACATTGATTGAGCCCGTATATACACGCGCTCAATTTTCTATAGTACACGCGGTAGAGACGTCGACGTGTAAGGGACGACACGATGCATTTTCGGTCTCTACGTCACGCGACACTCGCATCATGCTCTACCCCGACGTGTTATGTGGCTTCTCGACTACACACGCATTTGTATATATTTATATATGCCGATTCTCGCGGATGACGTCATAGATCGCGCGTAAACCGAAATAGAACAGGGCCGGGGCCGCTAATTTTATCCCTGGGATTAATTAAGATCGCTCAATTTTCGCAAGAGTCTTTATTTAAGCGGAACGGGAAACGCGGACGCCAAGTTAAAAACATACACATGTGTGTCCTGACGTTACACACCCGGCGCTTCACCGCTTTTTTTTCGAGTTTCACATCCAAGATGTTTCTTTCGCGTCATCGAATCGAGCCGAGAACAAACCAAAAACAACGAAAATATACGTGAACGCAACATAATTTTCGTTCAAGGGTGGCTCCTGCGAGTCGTTGTTGTCCAAGGGTGGAGCACTCACGGGAAGTGACTCGGGTGTTCTCGAACTGAGTGACAGCGGGGGTGGTCCACCGGGAGAATGGGACGCTGTACCAGCAGTCGTGAGACAGTGCATCAGGCATCTCGAAGTTACGGGATTGAGAACTCTCGGCATTTTTCGTATTTCACCTTCCAAAAAGAGAGTCCGACAGGTAAAACGCATCGCTGTCAAGTCATTAGTGCTCATTTTAAGCTTTAAGGAGCGAGATACCTTTATGTGAGGAAAAAATTGCTGAGTTTTATGATTTTTTTTAAAGGATACATTTTTCTCTATTCGTGAGACTTAATGGTATGTTTTATTACTACTTTTGGTTGTTACATGGTATTTCTTTATTTTTTATTAATCTTCAAAAATGGCGGAGGTATGGCATGGTCTTCTAAACGGGTTGCGGTGGATTTAGTCAGACGGCGTGACACGTAGCGTAGGCAGAATTCATCTGAAAAAAACCAACAAAGATTTTTCTTTCATTAACACCCATACGCAGAATATGAACCAAAGAAAAGTGAGAAATATTGAAAATTGATTAAATGGTACGCTTTGAAACAAAAAGACTGAATTTTTCGAGAAAAATAGCTACATTTTACAATAAAAAAATACTTTTTTTTTAAATTTCCAAACACATTTAAGGTCATGTTTCAGACAATAAGGTGAGAAATATTCATCAGAATCGGTTGATTAGATT
Source organism: Ophion obscuratus (assembly GCA_964007375.1). NCBI lineage: Eukaryota > Metazoa > Arthropoda > Insecta > Hymenoptera > Ichneumonidae > Ophion > Ophion obscuratus. The sequence continues at coordinate 35,696,058 of OZ023313.1, read as the reverse complement.
TTCAGCTATACGCCACGCATGTTTTGAAAATGCAGTTTCGAAGACCATGCTATACCACCGCTATTTTTGAAAAATCATTTTGAAAATACCATGTAACAGCCAAAAGTAGTAATAAAACATACCCTAAGTCTCAAAAATGGTGGAGAGATCTTTCATTTTAGAAAAAAATCACGAAAATCAGCAAATTATTTCCTTGCTTAAAGTACTCCCCCCTTAAGGGGTCTTCTCACTTTAGATGCTAAAAAAGGCTATTTTCATGAATTTTTTGATAGGTTTATATTATACATATTGATATGAAAGTTGTTACACTTAATAAATACACTTTCGAAATACATTTAAAAAATGTTTTCATTTATTTAAGTCACTATTTATTAGACGAAAACGGTAGTTAAAAAAATGTCCTGAAAAATTGTAGGCCTGCGCTGTTGATGAAATCTCAGAGATGGATCATCCAAAGTAAAAAAATCAAACGGTTTTAGACTCAGTATGTTGATAGCTATAGCGCATATCATATGATTTTTCATATATGCATAAATAACAAAATGGCGGACATTTTTTGAAAAAAACAACAAAAGGGTGTTTTTTTCACGGATTTAGTCAAAAAAAATAGGAAATATAAAAATTCAAACAACCCCTGATATGCGCTAAGGCTATAGTTGTAAAGAATATGTGGTTAAAATTCCATAAGGATCGGGTAGTTTCAAAGATTTTATCTTTGAAACTACCCGAAGTTTATTTGGGTGACATAAATACATGACCGAAGAAGTTTATTAGGGTGACATAAATACATTTAAAAAATTGTAGTGTATTTATTAAGTGTAACAACTTTTATGTCGATATTTATAGTGTAGACTTATCAAAAACATTCATGAAAATATCCTTTTTTGCGTCGAAGGTGAGAAGACGCCTTAACGATATGTTTTCGAGGGTACCATTACTTTTTCTATAAACGAATACAGAAAGGAAAAGTTCAATCGAGAATCATCGAAAATATATACGTATTGGATAAAGGATAGTTGAACTATTGTGGTCATGAAAATAATAGCCAGAGATTGTCTTATTGTGGAATTCTCCAGTGAATGAGTTTTTTCGACTTGGTACAATTATTCATTAATTACTCCTAAATAGAATTATTCATATTCTGACCATAAAATCACACCGATTCATAGTGCATCGCCTAACGGATGAATTATTAATTGCTAGCTGAGGGAAGACTTTGATTGTGGACGAGAAACGAAGATCGGACCCGATCAATGTCCTCACGATGTAGCAGCTTTGCTGAAGGAATTTTTCCGTGATCTTCCCGATCCTCTGTTGTGCAGGGATCTCTATCAAGCTTTCGTTCACACGCAGAGTAAGTCCACATTTGGTTTATCAAATGTAATCAACCGAAGGTGACCGAATTTCCACGGCATTTTCTTGTGCATGGAGCTTCATTTGAATCATTCGAGTTATCGCCGCGGAGATTTACACAAAGCCAGAATATTTTGCAATGTTGATATCATTATTTTACCAACAATTTCTAAAGGATACTTAATTTGATTACAACAGCTATTGGATGCAAATCAATAAGCGAAGTACACTACCAGTCAAAAGTTTCCGGACACTTCAGATAATTACCAAACTTTCGATCTCTTTGGATAATTGCAAACTTATATTACAATAATATCATATTTTCGTAAAATAATAAATGAAATGAGTTATATTATTCTACCATTAGTATTGTCTGAAGTGTCCGAAAACTTTTGGCTGGCAGTGTACATCGATGATGGATCATTTAAAAAAGAGAGTTCACACAGGAGTCTCTGTAACGCTTCCTCGATTATGATTTTTCAAATTTTACTTATTAATATAAGATCTTTCTTTATAATTCGCAATTTCTGCAAATAAGTATATTTCTATAATTTTTCACAGACGAATCACATTCTGTGAGTAAGTTCACAGCGCACAGAGACTCTTGTAACATCGATATTTTTCGTTTTTATACAACGATAGTACAATAAGGAATTTCACTAATTTACAAACTTATCTACCCCTTTCTATCGGCTTACGTGGCAACCCAATTCGATAAAAATGGTCAAGATGATTAAATGCCGGAAGCCTGACGATTGGTGCATTTTAAAGAGACACGAAAAAGTGACATTTTTTAATACGAGAAAAAAGCAAGGTTCGAATAATACGTATATTTTGTTTAAGTTGTATGATTTTATTGTTTTTTTCTTCTTCTAGAAATCAGGAATAGGCGACTTCAGCAGGAAGCGCTGCAGCATCTCATCCAACTTTTGCCAACGCCGAATCGGGAGACGCTTTGGGCGCTTTTGAATTTTCTCAAGGAGGTTGCAAACAACAGCGAAGATCGAAAAAACGAAATCGGCGAGAGAATACCGGGCAACAAAATGGACGCGACTAATCTTGCGACTGTAAACACTTTTTAAATACCTTGCTAGGACTGCGTTGTAACTTGTTTCCTTATACGGTATTTTTCAGAACTCATTGGAAGTAAATATGTTTTCAATTGTTCTCGATATAGGTTTTCGCGCCTAATATACTTCACTGTGTAAAGCCAGGACAGGCAAGATCGGAGGTCTCAGCTGAGAGAGCCGAAGAGAGGATAGACGTGATAAATGTTGTAAGGGCGTTGCTCGAAAACACACCCACGCTGTTCACCGTTCCTGCTGCTCTGGTCGACGAGCTCTATCTTCATATGATGGATACTCATCCGGCTGATCTCGACCGAGCTTTGTCGCGACGTGCAGAAGAGTGAGTTTACTTCGATCTTCTATTATGAATACAACCTCGCAAACTTCTCCCTCGTCATTTTTAAATTTCCGTGGTCACAGAGAATCGTTGGAAAAATGTCATCGTTTCCATCTAGCGTAGCACATTGCTTCTATTCCTTTAACCCATTGGTTCGAAAATCCAAAATGATTCATGTTAGTGTGGCCTTTTGAGTAACGTTACCGCGGTTGGTGCAACATAATTACAATAGTTTACGGAGAACTGGAAAAATGTTGTTTCATTTTAGAACGTTCTATGTCCTATATTTTCAGCACTTATAGAAAAATATAATTTCTTAAGGGAGGGCACCATTGTGTGGAGCCGAAAAAGGTCGTTTTTCCGATTTTTTTTGTATAACTACTAGATTATCTATTTAGGATTTGGAAAAAAGGTATGTTAATGTAAATTTTTATTAAAAAAAAAATTAAACTTAACAACGTTATCGAGGTATAATAGATCCTCTGTATAAAAAATGTGGTTCAGAGGTCGGATCGAAAATTTAAAATGGTTGGATTAAAAAATAAAAATAAAAAATTTACATTCTCTATAAATATAGTTATTGTTGCACCCAGCGGTTTTTCGAGAAAAAAAGTAAATTTCAAGAAATCGCGGCTGTTAAAAAAGAAAGTGTAATTTTGGCGAAATTTATACTTACCTTCGGGGGCTTAAAAAATACTGAACTTAAAACAAAACGGTTACGTACAACCATAACTACTGCAATTTCGGATTTTTTTTTCAATTCTGGCCAGGTTAAGAAAAGTCGTTCCAAAAAGACGCGATTAAAAATATTCAGTATGCATATATTGTTGCGTTACCTGCTCTCACTAAATCGTCTGCAATTTGGTCAACGTTTAATATTTTAACTTGATCATCTTTTGCACATATTCTTGAATGTGTACACTACCGGCCAAAAGTTTCCGGACAGTTCAGATAATTGCAAAACATTCGATCACATTTTATAATTGCAAAATGATATTAAAATGTAATTCCTTATATAGAGCTATACAGGGTGTCCCGGAACTGAATGCGTTCCCTGAAATGGGGAGTTGGGGGTGAAATTCTTAGTCGATTGATATAAGCATGTGTGGGTCTCAGATTATTATTGAATTATTATATTTTTTTAAAGGCCCCCCTGAATTATTATCGTTTTTTAAAGGCGGGCGCATCTGATAGGCTCGCCTTGAAAAATTTATAATAATTCACGGGGTGATCTGAGGGCCACACATGCTTATATCAATCGGCTCAGAATTTCACCCCCAAAAATAATGAATTAAATGAATTATATTATTCTAACATTATTTGGCAATTATCCAGTGATCGAAAGTTTTGCAATTATCTGAAGTGTCCGAAAACTTTTGACCGGTAGTGTATGGTGCTTTGAGAAAATGCAACAAAATCGATTTTTTACCTGTCACAGTGATGTCCCGCTTTAATAAACTACGAAAAAGCCAGGTTGAATTATTGACCAACCTCCCACAGGCGAACTATGTTTGATAAAAAAAACTTTAGATCTAATAAAATTCAAAGATTCCAATATGTAAAAGTCGTCCCTTTCATTCGATACTTTAAAGGTCACCGAAGTTTTTCCCACGAGATCCGAAATCTCTCGAAAGGAAATTCTCAGGCAATCGAAAGGTTCTTCGTATAAGAAAAGCAATGAAAACAGATTCAAAACCCACCCATCGTTCCGGTAAACAAGATTTCCCAATCAAGAGAGAGAAAGAAGTGAACCTTCTCGTTTGGTTGGTAGGCAATGCGGCGACGAGGTCGATCCATGCAGTGAAACGGAAACTTTTTCCGTCGAGGACAACATTTCGAGCGCTCAAACGGCGAAAAAGGTATGGACGAGGGAACAATGCCTTCATCAAACGGCCGGAGTTGGCGGTGACATCGGACCAAGGCCGAGAAGGCCGAAGAGACCAGGAAGTCGAAGGAAGGAAGAGGGACGCAGTAATAGCGTCGACAGTGGATCCAGCGAAGATCCCTCTGATCCAAGGAGGCGATCTTCCCCAATGGTCATCACCGCGAGTCTCACGATTCCCATGTCCGGTGCTTTCACTCTTAATCTCGACGATCCGGATATTCCTTATATCGAAGAAACCCCAAAGCAGCCTTCGGCTCCCCCGAGACGTCAGAGGCAGCGTTCCATTTCCGGTTGTAGCGAAGGTGGGTCGTTTTTTTATCTCCTTTCGCTGCTGTTCTCTGCGTATAAAAAAAAAAAAACAACAGAAGCACTTGTCTAGGTAAAGGCTTTCGAAGAGATTAGTGTAGGTGTCGTAATAGTTGCGCTTCGCATGTGACTTTTGGGAAAAAAATTAAATCTGTACTTTTTCTCACAACTCTCCATAATTTGTTTGTCACGAAGTTGTACTGATTGACTCGCAAACTAAATTTAAAAATGCCAAGGAACTAGAGAGTACCAGGACTTCTATAGATTTGAGGATTTTCTTCCGTCATATTTTTTCATCCCCCGCAGGTAGCAGTCCCGACTCCATATTGGACACGCCTGAAAAGCTTATGGGTGTTTTATGCTATCTCTCGTATGTCGAAAATGTCGCAAGAGTTTACTGTACCAGGTTGAAAATTGATTTAGGTGGGCGACACGGTAGCGACAGTGCGGTCGGTTCGTCGGCGACGCTTTCCGGCGATCAACCACCGAGTTCACCGCCTTCATGGGCCTCCACACCACCAGCGAGTCCTGATAGCGCCGTCACAGCGGTTTCTTACATACCCGATCAGCAGGCGATGCTACAGCGGGTATCTTTCACAACTTCGAGCGAAGTGCGACAAATCTCGAGATCTGTCAGCCAGGAAGCATCGAGAGCCTCGATCACACCGGCTTATACACCAAGCATAACGAGTATCGGCGGTGCTGTCTTGAGGTTCGATTACACCTATTTTTCCTAAAGTAAAAAGTGATAGTGACACTGTATGTGGAGCGAGAGAGACATAAAGAGAATGTACTTCGCGTTATGTTAAACGTAGCAAGCCACAGTCTGGTCTGGGAGACCTAAAGAGACCTAAGCAGATTTTGTAGCCCTCTGCTTTTTATGACGATACATTAAGGCACTTTAAGGAGTTTTGGGACAATTGATGATATGTTACCATTTGATTCAAATTTATGCAGTTAATTCTCTGTCATGTATTGAATGCACCGTCCAAATTTTTAATCGATGGTCTACACCGTTTTTATAAAATGTACAATTGAAGAAACACTTTTTACCATAGTGCCTTTCGCTCATCGCTGAATGGCAGTTTTACGAACGAGATGTTTAAAATTCTATGAAAAACTGTCAAGGCACTCACAAGGAAAGGTTGCAAGGTCGATCTTTCCGATTTCAATTAATTTGGCACTCTTGTAGAATGGGTAAAAATAGGCGACACATCTTTTTTTGTATCTGCGGAACCCAATTTTTAAGTGAAACGCACTCTCAAACAGACTCTCAAAAATAGGGACGTTTTTCGTTTTTCGTCGATAACGTTATCGTTCTCATCTTCAATGTGTAGTATACGCAAAAATAAACATTGTTGTAATTTGATTTTTTTTCATATCTCATACCGTTAGAATGTTATCGACGGAAAAACACCCCAACGTTCGAGGGTGCGTTTCAACCCTCAAAAATCGGGTTCCGCAGATATAAAAAATACGTGTCGGCTATTTTTACTTATTCTACATGCATGTCAAATTTCATCGAAAACGGAGAGATCGACGTCGCAACCTTTCCTTGTCAGTATATGACAATTTCGTCTCCCTTCACAGTATGACAATTAGGCATCACCCCATGTTAAAGTGTTTCTTCAATCGAAGTTTTATAGAAACGTCGTAGAAAAAAAACTATAGAAGCGCCCCATGCGGGTAACATAGTCGAACCTTTAAAACCGCATTAGTAGCTGTGTCTTAGGCCTTTTGTTTATCTTTGGGGTCTGTCAGACCAGATTGAGACGACGTCGTACAGTTTTCTTTGAAATTGTGAGTACATTCCTTTTAGTTATTAAGCATCTGTTACCTCTCAAAATGTAAATAAAGGATGCGACTAACATAAAAAATTTAAAAAAAGGAAAATTATACAAATAAACAACGAAAAAAAGTATACATAATTTGTATGTATTGGCAGGTGGTATTTTTCCTTCAAATTTGTTCAGACTGAAAAAGGGTTTTGCTGCAATTATTTATTGCCAATATTTTTTTTTAATCAAATAAAAAATGAAAGAAGCACTGCATCTTATTTTGCCCTCCCATGCTCTGACATTCTTTAGTCATTATTCCCATTTGACGAATAGTAATTGTTTCCCATGTTTGTAATATGCAGATATATTGATTTTACTATAATTGACGTGGAAAACCTTTATCCTACCGAAATATCACAGTCAGTTCATTTCCTCTTCTTTCTTTTTTACCCCTCAATCCGTGAATCTGGGTCGTTTTCGTCCTGCCCAAAATCATTTTCTTCACACGTTGCTTAATGTTTCATGAAAAAAAAATTAAAAATAAGAAAGGAAAAAAACCCTATTTTCCCTAGAACAGTACCGCCTGAAGATTGACCGTGCATTTTTCCAGTTTTTTTTCATTGACAATTGTTGGTTTGGTAGTGCAAAAACGAAAACGATCGAGGTTCACGGGATTAAGGTGCCTCAAATACCTTCACGGATTGAGGGTTAAATTTTATGCACTTCACTTGCTCAAGAAATTCAACTTTTTCAACCGAATGAAGCCGATTTTTTCCACTAGTTCTAAGTACCCTGTTGTAAAATTGGAAGATTAATATTATAATTTACTTTAATACAAAAAAAAATGATTGTTTCCGCCAAGCAGTGCCTATGAACCTGTTTATCACAACACTTTTTTCATAATCGTTACAACTTTCGAACGAATGACTTTTTGGGTTTATCGAGTGTTCAGTCATGTTGATCGAAGTCCGGCGTTTCGATTTCACTGCAATTGAACCTTAATGAACGCGTTTGTTCGAAAGTTATAGAGTGATAAACGTTGTCGGTCCGACAGACCAATGTGTGGCGAATTAAGGTACCAAAAGCAACGACGGCTTGCTAGATTTATTAAGCACGCATACTTTTCTTGTTTTACACGACGTCTAAATTGCTCAAATTCGTTTCGACTACCTTTCACGCGAGGCCCATATTGCAAAACCAAAGCATTATTTGGACTATGCAATATAGACTGGGATATTAGCGCGAGCGATTTATTGTCCCACGCACCTCTCAAAATCGGCGGATTTACGTAAAACTTTACCCGAGTCAAATAACTGCATATTAAGGGAGGACACTACTGTAACTGCCAATTTTTAATATTTTCAAAAGAACGATATAAATTACATGGTCAAAAGAACGTTTAGGTTTTATTAGGTATATATTGAAGTATGTAAAAAACATGTATTTGTCAAAGGAATACAAAATGACGGTGCACGAATCGCTATATCACTACTGATTTTCAGCCATCCCTCTTCGCGGCACGCAGTAGAACTGTCGTAAATTTAATCTTGGAACTGAGAGTGAACTATTTTCTTTAATTATATTAGTTTTAGCAGTCAACTACGCGGGCAATTAAAAAATAATTAACACAAAAAATAGAGACGAATTTGAAAAAAGTGCGTTTTTTCGACCATAATTTTTATATCAATAGTGATATATTTTTTACAATTTTCAATGAATCAAAAAAGCCCTCGTACTTGATTGTTGAAGCAGTATGAAAAGCGACAGTTAAACTTTTAAGGGGTCTTCTCACTTTAGACGCTAAAAAGGCTATTTTCATGTTTTTTTAAGGTTTATATTATAGATATTGATATAAAAGTTCTTACACAATAAATACACTTTCGAAATACATTCTTTTTTCATTTCGATTTATTTAAGTGACTATTTATAGACGAACATGGTAGTTGAAAAAATTCCCTAAAAAATGGCAGGTTTGTGCTGTTGATGAAATCTCGGAGATGGACCATCCGAAACAAAAAAATCAAACGGTTTTAAATTCAGTATGTTGATGGCTATAGCGCATATCATACGATTTTTGATATATCCAAAAATAACAAAATGGCGGACATTTTTCGAAAAAAAAAGTGTTATTTTTTTACCGTTTTTGGAAAAAAAACTTTACACTATATATATAGTTGTAAAGAATATGTGGTTAACATTACATAAGGATCGGTTCAGTAGTTTCGAAGATTTTATCAACAAGCCGTCGAAAGACGTTGTTTCAAGAAAAACGCGTTCAAAGTTTGTTTGGGTTACATAAATACATTAAAAAAAAATTATATGTATTCCGAAAGTGTATTTATTAAGTGTAACAACTTTTATATCAATATCTATAATATAAACAGACCAAAAAAATCATGAAAATGGCCTTTTTTAGCGTCTAAAGTGAGAAGACCCCTTAAGTCGATTGGACGAAAATTGTTCGAGTTCTGCTGCGTGCCGATTTCAAAAACATGGTTTTGAGAAAACCATTTTTTTTTAAATTTTCGTGTAAATTTTTATTTTGAAAAATGTACACGAAAATAAAAAAAATGGTTTTCTCAAAACCATGTTTTCGAAATATTGCGTGTAAATATTTTGAAATAAAAATTTACACGAAATAAGTTCAATGTATGCTTAATAACATACCTTTTTTCCGAATCTCAAATAAATAATCCAGTAGACAAAAGAAATCGGTAAAAACGATGTTTTTTCGCCTGTCACATTGGTGTCTTCCCTCAATTTTGTTCCCCGAATCCCCCCCGCGGATATGTTCAATTAAGCAAGAAAGGAACGGCGCCCCGTCGTTCAGCGTAAATGCAATTGAATTGTGGTAAATTCACATTCGTCCGCATAATTTCAGATCGAAGACCGCGGACATCGAGCGAATGCTGCAAATATCGAGGCCAAATGTGGGAGGAGGTATGTTGCAAACGTCCAAGAGCACCACGGGTATAACGGTCGTCACGAGTACGACAAGCGGCGACAACAAGAAGTACACGAAGAGACGTTACACGGACTCGAGGCATCAGACTCGTCATATACCAGACGCGGAGAGTCTAGTTGGCAAAACTGCGGTAACCGCGATGTCACAATCGACGCCTTCGGTGAACGCAAATTCTCAGGGACAACGGACCAGCGTTATTGCACCGGTCTGGAAGCGTCGCGAGCTTATCTCCTCGGCGCCAAAAGTCCGGGAAAATTATTTCTGATTGTCTCGGTGGCGGGTTTTTTCGGTTGAGATGAGATGAGAGAGCGAGAGAGAAAGAGCGAAACATACCGGAAATAATTTAGATAAAGAATTTTCACGTGTCAACATATATGATCTCGTCGCGCCAAGAAAGCGATAAAAAAAGAAATTACGTCGCTGACGAAATATTCTGACAGTCTGTCCGGCTGAGGGCCTCGAGCAAAGCTCCTCAAGTCTTCCTCCGGGTGAGGAAAACTCGACCGGGTCAGAAGAACAATGGATTAAATGATATTCAGCTTCGACGAAAATTTATTACACTACGCCGTTAAGTTTTTAACTAATGTACAAGCGAATAAATGAACGGTTAATTTTTTTACAAAAATAACACAACCCGATGTTCGTCTTCTATTTGCATGTGTGGATATGCGTTACGACTGATGGAGAAACTCATAGATATTGCCTGCGAGTTAACTCGTCTCTGGATACCCACGCAGATTGTTCGTTTTTACAGATTTCACAACATCACGTAAAATTTTAGTTTTAAGGCTTTCACGGCTCTTTATGTCATGAGAAGAGTTTGTGGTTTCCGGATGGAGGCCGTGTTGAGGATCAGCGTTGTGCCGACGTTTCGCAAACGTTACAGTCTGCATCATCAGGGCTGAGAGCTCCGATACTGAAGCTCTCGTGTCTCAGGTATTCCTTATATAGTTGCAGTCATCGTTCCGGATCGCTGCACCAGCCAATCAGATGTTTTAATTGATCAGCTGGTCAATTAAAAAAAGTATCGGAACTCTCAGCCCTGATGATACAGACTGTAACGTTTGCGAAACGTCGGCACAACGCTGATCCTCAACACGGCCTCCATCCGGAAACCATAAACTCTTCTCATCACGTAAAATTGCCTCAATGATTATCATTGGCGTAGCCAGCGTTGGAGGGAGGCTGACAAAACGTAGTTTTGTTCACAATCGTCCTTTTCTAAAATTAAATGTACATAATAGTCAATAGACACGAAACACACATGAAATATAAAGCTTTAATCACACGTATGTGTTAACATTAATATCAAACTTTTGCAACACCTTGGAAAATAATCAGTTAATTATTCATCATTCTTTAATCCAGTTACCAGTCTTTAAACTTTACTTCCAGTAGTTATTCAATTAAGTAGAGATATACACCTAGATGGTCGAACAATAAAATTTAGAAGCTATGAACATTCCGTCGACCGTAGAAGACCTACACTATGGGCCTGGTATCGATGATTCCATGTTAGTTGACAAATTTCATGATTTATTCATTCCCAAATTTTCAAACGCGTTTTTCTCAAAACCACGTTTTTCAAATCGGTACCCAACATTTCTCGAAAACCAATGAACCGATTGCCTTGAGGTTTTTTGTGGTTATTCTATACACCATTATCTAGTACTTGTCATAAGGCTTTTTTCCGTTACTTAGTTTTTAACCCTAATTATTTTAAACCTAATTAATTTGTAAACCTAAATTTTAAACCTAATTAATTTTAAACCTAAACTTAGTTTTTAAAGTAATTAAAACCCGAATTCGAAATTTCAAATAGTTTTCCTTGAAAAAAATCACAAAAATGACCTTTTTCCGACTCCTAGGTGTATATCTCCCCTTAAATGTGTTGTACTGTCAGTTTTCTATTTTTTTCTGTCAATCGGCCCACCATTTTTTTAAATGTCATTATCTATGTTTAGCAGTGACATATTAGAGTATCGTTCCTGAAGCATTGTGCTTCTGAGCCACATTTTCATCCGCCTCATGGCTGAAAAAACTCCCCTTGCGGTCGGCGTACTGGGATTACTCTGCTTGGAAACGTTAATATCAATTGGGGGAGTACGCTTATTTAATTTGCATTCGTAAATTTCCAACATTTATTTCATTATTTTTATATGAAAATATGTTTTTATGAGCATGGCTTCAGCTTCTAAGGCTGACGTATCAATAAGTAAGATGTTTTTATAATTATTCATGAAATCCTCTTCGCTCTTCATATTCAATTTGATCATATATAAAAAAATATTTAAGAAAACAAGCTTTTATTTAATGTACTAAATCGTAGAACTTTTTTTACCAAGTCACCTATGTGACTATAAATAGAAGCTTGGGACGCTCAACTTTTTAAATGTTTAATAAATTTGATCAATTCGATTTTATTAACCGTATGTAATTTGGCACAATAGTAATTAGAGCAATTATTATCACACGTTTATACTCAGTTTCAGGATTTTTATTTAAGAAATCTAAGGTTGTTGTACAATAAATTAAATACAGTTGATATGTTAACGGATTTATGTAAATTAAAGATTATATGTCTAAATGCTGAGCGCCCCGAAACTTTTATTTTGTAGTCACATGTAGGTGACTTGGTAAAAACAATTATTTTCTACTTTTTAGTCTTTAATTGATTTTACTAGTTAGTTGTTACTAGTAGTTTACTAGTCTATGAGTTTGTAAAAAAAACAAAGACTGTAATGGGGATTGAACTTACGACTAATTGCTACATATAAACTTTCCACATACAAACACTGTCGGCTACGAATTCGTTTGTATGTGTTAGTGAGATTTTACATGGATTATTAGATATCGCTAATTTTACATGAAACGTTGAAAATTTTGTGGATATTTTTTTTTAAATTTGATTCATGCATTGTCACCTTTTAGATGTATGTTTGCATAATTTCAGAGCTCTGATTAGTCGGGAACGAGGTGAGATATCCATTTTCCGTTTTGCATCTCACAGAAAGTCCAGTTAAATAAAAGCTTGTAAAAATGCGTCAACTGTATGAGCTAACGGTAGATTCTCGAAGCGGCGTTTCAGGTTTACAACGATATTATCTATCGCTTGGTGGTAAATGGTGATCTTCCAGTATTCTTCTGGTTGTGTATCGGCCGGCAAATCTAATGTATTGCTTTTGCCCACAGTTAACTTCATTGTGAAATTTGAATATCTATTTCATTTACGTAATGAAATAGCTACTTTTCATACAAGTTACGAAATGACGACGAAGGAAATAGTTAAAGTTCTATCAAACGATTTCTTTATTCCTGCTTGGATGAAACAAATCGAATTAATCGATTATTTGAATTGAATTATTTTTGTTAGATCCCCAGGTAGCAAAATGTTATCTATATGGCATCCGAAAGATATCGCTAAACGTATCGCTTATGTCCGCTTAGCAGATAACGTCTTTGTGCCTGATGGTTAACTATACGGCAACTTTTAATTGTTAACAAAGTGTCGACAAAACGTTAAGTCTTATCGGTTGTCAGTACGTTAGCATAAAGTCATCAAATCGATATATCTGAAACATATCTTCTTAAAGGCACAAAAATACCACGACACCACTGCCATCTAAAAGTCGTCAAATAGGCATCCGAATAAGGTTGACAAGCCGACATCTAAACGGTATCGAAGAGTACTATCGAAAGAATATCTATTTATTGGCGATATACATATATATACACACACACAGGATATATATCCTATTCATGTCTTTATAAAAATTAACCTATTAATAGTCTAGAATATTTAATATAGTTCACTATTCTAGACGGCGAATAAGTTAATTTTTATAATAAAGACATTGATAAGATATTGTCATGTCGGTTTCGAAGTGGGTTAGGTCATTATAAAAAAAACATCAAACAATTAATTATAAGTGAAATATAATTTAATATTATAAAAAAGCTACAGTCGTTACTGGACTTCTTTCCCGTTACGGTCACGTCTTTTGGTGGTTGCCATGCTCCAAACGATCCCTTGGATAAACTCAAAAGCAGACGTACGCTACTAGAATAGAAAGACAGTACAGTAAATACATATATGTACTCACAGACGCGAAAAGAATAGTAGGATGAAAGGCACTCACGTATATATATTTCAACACCTTTATTTTTTTAACTACTGGCTGTTACACACACTTTTGTGCCGGTGAAATGAAGTATGACACGCTACATTCGCACTGTGATAAAAGTGATCCGTTGAATGTCATCTTTAGGACAACATTTGGATGACTTTTTACTATTTTCCGCCAATACGAAATATCTTAAAAGACAGCACATTACCGATATCTGAAAGAGGTTGCGAAAAAGACGTCTTGTGTAATTCGTCTTTATGATATCCTTTGGACAACGTTGGACTATATAAAATAAATAACAGTAAATAGATCATTGTTTGATAACTTTAAAAAGTCATCCATTTCATAATATTTTGAGATACCTTTTAGACATCCGTTTTCATCGCCAAAAGATATCATAAAAAATATAACTTTACGGCAGCATTATACGGGATGTCATTTGAAAGATGTCGAATAGTTATCTTACGGTCATGTCTTAAAGGTAACCTGACAACGGTAACTTATCGATATCAATTGGACATTCATGGTGCCACCGTCTTTTTCGGGAAGGCACCGGGATTTCTGGGGAGGCGTGCCAATGATGATCCTTCGTAATGAACTCCTCTGATGGGGCGTCATATCGGCATTACCGAATAATCCAGAGACTTCTCTCTCAACCCTAGAAGTTAGAACAGATCTTTTGTTACCTTCAACACTCTACCATCACCGTAGTGTCCGCCTTTGATTATGTTGAAACTCATATATGATAAAGCATTGAAAACTAGTCAACGCGTATTTTTTTCGGCGGAAAAACGGTTCGTGGGGAGGAAACCACCCCTCAAAGAAAGTCGTGTCAACCCTTGTTTTTTTTTCAATAATTCTATAGTGGATTTGTCATTGCTTTCATTCGAAGAATTTTTGTTTTTATTTCATTCAAATCGGTAAACTGCTTGTAGGTGAAACTGCAAAATCACCCCTCGAGACGCCTTTCTTTGGGGGGGCGGTTTGCCCCCTTGAAAACATTTTTCCGCCGATAAAGAAGAATGTGTATCTAATCGTTTTCAATGCTTTATCACATATGTCAGTTTGACCAAAATCGAGGGCAGACACGTGATGTTCCTTGTAAGTCATAGACAAGGATTGCACAGTCAATAAATATCGCGATATTCGTTATCCCGTCAATAATTATTGATGTCGAAATGCGTTAGCAACTATATTTACAGTGTGTTAAGACCGATATCACGGTACGGAATCGCGATATTTATTGACTGTGTAACCCTTGCCATTCACGCTAGGTCAGTTAGGTACCGTCAATATTCGATTTTTTAAGTTTCCACAAAATGACATCCATCCGAATGTTTTACTTTCTCTTGAGGGAATTTTGTTTTCCGTGAAGGAATGGAGATAATCATGCCGGTGGGTTCTCAATGTTTGAAACCAGTCCAAAAATCATATATATAAAGTATATCAGTGTGTCAGCATGCATGTGTTCAGCGCCAAGAAATGCGATTCGATAAAATATCTGAAGAAATGTAGCTCTCGAGCTTAAATATGTTGCACATTGAGAACAGCCATTCATATAATATACTCTAGTTTTTGTTAAATTGATCGAACAATTTCAATTCTGTATTGTAGAACTTTATATTTTCCAAAAATTCTCTGTGGTCGCTGAAGTTTCCTCAAATTGAAAGATACCCATCATCCCATGGAAGTTTTTTATATCAATGCACTAGGGGATAGATACGGACCGATTATGTACTGCTTGGGAGGAGAGTCGAAATTTTTTTTTTTCTTACATGAGATATCACACAAGGATGGTTCAGAAAAGAAAATGATGCAAATTAGAAAATTGCCGATGGCCTCATCATTATTTTATATCAATGACTAAACTGCGTCTTTGGAAAAGCCATCGTTGCAGAATGGACTTGGCCATAAGAAAAGTTTTGCCAACGAAGTAATATAGAAGCAATGTGCAAGTATCATATGAAGAGGAGACGGTTAAAAAGCCGTGAACGCGAAATCTCTGAGTAGTAGGTATCTTTCACCAAAAAGGCTGTAAGTACGAGAACATTTTCCACTAACAAGGGGAGGACGCTAATCGGGACCCACCGATTTCAACCAAACTGCGTGGGTAGAAGGTAGGTCCCCCCTTAACGTTCCTAAAATATTTCGCCTGAGTGGGTAATAAGAAAGGGTAAAACGCCCTAAATTTATATAATTAGGTGAAGTTTTCAGTGAAACCCAACATTCCGAAAATTCTTGCAACTCATTATGTACGTTGCTTTTTATTCATTATCAGAAATAATTTTACAATTTTTAGGGTGACATTCATCGTAGAAACTTTTAAAACGTACATATTTTTCACACCAGGCACATTTTATAAAAGCATTGTTTGAGCAGTTACATTTTTCCGAAACATACTTCATTTAAGTTTTCAACTGCTAGAATATATTTTAATTCTACAATAAATAGTTGAAAATAGCAAGAAATTAATTTTTTTTAAAAAGGTATCAGCGAGAATCGAGCCTAAGCCAGCGGGGTGACAAGCAATGCGCTTGACCACTGCGCTACGCCGCTGACTTGGAAATTATTGAAAAAATATCCCTCAAGCTCTACTCGGAAATCTTTGGAGAGCGTTTTACCTTTTCCTATTGCCCACTCAGGCAAAATATTTTAGGAACATTAAGGAGTAAGGCCACTGTAACGGCCCAAAAAAAAAAGGTTTTTTCACTAATTTTTTGCTCCCGAAATTGAAGGTATTTGAAAAAAAACTTTTAATGGTGTTATCGGGCATACATTAAACTTTATTATAAAATTTTTTTACAGTAAAAAAAAAACAAAATGGCGGTTCCACAGCTATCTTCCCGGGACATGTTTTCAAAATGGCACGCAGCATAACTCGAACAATTTTCATTTTTTTTACTTGAAATTTTAACCAGATGTGAACATTTACATTATCTTGAGAATGTCGATCGGAATTTTCAAGAACTTTATTTATTGATTTTTTATTAACAAAAAACTTGCCGTTTTTTTCGTCAAAAATCAATTTTTTTTTTCAAACGCACGCCAAATCCACAAAAATTGATACTTTTTAAAATCCGATCGACATTCTCTAGCTATAGCCCTCTAGATTAATGGTTTTTTTTTTGTTCTAGATTCAAAAGTGCACCAGTGGTGCTGCGTGCCGCGGAGCCCTGGAAGCAAAACATGTCCCGGGAAGATAGCTGTGGAACCGCCATTTTGTTTTTTTTTACTGTAAAAAAATTTTATAATAAAGTTTAATGTATGCCCGATAACACCATTAAAAGTTTTTTTTTCAAATACCTTCAATTTCGGGAGCAAAAAATTAGTGAAAAAACCTTTTTTTTTGGGCCGTTACAGTGGCCTTACTCCTTAAGTGGGGACCCGCCTTCTTCTACCCACGCAGTTTGGGCGAAATCACTGGGTCCTGATTGGCGTCCTCCGTCTATAAGCAGAAAAAATCCAAGATTTGTCGGCCCCCTGAAACTCAAGTGTGTACTTCCAGGTTGAGGAGTTCACCCTTTATAAAACCCACTTACCTTTTATGAAAATCCCTTACAAAACCTACCGAAAATTTATTTTTCAATTATTTCTACACTACTTCCGGCAAAAAAGCCAAGCACGAAGATTCTAGTAATAATGAAAGTAAGATCAAAACATCAATACCAATAATATACATATTTCAAAACAGATTTATTTGTTGTCCACATCTACGATTTACAATCGAAAACATATTCGTCTCTTTCTTTCATCGCCATAACAGATATATCGCGCGTATCAGACATTACACAAATTATCAATGGACACCTCTTTTCGGCGGCATAAAAAACCCATGCACACACACGCATGCATACTCAGACTTCCAAGTGTCACAAATCCTCCACTGCGTTTGTCGTGATTTTTACGCCGTGCAGCGACCACACGGGTGTGAATCTCAGTAATTTTCCGGCGGATATATGTATGTATCGATGAACGGAAGGAAAAACGAAATTGTACAATGGGGACTAATTTTGCAATGGTACGGTTTTGTTCGGCTTGTGTAATATACATAATCGTATCGGTCTTACAACATTGTCATTATTATTGTTTTTATTATGTACAAAGTGAAGGGGATGTACACACTCGGTATATATTTGTGCAACAAATGGAACGCAATGCGACGAGGCCCTTGTTTGTTCGAGAATGAGAAATCTCACCCCAAGGTGAAGAGCTCTTATTGCTTCTAAAAAACGCTGCTACAGTTTCATTCCTTGTAATTTTTTTGATCAATTTTTATACGCAACCGACTTGCAGTGGCATTTGTGAATTAATGATAATTGCGCAGCAGGGTTCTTTGAAACATGGGAGAAGACAAAATGTGAGTAATCTCCGCGTTTGAAAGGTTACGAATAATTTTTTTTATGAAAATCACTTTTCTAAGGGGTCTTCTCACTTCAATAGCTAAAAAAGTCTATTTTCATTAATTTTTTGATAGGTTGATATTATGGATATTGATATAAAAGTTGTAACACTTAATAAATACACTTTCTAAATACATTTAAAAAAATTTGATGTATTTATGTAACCCAAACAATGTTTAAAAGTTTTTTTCTCGAAACAACGTTTTTCGACGGCTTGTTGATAAAATCTTCGAAACTACTGAACCGATTCTTATGAAATTTTAACCACATATTCTTTACAACTTTATAGCTTTATAGTCTTTATAGCTTTAGCGAATATCAAGGATTCTTTTAATTTTGATATTTACTATTTTTTTTGCCAAAAACGGTGAAAAAACACGTTTTTTTCGAAAAATGTCCGCCATTTTGTTTTTTTGCATATATCAAACATCATATGATTTGCGCTATAGCCATTAACATACTGGATCTATAACCGTTTGATTTTTTTGTTTCGGATGATCCAACTCCGAGATTTCATCAACAGCGCAGACCTACGATTTTTTTAGGCCATTTTTTTAACTACCATTTTCGTCTATAAATAGTGACTTAAATAAATAAAAAATTTAAACATATTTCGAATGTTTATTTATTAAGTGTAACAACTTTTATATCAATATCTACAATATAAATCGATCAAACAAATGCATGAAAGGGCCTTTTTTAAGCGTCTGAAGTGAGAAGACCCCTTAACGTAACACGGATCGTTAATCTCTTCTTCTACGCGGTTATTTGCGTAGAAGTGTATATTACTTCAGTATGAGCCTTATCAGGACTGGAATGTGTCGTTTCGCAGATGTACGAGGAATTAAAATATTTATTGGGTCGCATAAAATTCAAATAGTCTTGTCGCGCGCGCTATATATAAATTTGTATTGTGTATTCGGTTCGTTTGTTGTTCAGTTCGCTTGACACTGCAAGGCACTAAGGCTTTTCAGCGACGTTTTTGCATCAACATTTTTTCAATGATGATTTTTTTTCATCCTAATATACTGGACAAAACGATAAACTCTAGTCAGTCCCGGTGAGTAATGATCCAAAAGTAGATCAAGGTGGTTCGAATGCCGCACAAATACATACATATATATAGCCTAAGTAAAAATCGTCGCGACACCGGTAAGCGTTCTTATACCTCTTTACCGTTCAATTTAATCGATGGACGGGATAATCGGAGCGATGAGGAGGCGGAGAACGAAAGAGGGTGGATGAGGGCGTTCGTTCACTTCGCGGTTTACTGCGAACGGTTATCAACAACGAAGTGGCGTATCATACGCAGTCGCAATAGTTTTATCCTATCAGTACGAAAGGGTGGCTTAATTGTCACGTTGACAAAACAAATAAAACTTTCAGTAATTTATTCATCAATATTACTGATAAATAGAATGATTCAATTTATTTAAAATAAAAAAAAAACACGCGAGAAAATTGAATTTTCTCAGTTCAGCCCATCGCGAAGAAAAATATTCAATGATATGAGAGGCTTTGTCTCTTCGAGAGAACGGTAATAGTGGTACCTTTTGCTTTCGTATCATTTCGACTATAACGACGATAAAAAAGCCCATGACTGCGTAGGGAAAACAGTATTTCTATTAAAAGTAGAAACTTTTTAGTTTATTTGCACTCACTCATATATGTATACTTTACACACACAAATACACACATACATACATACATACACACATACATACACGTACATATATATATATATATATATATATATATATATATATATATATATATATATATATATATATATATATAATAGAAAGAGTCATTAAAAAATATAAATATCTTTTTCGCCGTTTCACGGCTAAGCTGCCTAAACAAGGCTGGACGGATTGCGATTTCTCTCGACGTACTTGAGACACTTAATGGGTTAGGCTACTGTGTAAATGACGAACGTTCGATCGTCGCTTGAGGCAACGGCAAATTAAAGAGGAAGTTCCAGCATATGGTGCAATGAAGGTAAAATTGGACGCGTTTATTCTCGAAACTATTTTTTTCAAAACGGTGTACATGATTTCTCGACATCTAATGAACGGATTCACTTCAAATTTAGTACCCTTATTCCGTGTAATAATAGTTCAGCCTTGACCAACGTTTTTCTTACTGAAAGTTTTTTCATTAGTTATCAACAATAATGATGTAATCTATCCGAAAAAAATATGTAATTTTTTGTTGATGATCGAAACACCATAACAAAAAAGCTCGGTCGAGTTTCAACCAATATTATCTGCTTTGGGAAAAAAAAAGTCGTTTTTCAAATTTCAGATCCTTCATATTAAACGTCTTTCACGAGATTTTTTATAACTTCTTAAATAATGAATATTTTTTAATTAAATTTGGTACAAAACTTCGTTAACGTACATAAAAATAAATGTCCAAGCGATTTTTCAATCATCTCACCCATTACTTCAAAATGATTTTTTTCACATAACCCTGATTTTCGGCTCGTCACAGTAGCCTAGCCCCTTAACGGAGACGTATATACTCCGGACACTTCAACTCAATCTGCATTTAATCCTCATCCCCCGTCCGCAAAAACTGGTTATTCAATTTCACTACCCCTGTAATGAATGCGAAATGGACGGTGCATCTTTGAGGTTACCTTCACTGCGAGATTCACATGTAGTACTGCATATTTAAATATTTGAATTTTAAAAGTCGGACTTTCTCACCATCCGAGAAAAAAATACTTCAATCCCGAGTGGACAACCGTCAGTGGAAAAATCCGAAAGATGTATTTAACGTTTTCGCGCTGGCGTACGTCGTATAAAAAAATAACGATTAATTTCCGGGAGGATGAAGATGAAACGTGGATTGGCTTGGTAGGAAATAGTACATAACATAGTGCAGATGTTACGTCTTTTCCCGTATCTCCTCGTTTCCTCCGATTGGAGATCTTCAACACGAGCATTCGTCAAACAACAACAAATATTATTTTTTTAAAACAAAAAAAAGTGAGGCGAAATACCAAGTATCCCGACTCTCCGCTATCACGATTCATTTGATTAGTTTTTCGACCCGTTGAACAATGTAACAGATCAGACCACAGCGTCATAACGTATTTGTATATATAATTTATATATATTTATATATCCATGTATGTATATAGAGCTTCTTTTAGAATATATTACGATCAGATAATATCGGAATGCAAGAGCCCGCAGGCGGCCGAAAACCTCATTGTCTTCCAATTGTCTTTAGTTTCACACTTCCGTCGAGTGCGTTTGTATGCGAACTTTCTTCTGCGAGCCATTCCTCGAGAGTGTTGGACTGTGCGCCGAGAAGCCAGGATTGTGAATTCCCAGCGGTTTAGGTTTTTTCAGCGAACTTCGCAACGGCGACGCTGTACTCGTGACGCTACCGGAAGTCGCGACCGACGCCATAGAGCCATTACCAGCGACGCCAGTACCAACGTAAGGCTTTCCACTCGCGTCAGTCATCGACACCGTTCCTCCTGAATGATGATAAAACAAACAAAAAAGACGATAGGAAGTCGTCAACTTTATAGGTTGAATCGTCAAAACGTAGAGGTGGTGAAAAAAGAGGGAATACATTTTATTAGCGTATAACCCATCGCCCGGCCGGATCAACCGTTTCATTTTCCATTCGTTTTGCACGTATAGCATAGACGCTACTGCTAAAGAAATTCACGGATGTAAACATGTACGGGGTGATAAAAAAAACATCATATACTCGCGCTACGTGATAAACATCAGGGATGTCTGTAGAGTTTATCGTTCGACGTATTCGAGCGGGTAGGCAAACAAACGCATGCGGACGCTGATTTTATTTCACTGATCGTATCTGCGGACTTTACAACTTCGTCTCCCTCTGCTGAAAAAGCGCTTTCTCGTCCCAATTTACATTCTACCCTTGTAAAAAAGTACACAGGGGAGAAGCACCATATATCGGATAGTTGCTTAAGGTTGTTATGGGATTAAGTCAACATATTACTACCGAGCTGAATTTTTTTCTGGACCTTTAAAACCTTTTTGTTGATTATCCTGTACAGCAAAATCAGCAATTCGACGTATATCGTGGGCCAATTACATTACGCTTATGGAAAACTCTCGATCATTTTTCTGTACATTATTAATATCTGCTAAGTGAATGTTACCACGGAGCTGAAAAAAAATAGACACGGTTCGACTAATTATCGGACTAACCCTTGGTGTCGTGAAAATGAGGATTCACAGTACCGTTATAAAATTATTCATGTTTTTGATTGCGAATTTGTGCGATATCAAGCACGTAAAATATTAGAATTTGCAATCATGGCAACTCCGTCGACGGCACAAATGCCACCTATCTTATCGGTATTCGATAATTATGCCCGGGAACTTCAAACTACTCGGTCAGGATAATTACAGCGAATATTATTAGTACTTATTCTCTTAATTAGCAATAATTACTTAATATTAATTTGATAACTATGTTCAGAAATTATACATTTCTAGAAATTTCTAGGCAACCGCAAAATATCGCGGAATTTTTTTAATACATACATTTTTTTTAAATATCGGAAAATTATTCAAGTTTTTTATTTCTTCGAGATTATAGACAGCTTTAGTACACACTTTTTCTTTCCGACGGAATTTTTTGACCGGGACTGATATTCATTTTTCACAACTCTTTGGGCCAATATTGGGGTTACGAACGGGGCGCATATGTCTCTAACACCGCGACACTTCTGCCAACCTGTGCTTTATGATATACCACGATTTACGATGTTGCCAATTCGTTTCGTGTTAATTGAACGAGAAAAAGTTATAGAAAATAATTATACGAAGTAATGAAAACACTTAACCCATTAACGCCGAAGAATCGCGATTTTTTCCTTCATTTTCAAGCCAGATTTTTATTATATAAAAAAATCATAAAAAATGAAGAGATACGTTCCCTAGTATTTTTGAGGGTGCTCTTTCAGAATCTGGAGTCAAAATCGGGTTTTGTCCATTAGGAAAAAAAATATGGCGGCTTTTAAACAAACAAAAAACAGGAAAACTCGATGACGCCTTTTTTTCAAAATTTTTTTTCACCTCGAAGCCGTTGGAAGGTCCGGTTTTTTTTCAACCATGGGTGCATAGAATAGTAACGATTGAACAATCAATTTTTCAAATTCGTCGTTGTCAACATTTTCACCCCCAAAATGGCGCTTTTCACCCCTTGAGTGATACGAAAAACTTCACGCTCGGTGTCCCAAATGAAAAGTAGTTGGATTTGGACGAAAATTGATACTCGGAGGTTTTTGAGATCGCTGATTACGATTCTGTTTTCAAAATTCCGAAATTCAAAATGGCCGATCGAATATGGCGGACACAAATGCAAAAGTTCATTTGAATTGGATAAAACGTGGCACTCGGGGGTTTTCGAGGTCGCTAATTATGATTCTGCTCTCAAAATTCCGAAATTAAAAATGGCGGGTCCAATATGGCGGACACAAATGCAAAAGTTCATTCGAATTGGATAAAACGTGGCAGTCGGGGGTTTTCGAGGTCGCTAATTATTATTAAATTCGAAAGCCTTTGGGTATTTAAATACCTGAAAATACCAGGTATTTAAATACTCAAAGGCTTTCGAATTTTGAGAGCAGAAATATAATAAGCGACCTCGAAAACCCCCGAGTGCCTTGTTTTATCCAATTCAAATGAACTTTTGCATTTGTGTCCGCCATATTGGATCCGCCATTTTTAATTTCGGAATTTTGAGAGCAGAATCATAATTAGCGACCTCGAAAACTCCCGAGTGCCACGTTTTATCCAATTCAAATGAACTTTTGCATTTGTGTCCGCCATATTGGATCGGCCATTTTGAATTTCGGAATTTTGAGAACAGAATCAAAATCAGCGACCTCAAAAACCTCTGAGTACCAATCTTCGTCCAAATCCAACTACTTTTCATTTGGGACACCGAGCGTTAAATTTTTCGTGTCACTCAGGGAGTGAAAGGCGCCATTTTGGGGGTGAAAATGTTGACAACGACGAATTTAGAAAATTGATTGTTCAATCGTCACTATTCTATGCATCCGTGGTTGAAAAAAACCGGAATTTTCAACGGCTTCGAGGTGAAAAAAAATTTTGAAAAAAAGTGTCATCGATTTTTCCTGTTTTTTTGTTTGTTTAAAAGCCGATATATTTTTTTTCCTAATGGACAAAACCCGATTTTGACCCCAGATTCTGAAAGAGCACCCTCGAAAATACTAGGGAACGTATCTCTTCATTTTTTATGATTTTTTTTATATAATAAAAATCTGGCTTGAAAATGAAGGAAAAATCGCGGTCCTTAGGCGTTAATGGGTTAATGTAATCACCGAATGTTCAAAAATGCATATTTTTACAAATAGATGTAGAAAAATAGCCCGGAAATGCACGTTTAATATGACGATTATTTAAAAGCCAACAGTTGGTGATAGTCAATCGGCTCCGTGCATAAGCATAGGGCGCTCCCCTCGTACTTCACCCTCACCGGCTAAACCCCATAACAACCTTAAGGGTAGGTTCTGTCTTGTTGGGCCAAAAAATGTTTGTTTCTTCACCAATTTTTTATGCGAAAAGTATTAAGTATATAATGTTGATATTTGGTATGTTGACTAAGCGGTCTTAGTTGAACATCAAAATATTTCTTGAAGTTTGACAAAACATATTGGTGGGAGTGGGAGGAACCACGTATGTCGGTGCGCGGGCGATGACATTCTTCGCTTGCGGAAGTCCTAAGTCCCGGACAGGTGACCTGAAGCAAAGAATTCAAACATATTTTTCCTTTGTACAATATGGTGTATAAATTGACCTAGAATCAAGAAGAAAAATTGAAAAATAAAAAAAATGGTGAGCCAAAAACTGGGGAAATTTTTGGGAAAAAAAATTAATTTTCTTTTCGATCGATCACGATTCTTTTATTTTTCAATTTTTCTTCTTGCTTCTAGGTCAACTTATACACAATATTGTACAAAGTGAAAATATGTTTGATTCCTTTGCTTCAGATGACCTGTCCGGGAGTTAGGTCTTCCGCAAGCGAAGAATGTCATCGCCCGCGCACCGACGTACGTGGCTCCTCCCACTCCCGCCACCATGTTTTGTCAAACTTTAAAAACTATTTTGATTTTCAATAAAGACCGCTTAGTCAACATACCAAATATAAGCATTCTATATTCAATACTTGGCGCATAAAAAATTGGTGAAATATCGAACTGTTTTGGCCCAACAGGGCAGAACCTTCTCTTAAGGAGTTTCGATACCGGCGATACAATGTTGGCATGCTAAACCATGTTAAAAACATAACAAATTTCAAAAAGTTTTTTTTAATTGGCTTTTTCCTTAGATACACGCTTTTCGCGTTTGTTACCTATTCTTTCCTCTCATTGTGTCCGTTTCTTTCCTCTATTACTGTTTACTCCTTTTTTCTCCATCTTTCTCCCTGTTCCCCCCTCATGCGGCCGCAGCCGACTTCCCCCTCTGTATTATATTCATCATGACATTTCCGTCATGGCTATAGGGAAACTGCGGAAAACCTACACCAATACAGCCGGTTATCGAAAGTTCGCCCCCCAGTCGTGGAACTAGTTTTATTTCGCCGCGAAACGCCGAAGAAAAACATTTCACGACGAAATGTACGCGACTGGGATTCGAACCCGGGACCTCCCAGTTCGTTGGTTTAGTGGAGAGCACGCTAACCACTAGACCATCGCACCGGTATTAAATTTCAAAAAGTTCAGAATTTTATAAAATTTGGTGAACATATTCTTTAGTGCCAAATTTGACAATACAATTTTTTTCAGATTTTTCTTCTGCACAGTTATCGAGTAAGTTAATACGAAAGTTCACGTGTATAAGCATAGCGTTTCCATATATATAGGTATCCATTGCGGGCATAAGAAATCTGCTTTATTTCTTAATTACTCGATAACTAAGTGAAAGAAAATTTTGAAAAAAATGGTGTTTTCGCATTAAAGTTGAAGACCATTATCACCAAATTTGATCAATTTCTTAACATTATGACTTTTGTGCCGAAACTCCTTACCGGATAGTGGAACATCTCGAGTTTTCCTATAGCGACATCTGGTTTTCTTTTCTTTATACACTAATAACTACTTAGAATATGTCGCCACTGCAAAACGCTTGGCTTCCTAGCAACAAAAATAGCACAACAGTGAACTGATGATACTTTTCGCCGGCGAGAAAAAAATGTTTTCTTGGTGTTAAAAACTGTTGTTTTCGTTGACGTTAGTCCAAATGATTTGTGTCTTTGTTATTTT
This sequence comes from Ophion obscuratus, assembly GCA_964007375.1. NCBI lineage: Eukaryota > Metazoa > Arthropoda > Insecta > Hymenoptera > Ichneumonidae > Ophion > Ophion obscuratus. The sequence continues at coordinate 35,669,547 of OZ023313.1, read as the reverse complement.
TAATGAACTATTGCATTTATTTTACTTGATAAATATATAATGTTCGAAAAAATATCATTATGTACTGAGACGAACAGGTCCGTCTCAGGCGCCATACACCCACTACAAATTCAAACAAACCGACCCATTATGAGAGTAGGGGAGGGGGAATAATACATCATAACAAGTCAAGTGGACAGGTACGACCTTTAAGTACACAAGTAAACACAAAAACTGAAGGTCACAAAACAATAAGCGGAAGGAAAGACGAGTGAGAGAAGAAAAAACAGAAAAGAACAAAAACAGTCGAAGGTATAAAAAGTGAGAGAGAAAAAGGAAAATAGAAAAGAAACAAAAACAGTAGAAACAGGTAACGATAGGTAAGAAGTAAGGGAAGGGGAAAAGTCGTTGAAAAGAAAACAGAGAAAGTAACAAAAAAACAAAGGAAGAATAAAATTTATTTAAATATGAAAAAAGTTAACAATAAAGGGGATGATGGGTAGTTAGTAAGGGAAGGGGAACAATAAACAATAAAATATGGGTATAAAAGAGGAGGAAAGTTAGAGGGACGTGACTTCTTTTCAATCTCTTGTGGATTGACAAGTACCACTTAGCCGAGTACCACCTATCCGGAGGGGAAAAGCAGAAAAAAGGGAACCTTCAGAAACTTAAAAAGGAGAGAATTAGGACAGTTTTGTTTAGTCAATAAATACGGAAACAAAAAAAACCAGGATAAGAATAATAAAGAGATCACTAAAAAACATTACGTATAAAAGGAGAAGGAATACATTACGAGAAGATAGATATAAAAATAGTGTTAGGAAAATATAAAGAGAGAGGAGGTAGGAAACTTGCGAACGACACACATACACCTGTAAAACACAATCATTGCGACAAGGATATCAAAGGACGTGTATCAGGAGAACCTCAAGGTCAAAAGCGGATATCGAATTCGAGCATTGCCCATTGCAAGGTGCGATTATCGATTACGCTCACACAGAGTAATTAGGAGAAAGCGCACGGTAACGCGACAATCGAGAGGGCGTTCGGCACCGCGGGCCGCCACCAGCGGTACCGTAAGAGGGGGAAGCGCGTCGCGAACTCCGAGCGCCGCCGGTAAGTGCACGCCGTAACTCACCACGCCGCGAGCGACAATACACAAAGGAGAGAGGGAAGAAAGTATAGACGGATGAAAGGGCGACCGCGTTCAGACATCCTTACCGTCCGAGTAGACCCGCGAGCCGAGTATTTTACCGACGGAGTAGCGACGTATAATTAGCACACGAAACACACACAGCAACACAAAAAACACATCACACTTGTACACGGCGAGCTTTTTAGATTATATCGAGTCACAAAATTAAATAAATAACATTTTATTATAAAATACCCCAAAACAAAAGAGTCTCAATTAATTTTCTCACTGATCGAGTCCCGGACAAATAAATTTTATTGTAACAAATTCCGACCCGTTACAGTACAAAAATATACATATACATATTCGACCATATTAAATCCTAATATCGGATACTTAATCCAGCCTAATATTGGATATCCGTTTATGCCACAATATCTCTACCTAATCAAAAATTAACTCGTTAAGACTGATTGTTTGATAATAATTAAAAAATCAAAACAATAAACTTTTGTTTTATATTATGTGAAAATAGTCCCCTAATATCATAATATATAATATAAAAAAGAGTTTGGGCCCTTATGTCGAATATCCGATTGTAGGCAACCTTTTTAGAAACCAGACTTTTTGTCATTTTTTGTATAGCATAATATAACCCAAAATATTTAAATTTAATGTGTTAAACAATTATCAGCATCTTGTTGTATATGAAATGTAGATAATAAAATCGTAAAATTTGAAGATCTTGCCAATTGTCGGCTTTTTTCATTTTCAAACAAAAGTATCCGACATATGGTGCCTCTCCCCTATACTTCTGACTGGAGTATTAAGTAATTCTTTTCGCGAAGTGCCGTATTTTGTGGGGCCATAAGGAGGGCCCTTTTTAATCAATGGAAAATTACAATAGAACTAAATAAACATAAGTCACAATAAACTATTATACTCAACGATAAACTGGAAGTAAATAACTTCTGCAAATTTAGTAGATTAAGACATTTTTACATTTTCTCTGAAAAGTCGCGGCTACGAAAATTCTTCTGCTAGTAACATTTTTCTAAGTTCTATGATTAATATTTTCTTTAAACATTCGGTGTAACCCCCTGTTTTCGTCGTCGTTACGAAATCTTTAGATTTTTTTACACGCGCGAGCAGTCGATATCAGGCATCTAGAGTTATTTAGTGTATAAATTATTAGATAGAAAAGTGGCCAGCGTGTCATCCTCATCAAGCGCCGTAGAAATCAGACGATTTTGAAAGTCGTAATTTTTCTATAAAAGTTCGGTAACTTGGCTTGAAATTTTACCAGTATACTGGGATGTATTTTTACTTGATCGTAGACGAAAGTGGGTTAATTGTTGAATATTCCGGTTCGTGAAAGGAATAACTTAAAATGTTTCGCTGTAGCATTGGTCTGCGTGCGCACGCATTTTCAAGATGTCAAACTCCGTTTTGGTTCGATACAGCAAACCGCATTTCCATTTCTTTTTTCTTATTCCAACATCTGCAGACACTCTGGCCTGGCTCTGTTTTTTTTAATGCCCATATTAATTTTTATATTTCTCAAGCTTGCGTCGAAATTGCACTTCGTTTTTTTCGTTGGAAACCCCTGGTTCGTTGTGGTCCGTTGTGCGGAAGAACTTTATTTCTTCTCTTTATGATCAGTTTGTTATCATTAGAACAATTAAATTAGTCAACATGCGGCCCGTAAAGCCCACGAACATCACGCGCGCAGTTGGCACAATAGTCGATATTATAACCGTAAAGTGAAATGTTTCCATTCTCCAAATTACTTTTGCAGTCGCACGTGTTCGCGATTCACCGTCCGGAAGCTTTTATCGACTCAACGTGCACCCTCTGTGTTTCGTCGAGTTTTACACATGCACGGGAAGACGACCCACGACTGCGGAATGCGACTTTTATTTCTCGCTGTCTCCGCCTCAGTTTTAGGTTCCCTGACAAGTGCAACTTAGGGAATTTTCTTTTCGAACGGGTAATGGTCAGCGCGTACTCAATTTAATGCGGAATTCTTATAACGGTTTCTTGCCGTTTCTTAATAATGACAGGCGTTAATTTATTAAAGGCAAAGGACATATTATTTAAGAGCTTACTGTAGCCGTAGAATTTGCAAAAAAGTGATTTTTAAAAAATTGGCTTCAGAGATGCTTTGAACCATCTAGAATAGGGGGAAAAAAGTGTGGTACATGTAAAAATAAGGCCCACAGGTCCATGTGGTTCTGCGGTGGCAGTGGCTGACCCGTGTACGAGACGTCAACCTTTTTTCTCGGAACACAAGTTTTCAAAATGTTACGCAGCATCACCCGAACAATTTGCATTCTTATCACTTTAAATTTCGAGCACATCTTTAAAATAACATTCCGAAAAGAAATACGTACGGGATGTTCCATTTTTTTTTCTTGAAAGTAGGTTTTCAAAGTCGGTGAGCAAAAAATCTCAACAACTACTGCACCGACCTTTTTGAAGTTAATAGAGCTTTTTCTAGTTGTGAAAATGAACTATTTGGTCGGAGGATTTTTTCCCGATGTATTCTTTCGATTTAATAAACGATAAATGCCCACTTTTTTGCCGAAATCAAGACTCACTTGGAACAGGCGCCATTTTTTAAAATTTGATATTTCGGAAATTACTTCGATTAACCATAGGATAAAGTGATATACTAACGAACTCTGTTTGATTTTTTTAAAGCAGATAACTTGGTTCCAAAGGGAATTGCTCACTACAAAAGACGTTTTCGAAAGGTACTCCCCGGACGGCGGCTGTAAATCGATTGTAATTGAATATTTCTACCCAACAAAAATTACAGGGTGTTCTTAACGTGATACTTTTTCAAATATCGAATTTATTTAGAAATTTATCATCACGGTTTTTTTTAACCAAAAAATAAGCTGCTTTCGGCTGTTACGATTAGGCGTAACCCGTGAAAAGAAACAATTTTTGTTCGAATAGAGGTGTAATGCCGGAAAAAAAATGTGCGCGATTAATTCTTCCCCGACTCACAATCAATGGCCAAAAAATGGCTGAATTGCAGAAAAAAATTGCACCCATATTTTAAGTTGAGTCTAGATTTTAAATATCGAGTAAAAGGTGACTTCGTAATAAGTGCCAATATTACAACTATCATTGAAAATAACCTTTGAAAGGGAACAAAAATATAGATGCTATATAACATGTAGAAAAAGAGATTTTTATCTTACAGCGAAGTACGGAAATCTGTTAGAACAATCGAGCTTCATGATTTTTGCAATTACCGCCGAATCTCAGTTTGCGTTGCGATTGCAGAGTCCAAAGATATCTTTGACAATCTACTCGCCAATTGTCTCCAAAATGACTGCACATATTTGCATCCTCGAGATTTGCTCGAAGCTTGCACCAGCTCGAGTCGAATTTCGAATCGTCGATCGATAAAACATTATTCATGGAAAATACAGATCGATCTTTCGTCACGTGGAAGGTGTTGTAGTACATGGACATGTAAGTGGAGTGACAGTGAAAGGGTCGTAGTGCAACGTGCATGCACGCATGTGGGCCAGGGAAACCAACGGTCCATATGATGCAACTGGGTTAAGTGCTCGAATGCTTCTCGTTGTTACAGCGCCCAGATTATTTCGGGTAAATTCATGAAGACACACAGCAATTTACCTTTCCCAATAAGAGCACGCTTGCTCTCATAATTTTCACCCACAGGCTCCGATAATAACGGTGCATCACGTGAGCGAAACAATCATAATAGCAAACATTTACAGCAGTAAATATTATTACCAGCAAACATTCGTAATGGAATCTTCCGCCTTACATTGGACACTTAGAGATATGTGGGAGTCTCATAGAAATTCTGCCACGATGACAAAAATTAGTTGCATTATCCCTTCGTTTGTTTCAAGCCCATATGCAAAAATTTGGAACAGATCCTCTGACCCCTTGAAGAATTTTAGCACTTCCAATTTGGAGCGATTTTTTATGCATTCTTACGGGACGTTTTTGTACTCGCGGGTATGATGAGAAAGGTCATAACGAAAAAATGGTAGAGCATGTTTTAGATTTTTGTATGGCTGATTCATGAATCACCGAAGCTCTTTGGAAAATTTCACAACTACTCACTAGATAATTGTAGCGCAATTAATTGAAACCTACGGAGCTGTGCCTATTTTCTCCTTCGTTGTCGTCAGCTGTGGCATATTCACTCTCAAGAGTTTTGCCCTAATACGGTTAAATATTGATTCTCTTACTATCAGGCCCATCCACGTGGTATTTGCGAAAACTGTGCGGGGCGATTTGCTCATGCACTTTCTATAAATTGCTTCATAAAGGAGAAAAGGTCGATATTCTAGAGGAGCGTTTGCACTTAAGGCCGGAGCCTGAATTAGAAGGTCCAAAAAATCGTTTTTTATTTAATTGCTTAAATTGATATATAAACTATCCGAGAATATATTTACAAAGTTACAGAGGCTAATTGTAGATATTTTCGAAGACACAAGGACAAAAGCAAAAAAGCGATTGATATTTGATATTGATATTTCCTTCTATTGAACATTTTGAAGCGTGTTTTCTCCAGTTTTCATTTTCACGAATTTTCCAAATTGGTGGGCGTGATAGCGAAAAAACTAAGAGGCCTATTGAATTAAACCAAAGTTTATTTTATTCAGTATAAAAATCTCTTCTAAGTGAATTAAAAAGGTCGTTAAAAAAGTCTTTTTAAATCATTTTTATAGCACGTTAAAGTGTTTTTTGTAAACACATTTTTTTCAAACCTGAGGAAAGTTATATTTTTATGATTTTTTAAGCATTTTCTTAATTCAGCCAGAAGAAAAATACAGGGTAGACCAATAACTATTAGCACCTTGGATATCTTCGAAACTATAAGGTTCACAGGAATATTTGCTGAAATGAAATTGCACAGTATGAAAGGGGCCATCCGATAGCGATAATAGTTTTTTTTGCAGGAGGAGGTACTTCGGACGTTTGAAGGTCAACTCAATTTTTTTAATGGATCAGTATATTTTTTTCTGTATCATGAAAGAGGAGCTCAAAACGAGTTCAACGACTTATAACATAAGGGCATAAAAAGTACAGAAAGGTAAAGTACATAAAAAGTACAGGAAAAGCACAGTAAATGCGTACAGTTACGGCAGTAAATAAAATGACTACGTTTATAGTAAGCGCTCAAAATGACGACCATCAGTATCAATGCAACATTGGATTCTTTTTTCGATTGATTGACTTGCAAGTTTTACAGCGTCAGAACTTATTGATGCACAGGCTATAATAATTCTTTGTTGCATGTCGTCAAGTGTAGTTGGTCTTATCATGTTTATCTTATCCTGCAAACTTATTGAAGTGTCCTTGAAACAGTGTTTATTTCCAGTGAAGTAAATCGTAAGTATTATCGCCTTTCTGTACTTTCTGTACCTGTCTAAGAAATGTGTAAACGTACATAATACTGTACGCATTGATATTGATGGTCGTCATTGCGAACACTTACTATAAACGTAGTCATTTTATTTGCTAGCGAAACTGTAAGTATTATCGCCTTTCTGTACTTTCTATAGCCTTCAATGACCGTATGTTATAGGTCGTTGAACTCGTTTTAAGCTCCTGTTTCATGATACAGAAAAAAACATACCGATCCATTTTAAAAAATGGAGTTGACCTTCAAATGTCCGAAGTACCTCCACCTGCAAAAAAAACTATTATTGCTATCGGATGGCCCCTTCCGTACTGTGCAATTTCATTTCAGCAAATATTTCTGTGAACCTTATAGATTCGAAGACATCCAAGGTGCTAATAGTTATTGATCCACCCTGTATACGACAATTGAAAATTTTATTGGTTTTCTTGTTTCAGTCAAGAATTACGAGCTGCATCTTTCCCGCCGATTGAGGACTGCAGTGGCAAGACGCACATGGAATAGGCTGATAAATCTGAAGTCATTTATTGTTTTATGTTGAAACATTTTTTTATACATTTCAAATATATATGAAAAAAAACATCAATGTTTACTGGCCTCACTTATTTTTTTCCCTTCTAAAAAAATACCCGAAAAAACGCTTTTTTGGACCTTCTGTGGTGGTGCCTGTAGGTGGTGTCTGGCGGTGCTTCCGCCAGACACCACTACACGAGCGTATCGCTCACCTACGCCCATGCAGAAATTTTTTGGGGACTCCCCAGATCCTACCAGATCCCTATGGGGATTTGATAGGGACGCCCCAAGTAAGGAGTCCACACTGGAATCCAAATAGATTTGTTGGGGATTCCCCAGATTCTACCAGATCCTTATGGGGATTTGATAGGGACGGCCCAGGTAGGGTGTCCACATTGGAATCCAAATGTATTTGTTCGTGACTCCCCAGGTTCTACCAGATCCTTATGGGGATTTGATATGGATACCCCAGGTAGGGAGACCACATTGGAATCCAAATGGATCCTGGGCTGTTTCCAGATTAACGTGGTTTGAGAATTTTTTACTAGAAATTATATAAAATGGGATTTCGCGACGCTCTGTAAACAATTATTCTTTGATGGTCCCGTGCACAGATTTGCTTGGGAGTTTCAAGATGCACCAACGTGTTTCTAGGAATTTGTTAGGATATCGAATACTACAATATATAATTATATTCTTTAGTAACTTCTTTACTTTAGTGCTTACCCATATTGTATGTTTATAGTTTGTTATAGGCTAGTATTTTTTATACGAATAAAAAAACTTGTTATAAATTTTAATATGCACACTTTTTGAATTTTTAATACTTGTGCGCATAAAAATTTCCTTTGGACGTGACGGCAATCGGGTTACGATTGCGTCTGCGGTTTATCGCTGTGGGTGTGGAGTTTTGTTAGAGCGGCTTAAATGAGGTTTTAAAAGAAAATTAAATGTAAGTATGAAATCATATTTTTATAAACATGATATATATTACACATTCGCTTAAGTTTGTAGCCCGTAACAGCAATTTCCACCCGACCTGGTGGATTTCATCGGGATCCAATAGGGATTCCCCATCGGGATCTAACAGGGATTCCTTGTCGGGAGCCAATAGGAATTCCCTATCGGGATCCAATAAGGATTCAGAAAATCGCTTCCGACAAAAGAAAGACGTCGGGCGATAGAACATAAGCGGCGCAGGGTACATATATATTCGTGTCGTCGTTGAAAAGCGCACGACGATCGAGTTACTGCGCAATCGCGATCGTAAAATTTATTTACTCCAAACACGCATTAATGTTTGTTGCATTCCAATGATGCAAGCATCAACCTTATTAAAGTGTTTAAATTTTATATCGTATGAAAAGTATTCAAAGAATATCCCGCCCATAACTGCACAAGTATTTTTGCTTAATAATGGTATAAAAAGTGTATAAAAACTACGTTACAGCATAAAAAGTATTTAAAGTATTTTGAAAAAGTTCATAAAGTATAAAAAGTACTCGAAGATATAGATATAAGATATAAGTATTCGAAGAATACTATACAAAGCACTATAAATATTCAGTATGGGTAAACAATTAAAAAAAAAACAAAATAAGTATATTGTGGTATTCGATATGTACTCCTTTGTAAACAATAAATTGATCTCTTTAGTGTATCGATGCTTTTATTTTTTGTAGCATTTTGGGCTTACAGAATGCGATATGATCGATCAAGCATCGTATCGGATTCCGTTCAATACTGTGGGGAAGCTTTAAGATTCTTACATTGGATTCCGATGGGAATTCCCTATTGGATCCTAATAGGGAATCCCTATGGAATCCCTATGGAATCCCGATAGGAATCCCTACTGGATCCCGATGGGAATCCCTTTTGGATCCCGATGGGAATCCCTTTTGGATCCCGATGGGGAGTCCCTCTTGGAATCCAATGTACGAGCGTGACGTTTCCTGATAGGGATCCAATGGGGTGTCCCGTTGGATCCCTATCAGGGAGTAGGGAGAAGTAGGGGAATCCTATAGGATTCCAAACACAATTTCTACCTGGGCGTACGCTGGCTCATCGGGCGCACCTGATTGGCCAGCCTTTAAAAATTAATAATAATTCAGGCGTTGATATGAAATCCACACATACTTATATCAATTGACTCAGAATTTCACCCCCAACCCCCCATTTCAGGGAACGCATTCACTTCCGGGACACCTTGTGTATCCCTCTATCGTCCCTACCTCGGGCATTGCGAAATTATTATTATTACCATTAAAAAATGCTAACTTTGAAAAAATGGGGCGAAAAAGTAACGTTTGCCAGTCAATCGCATTAAATTTTGTTTCGTCTTTGCCACCTGCCATAATGACATTCTTATTGATCAAGAAAATTAGTTTTATTTCTGTTTCAGATGAATGGGAGATTTGGAATCATGACAATCGCCTCAACCCTTTTTTTCATGGCATTATTTAGAGGCTCAAAACATTCTGAATTTTTGTTATTTTCCAAGTTCTTGAAACGTCAATAAAAAAACTAAAAAATGGATGAGAAAATTTTTGTTTTTTTTATCACGCCCGAAAAAACGCTCGAAATGTAGGCCTCCAGACTAGAATACAGCCCTAATACACGTGTATCAACGTATAACCAAGGATTCGGAATTAATTCGAGAAATGTATCGCAATTTATCGAATGGAGTAGATCTTCAGCCGGATGTCCGAAAATGAAATAATATATCGAGAGACTTCTGCCGTCCGATCAGTGAAAATAAGAAGGGCCATTCGACTTCTAATGAAATACTTACATTCTACCGCGCTTGTCGCAAGAGAGAATGAGTGTAAAAAAATCATGGAGATCCTTTGGGGTCTTACAACGGAGTGATTACGAGAAAAATTGTTCCACTGTTCTTACCATTGGTCGGATGGCGATGTTCCCGATAGCCAGGATTGTTTATCGTCGTCGAACGTTGATCAGGAACTGCCCCAAGCTTCGTGGGATCACCGCCTCGCCTCGCATAAATGCCCTCATAAACTGCAGACACGAGAACTCCAAAATTAAGTGCTATAGCTGCTATCTGCAAGAAAACGAGTACAAAAAAATAAAAGGCGATGAAGAAGGCTTCGTTCTGACGAGGAACATTACTTGAGTATCCGCCTTCGATTTTGCTGAAAATTGTTACGTGGGAAAGTATTGAAAACTATTAGATGGGTGTTTTTTTATCGGCGGAAAAACGGGATTAAGACCGGAGTCTGAATTCGAAGGTCCGAAAAATCGTTTTTGTTAATTGCTTAAATCGATATATAAACTATCCAAGAACATATTTACAAAGTTACAGAGGCCAACTATAAATATTTTCGAAGATACAAGGCCACGAGCAGAGAAGCGATTGATATTTGATATTCATATTTCTTCTTGTTAAACATTTTAAAGCCCGTTTTCTCCAACTAAACGACCTATTTAATCAAACCAGAGTCTATTTTCTTCGGTATGATAATCTGGTCTAAGTAAATTAAAAAGTTCGTTAAAAAGGATTGTTAAATAATTTTTATAGCACGTTAAAGTGTCTTTTTTCAACAGATTTTTTTTAAACCTGAGAAAAGTTATAATTTCATGATTTTTTCAGCTTTTTCTTAATTCACCCAGAAGAAAAATATATGACAGTTGAACATTTTATTGTTTTTTTTGTTTCAGTCACGAATTACGAGCTGCATCTTTCCCGCCGATTGGATACTACTGTGGCAAGACGCACATGGCTGATAAATCTGCAGCCACTTATAGTTTCATGTTAAAATATTTTTTTCATACATTTCAAATACACAAGATGCCTCAATTTTAACTGGTCTCACTTGTTTTTTTCCCTTCTAAAAAATATGCCGAAAAAACGGTTTTTGGACATTCTAATACAAGCTCCCGCCTTAAGAGCGGAAATCACCCGTCAAAGAAAGACCCTTAATTGTCTTTCAATAATTCTATAGTGCATTTTTCATCGCTTTACCTACGAAGAATTGTGATTTTTGTTTCGTTAATATTGGTGGACTGCTTGTGGGTGCAATTGCATAATCACCCCGCGACAGCGATTCCGCCAATAAAAAAATACGTGCGTAGTAGTTTTCAATGCTTTATCACATATATGAGTTACAACAAAATCAAAGTCGGACGCTTCAGTGATGTTCCTTGTGACTCAATGAATTTAGTTGGGAGATAAATTGCTTATAGGAGGAGAAAAATGATATTTTATCGTGAATTTTCGACAACTCGATATTCCACAAAGATTTACCATCGATTTTTTTACAAAAATACCAGCCTTCAATATTGATGGACCCACAGGGAAAGTTCATAGGAAAGAATATATTTTTAACGCAGAAAATTTATATTATTTGTACCCTCCATATATTTTAAAGAATTGATCAACGATTTTGAAGAACATATGGCGAATTCATATTTCCACGGAGTATTTGCATTTACCTGAAAAACGTAACACAATGCACATAAACCATTTAGTACCATGCACATAAAAATGGGACGAATCGAATAAAAATTTGACCTATCGGAGAAGAAACTTCTCAAACTACGAGACGAAGTTTCGAGTCGGGAAGTCAGTGCACATCAGCTTTACTAATTAACTTTGGTTCAAAACCCAGTTACAAAATATCTCAAATTTCCAGCACTCGGTTACCATCACCAAAAAGAAAATAATGCGTATACTTCCCGATGAATTCACCACGTAATACTATACTACAGTGTAATTTTATCTACGCACGAAAACCTTCATCAGCTTTCCCCGAGAGCACTCGCTGCCTTTCTCACTCGTCTATTCTCTTCCGGTAAATGTCCCTGGCATTCCAGTCGTCTAATTAAGTGTGTCTCGAATGACAATTTAATCCGGCATTCGTTTTTGTCTCGCCCTAGGTATGCCACTGTTATTCGGGTGGCATAGGTATTATAGCAAGAAAATACGTGAGAGGGACGATAATAAAAGTGGTCCTGTGGTCATGATCTTTATGCCTTTTTGACACCGTCACTCTGGTACATTTCACGCCCTACGAGGACAAGAGTACGAGGGAGACAAAGAAATGAAGTAGCTGCTGAAATTTAATTAAACGAAACAAAAGAACAGCTTCCGTGGATTCGTCCCACATTAAGGAAATACCCATACATCGCGAGAAACCGCAGCCATCATTAAGCTTTTGCTCGTGTTTTTTGTACAACATGTTCTCTTCCCCAACCGGCCGTCCCATATCTTGAACATTTGTTGCACTTACTTTCATCATCTTTTTTATAAGTAAAATTGACAACATAGCTGATAGTCACGTAACGCACATAAATTATGAAGATTTAATCACACGTTCATGTTAACATTAATATCAAACTTTTACAAGACTTTAAAAAATAATCAACTAATTTCATCATTAGTTAATCCAGTTACCAATCTTTAAACTTCATTTTCAGTAAGTACTCGATTAAATGTTTTAGTTCTCTTTTTTTCTAACAATCAGCCAAACACTTTTTTAGATTAATTTTTTTTCAGCAATGTTGTTCTCTCCGCTAAGGAGTGATATATGATAGAATCGTTCCTGAAGCATTGTACTCCCAAGCAGCGATAAGCATAACAAAATTACATTGTAATTGGATTATTAATCTGTTTAAAAAGTCATTCAATTACAGAGTAATGTTATTGAATTGCATTTCATTACATTGTAATCAAATTACTCAGTACATATTATGTAATCCGTTATTATGTATGTAATTACAAAGTAATCTGATTAGAATGTATTCAAATACTTTGTCATCTAATTACGTTGTTATTATTTATGGCATAATAGAGGAGAAATATCTGATCCTCTAAAGTTGGGTCAAGTGTGGTGTGTGCGCGACTGTCAACTTTAGAAACATACATCTTTTGTGCCTGGTAGACACGCAAACAGCGCACACTACTGTAACGTGCAATTACACGAATTATCAAAAATAAGGTCCACTCGCGCTCGTGAATTGCAAGAACTGTAACTCGGATTTTTGTAACACGCACAATTACATTATTTGAATCAATATGTAATCTATTGATTTGTATCAGATTAGCTTCTAATTAAATTACACCGTAATTTTTTACACTTGGTACTTGTGCTAACTAGTTACTTCAGCCATCTAGTACAAAGTAATTTAATTGTCAATTACATCAGTAATTGTAACTGTTAGTTGTTAATTTAATTACTTTTTTGCCCAACTCTGCTTCTAAGCCACGCTTTTATCAATCTCATAGTGGAAAAACTCCTCTCACAGCCGGCGGAGCTCACTGGTGGTACTATTGCGGCTTGAGATTACGACGAAGAGGTGGTTCGGGGTTCTACGCATTTTTTAAAATGCTTACTTGCGTCAAACAAATCAAACTAATCGATTAATGTATTTAATTATTTTGGGTCGACTTTTTCTGGGGGCGACACCAGGATTTCTCGGGAGAGGGGGGGGGACCACTGGCCCTCTCCTGGCTACGGCACTGCTCATCGCTCTTCCCTTGATCCGTTCCTAGCTTTACTCTACTGAACAATGTCGCGCAAAATTGTCATTATATGGATACGTTTTGAAGTAGTCCATTTGGCAAATCTCTGAGTATTCCCAGCTACCTTGCTCTGCTTTGGTTTGTTGCGACGTTCCATTTTAATCTCATCCTTGGCTTCGCTCAGGAGATTTCGTCTTCTTTTTTCACTCATATTGATCACATCAAGCGATCATATATTCACCACAAACTAGGTATTGATTCATCGTTTGGCTAATCGGCACATTACCGCAGCGAAAATATATCCAACTCAAAATGATCCGAGTATGAGTTTATTTGGAAACGGTTCAAAGAGCCGGAAGTCAACAATTTTGAGGCCGTACACAGTGATCGGACGCGCACGGTCGACTGTACGACGAGGATTGCCGTCCCATTGTTTTAAAGGAGCAACCAGAAGAAGCCTTGCGACGCAGTCGAGGTGTACATACCAAGTAATCGCTATGAGAGCTTAAACGCGAGACACCTGCTTGAACTCCGACAACTAACACGTATTGTCGGCTACGTCCGAGTCACAGGTGCTTCCACCGAGATACTGCTTTGTTCTGCCAAATCGCGACACTCCTATCACGAGTTGCAGCGACCATTCCTTAAGATCGACTTCCGGTGTACTCGGTTAGTTTTCCATATCCCGCGATATCGGCTGTTCTGTAACTGCTTTTGCGGCGAGGGGATCGCGGAAACTCCCCGAGAATATCTAATACCCCCGTCTCCTATTACGAGCGAAATCTTGAAAATAATGTTCAGCCTGCACTTCGTTGTGTTATGTCGTTGCATATCGTAACGAAATTGCGCAATGAGAATGGGCGTCAACGCGTAACTATAGTTATATTGGCGTAATCTACAGCTACATTAGGTGTAATTGCTGTGTGTATGTGTAACCAATCCAGTACGCTGCGTCCAGCAAAGGAGACTGGCAGCAATTCCAACACTTTATTCAATCTTCGATTTTCGGTACAAAAATAGATAATAACCCGGAATAGTTGCAATTTGCGGTGACGATTGATGCTTTAGATCCAAAATAGCGAGTTACCTAAAGCCATTGTCTTCTGTGCAGTCCACATCGGACCTATTTCTTTTCTTGTTACTCTCTTTTTGATATTGTTCTTTCTATATTGATTCAAATGAGCTTTTTCCGTGGATTAAATACCTTATCGAACGAATAACTGTGGTCCTTCGGGTTCCATGCGACTGCGAAAGTTTGAGACGAGAGCGAGAGCAATGTGCTAAAGACCAACACGAAATAAGGGGGGGAAGTGTAACGAGCAGGCCGCTCGGTAATCATTGACTCAAGGAACCCAAGTACAGGACTGCTTGAGCATTATTTGATCATTTTCGGAAGGTAGGTTTGATGGAAGATCAACATAGTGGAAAAACAGAGATCAAAGTAGGGAGGGGGCAGAGAAAATAGTGAAAATAAAACGAAGATGCAGATGTGCTAACGTTAAAAGAAATAAATTACCTGCATGTAAAATGCTTCTCCTCTTGTAACCTCGAAACTATTGGCTCGATCGTCTGTCTGCAGAGCGAATAGACTCGCCGCTACTATGGACAGGCACGCTGAAAGAAATATAAAACCGGTACGATTAATTGTTATGAAATTTTGTCCTTCACATTATTACGAGAATGAGGAGGGGTTGGAGGGAAATTGTAAGGTGAACTAGATTTTTCATTAATGGTTTCCTAGGCTTGCACACATTAACTGCTAAATCAAATCATTGGTGGAGGATGATTTTCACAGCTCGATTGTGAAATTGCTGGGAATACAGTCATACCATAACTGAGTAAAAAGAGAACAGCCGTTACTGCATTATAACTTGAAATGTTGATAATTAGCCTTACTAGCGAAGAGAAGCATTTCTGACATTATGCTGCAATGCCAACCACGTAAAACATTTCAAATCTGAAAAAGTACAGCAAAGCACTTTCCAGTGTCGATTGTACTTGTTTTCTATTGCTTGTTCAGCTATGATGTTTTTGTTATTTCATGTTATCTCATACAAGGTGAGTCACGAGAAACAGAACACCTGAATATCTTTGTTGGATTTGAAGATACGAAGTATGTACATATCGTAATTTGAATGGTTTGGAAGGACGCGCATGGTTTTCATAATGTTTTTTTTTTTCGGTTTTTTTTCACGGTATCCAAACGAATTCAACCATGTAACATAGCATGACCTTCAACCCAAAAAAAATGAATAATTGTCGTACTGCTTCCCTTAAGCGCTGTGGACTCTCTCCATAAATGAAAATCATGTCGCTCTTTTCTTCCTTCGAGTAACGGATTGTGAAACAATCATCGATAAACTGATAAATTAGAAATTCTAGAAATTTCAGAAATCTAATAGCAAGAAGGCATTCAGAGTATCAAATAGCTGATAAACACGATTCTGTACATCCGAATAGGTAAACGTGTTTCGTAAATCCTCTGTCATCGCCGAACATGTCAATCAGTTGTGTTGTTGTGATACATTTGAATGTAGCAGCTCACAGGAATCATTTAGCGTAACAGAAATAAACAAAAAACTCTTACACGTTGGAGTATTATTTATCAAGAGCAGATATGCTCTTGCACCTAGATGGTCGAGGTCGAGGATTTAGAAGCTATGGACATTCCGTCGACCGTAGAAGACCTACACTATGGGCCTGGTATCGATGATTCCATGTAAGTTGACAAATTTCATGATTTATTCATTCCCAAATGTTCAAACGCGTTTTTCTCAAAACCACGTTTTTCAAATCGGTACCCAAAATGTCTCGAAAACCAATGAACCGATTGCCTTGAGGTTTTTTGTGGTTATTCTATACACCATTATCTAGTACTTGTCATAAGATTTTTGTTTTTGTTACTTAGTTTTTGTTTTATAGGCAAAATAATAACTAATTTTTGGCCCAAAAATCACTATTTATGTTCAAACGTCCGCCATTTTGTCATCAATCGATATTTTCAAAATCGGCTGTGACAAGTACTAGATTATAGTATCTAATTTAATAATCTTTTTGGTTTTTTTTCAGATGATTTTTGAAGTAACGCCAGTGAATACCGTATACGCAGATTTTTTTACGACGCTCCAAGGATCATACAATATCCTTGTATAATTTGATATTTTTAAATAAAGAAAATTAAACATATTTTTGAATGTATATACTTTTATATAACTAAAACCCCAATTCGAAATTTCAAACAGTTTTCCTTGAAAAAATTCACAAAAATTACCTTTTTTCCGACTCCTAGGTGTATATCTCTCCTTAAATATTTCTGGGTTAAAGGTCCTTTCAAAGTCATACTATGTTACATAGTTGAATTCATTTGGACGCCCGTTACAATGTGCAAGGGGAATAAATATGTCATTTAATTTTGTTTTAAACTTTGATGACCTTGAAACAAACGAAAAAAAAATTAAATTTATAAAAATATTATGATAGCCACGTGCGTCCTTCCAAACCATTCAAATTCCGATATGTACATACTTCGTATTTTCAAATCCAACATAGATATTCAGGTGTTCTGTTTCTCGTGATGCACCCTGTATATGAAGATCGGTGACAAAAAAAAATGATCAAACTGAAATATCGCCGGCTGTATCAGCCCAGGTTCTCCACAGTTTCCCTTTGCTCTGTGTGAAAATGAGTCCAAATAACGAAAAATACCGAAGTGACAAGTGTGCAATGAATGAGAAAGGGT
This sequence comes from Ophion obscuratus, assembly GCA_964007375.1. Taxonomy (NCBI): domain Eukaryota; kingdom Metazoa; phylum Arthropoda; class Insecta; order Hymenoptera; family Ichneumonidae; genus Ophion; species Ophion obscuratus. Next base: position 35,652,278 of record OZ023313.1, on the reverse strand, counting down.
TGGAATCGTAAAAGTCCGAAAGGGCAAACGAAGGTTCACTGGAAGTAAAGTAGAATAAAATACTTACTGGCAAGGGTCGCTAAGGCAACTTTGCTGATTAGCGCAGTGCTGTAGGCCAAGACGACGCGTTTTGCCGACGATGCCATAGCAAGTTGGAGAACGGAAATACCTACGAGAATTGCTAGAAATGCGGATGCACTGGCCGCGGCAATGCCTGCCACCCACACAGCGGCTGAAATTTCAAAGGTCAAAAGTGAAAGGCCGCCGTACCAATCCCCGTGTCTCGAAATACTCACTACATGTATGCAAATATGTACGAAAACTTGGTACTTCTCGTAAGTTATTTTTCATATTTAGTACATAATATAAGACCATCGTCATTTTTTTAAATGATAAAGCTACGAACTTACCAACTGGCTGAAATCTTGAGACTCCCTGACCGCACCTCTCACGTCCGTATAATAATAATTTGCATTGTCTCCACGGACCGAAGTATCCTTCTTCTGATGCACTTCGAGCTGAAATTTCATAAATGAAAAAAAAAACTTATCAGTTATTCCATTTATTCTTATTTTCTCTAAAAATTCACTAGTATTGTTGAAACATCATTTATTGAGTATTTATTAAGTATTGTTACTCCTTCGTACACTGTGCTCGGGTTTTTACGTTACATCCTAATTTTCCATTAAATCAATGATGTGGAAGCTTACATCGTTGAAATGCAACGGACATTTTTTTCAATTTTTATTTCTTCATTTTCTTTATCCGAAAAAAAGTTAAAATGATTTTCGTTGCTCAATTGTCCGCCTTTATTGCGAGTATTCTATTGTCTACTCCAACATTCTATTGACTCTTATATTTTGACATAATTTTTTTAAGGAGATTGAAGTTTGCATCGTTGGAACGCAACGATGTTTTTCTTTATCTTTATCATTATCCAGAGTCTTCTTGCACATTGAGGTTGTGAATCTCTCATAAAAATACGTAAAATCATTTGAGTGATTTTCACTCAATTCGTGCCTAAATCGACCAAATCGAGTTGGGTCAATTGAAAAAATTCTAATTTTTGTTGCGTTCCAACGATGCAAACTTTAACGTTTTTTTTTTATATCACGTCATACAATAAATTACCCTGAATAAAACATTAAAAACAACATCACAAACATAATTGATCTCTTAGCATAAACTCCAGTGGTTTAAGAATAATAATGAAACTGTCGTCTCTTGTCAGTTTTCTCTTTCTTCTGTTATTGTTCCTCGGATGTCTCGTTTTGTCATGTGATCACCAATATTTTTCCCCAATTTGCTAATAGTGTGTGGATGAATGCGTTGACGTTAATTCAAAAAGAGAAGAATTAGGCACTTTATTTTTAAGTTGAATCTCGTTATACGGCCAAACTCTTCTTTGTCCGTATAACGAGATGCATAATTTCGCGCATCCAGACTGAATAAGTTTCGTAACTGGGTGGATAATGAGCCTCCGAGCCAAGCGAAGAGTCTATATCCGGACGGGATGCCGTCACTCTCGCTCGCCCGTCTGGGTGTGAATTTTAGCGACGAGTCCGTCGAGCGAAAATCCTCTCGAACGTGGCAAAGACAAGGAGTTTGGGACAGTTTTTTGTGCTTATAAAATACTGAAACTGCGGTGCATAACTGCATACGCTGATGCATCGTGTTGTATTGTATATTAAGGCAGTTTTGCTGTATACAATGATTCTAAACTGAGTTCTTATTACGTTCGTGAACGAAAACCTTTCATGGAGTCTAGAAGACGTTTTTAAGGGGGAGATACCTTTAGGCGAAAAAAAATTGCGGACTTCGGTGATTTTTTTTAAGCAAAGATTTCTTCACCGTTTTTTAGACTTAGGGTACGTTTTATTACTACTTTTGGCTGCTACATGGTAATTTCATTTTTTTTATTACTCTTTAAAAAACGGCGGAGGTATGGCGCTGTCTTCTCAACGGGTTTAGCGGATGTTGTCAGCCGGCGTGACAGGTAGCGTCGGCAGAATTAACCCGAAAAAATAACCAACGAAAATGTTTTATTCACTAACACCCATATGCAGGATATGCACCAAGAAAAGTGAGCAATGTTGAAAATCAATGAAATAGTACGCCTTAAAACAAAAAGATTGAATTTTGCAAAAAAAATGGCCACATTTTGTAATAACGGAATACTTTTATATTTTCCAAAAAATGTATAATCATGTCTTAGATAATAAGATTAGAAAGATTTATGCCATTTTTCACCAGAATCGGTCGATTACTTTTTTAGTTATATGTCACGCCAGTTATTTTTTTTTTTTTTTTTATTTCAAGTTTTACTTGCACAGCCTTTTCGGCTTTTTACAAGGCTCCACTTATATGTCCACCGCTCTACACTTGTTCTTTCTCTCCATCATCCCCCCTCCCCATTGCGGCCGCAGCCGACTTCCCCCTCTGTATTATATTCATCATGACATTTCTGTCATGGGTATAGGGAAACTGCGGAAAACCTATACCAATACAGCCGGTCACGAGTTCGCTTCCCAGCCTCGGAGCTAGTCGCGTTTCGTCGAGAAATAGCTCACAGGCTACAGCCATACCCATCCGACACACACACGTACCGGTCCGTGTGTATGTCACGCCAGTTTTAAAAATTCAGTTTAGAAGACTGTGTAATACCTGCGCGATTTTTAAAGATTAATCATTTAAAAAATGCCATGTAACAGCAAAAATTAGTAATAAAATATACCCTATGTCTCGAAAATGGTGAAGAAATCTTTCCTTTAATAAAAAATCATAAAAATTAGCAATTGTTTTCCTCGCCTAAAGGTATCTCTCCCCTTAACACTGCTGTCATTATTATGGTCATCTAGTATTATGGCTAATCTCCTTTTTCTTTGTAGCTTCTACCAGCTACATTTCCATCAAGGAAGAAGAAGCCAAACCAATTAACTTCAATTGTACAAATACTCGTAAAGAATATATTTTCCTTTTTACAATAACACATATAATGTCTGCTCCGAATAACAAAGCGTTGCCTTCTCCGCACTCTGTACAGATCGCGTTTCACATAGTCGTCGCTCCGACACCCACGTCGGGGACTCTGCATTCAGTGGAATATGCACACAACGCATTTGTAAGGCATACAAGCGAAGCGAAAATATAACAAGAACAATGTGTACCGAAATATTTCACGTTTGAGTAATCAACGGTAGAGCCCTTTACAGAGCTTGCTGGCGTTGAAGTTTGCTTCGCTGGGTCGCACCAAAATTCTTTATTATATTATTATTTCGATACTTGTATTGCCATATAAAACCTTGTTTTGCTAATTTCGGTTGTAAATTTCTAAATAAGTTACCGAAAAAATGTTTGACAGATTTTCGTAGCTCAGATCTGCCGAATGAAATTTGAGAAATGTAAAAAACATTAATTTAATTGGAATCCAACGAAGTAAACTTCAATCTGATAAAAATCTACCGAAAAATCTACAAATGCTACCTATCTTATCGGTGTACGGTTAGCGTGCCCGGGAACCTCAAACTACTCGGTCAGGATAATTAACAACGAATATTATTGGTACTTATTCTCTTAATTAGTCATAATTACTTAATATTAATTTGATAACTATGTTCAGAGATTATACATTTCTGAATTTTCTATTTTTTATTTTCTGAATTTTTCTATTTCCTATTTTGTATTTCTAGGCAAATACAAAATAACGCGGATTTTTTTTCACACATACATTTTTTTTGAGAATATCGTAATATTGTTAAAGTTTTTGATTTCTCCGAGATTATAGACAGTTTTAGTCCACACTTGAGCGAGAAAAAGTTATAGAAAATAATTATACAAAGTAATGAAAACACTTAATGTAATCACCGAATGTTCAAAAATGCATATTTGTACAAATAGATGTAGAAAAATAGTTCGGAAACGTACGTTTAATATGACGATTATTTGAAAGCTAACATTTGGTAACAGACAATCGGCTCCGTGCGCGCATAAGCATAGGGCGCTCCCCTCGTACTTTACTCCCGACAGCTAAATCTCCTAACAAATGCTACTATTAAAACATTTATGTTTGAAAATCCGCGCAATCGCTTATGAGGCTATTGTTTTTAAATCCGAAGTCATAATTTTGTTATCACGCATCCCTAAACCCATTCAGAAAAACGCAGTTTTATCAGATGAAAAAGTTATTGTAATCTTTATTTTTAATCGATCATTTATCGGTAATTCGGTGTATTTTTTTAACATAAAACTCTTTTAGCATAAAGTAGCTTTTTAGCATAAAGAAGCTCTTCTTGTATTGGGCAGTTGAGAGATATTCGATCGGTTAGAGCTCGCAGAAAATCTCTTCTCTCACGGTAATCGATCTGGACTTTTCGTTATGATCGGCTGGATCCGATACTCGAGTGATGTCTCGTCACAGACTATTTTTTTTCTCAAATGTAACCGGTCTCTCTGACCGTATCGAAACTTGGTGCGGCGTCAACCAAACCTAGGTTGGAATATCAATAAATCGAATGTACGACGATGCAAGGAACGACAAGATAGCGCGTCGTTTCGAAATAGTGGGTGAGCTTACTTTTCCATTTCATAATCTTCTATTCACCTCTCAACGCAGTGAATATCAATATTTTTAATAATAATTTCAGGTCTGCATAGTAAATATTCTCTAGCACTCAAAAAATGTTTGAGTATGTGTATGTTTTTATATTGGATTTTTTTTACAATATTCCCGTCCACGAAGCATTATATGTTCGATCTTATAGTATTTCTATTTCAGACATTTAAGATTCCCTCAATTAAATTCGCTGCATAACGAACGAATCTTAATAAAAATCGAAGACGTGTAAGGGATTTTCCCGGGCAAAATAAAAAATGTACTCCTCCAAGATCCTAATAGTGAAAAGGATTAAAATATATATAATATATATTGAGTTAAAATGTTGCCTGTGATTTGCGAAGTTGTCTATAAAGATTTGTACCATATCATAAGACACGGCCTGCTATATGCGTATTTGGTGTAATATTGAAGTGTCGATTCAAGGCATTAATGCCCGTCTATTAAATGCATAGAATATTTCATAAATCCAAATTAAAATACGCATCTAAGAGTTTTACCTCGATGATTTTTTATCGCAATTCGTCATTCGCTGCCCTTCTATAACGATTTATTTCAAAGAAAATATTTCGCCTACGAATGGAATCGAACCTACAATCTACCTGTCCTATCTTCAGCCTACACTACGCGCGCTGTCACTACGCTATCGAGTGCTTCTGGCATTTTCATCGCAGGTACAGCGTGAGAGACAAAAGTGATTCCAGCTGTACTTCCGGAAAGCTGTTACCGCCAATTTCGATGAAATTCTGCACAGGTCTGTTTTTTTGATAATATAAGTCTATATAAGTCTATATAAGATAATATAAGATAATGTAAACTTAAGCGGATTTTTGCAGCATCGTGATAGTTTTGTACGATATAATAGTGATTTTCACCATATATAATATGACCTGCTATATGCATATATGCATGTGTGTCCTACAACAACAGAAGGCGAACTACAAGAAGGCGTGGTGAACTGATATCTCATTTTTGCAATGCAACAAACATACTATGTAACAATTAGTGACTCACGCGTAGTTCTCAAAAACATCAAGCCGTGGCTGCTCAAACTGCAAGTGATGTAGGTCTTCGCTATAGGTGTGCAGCGCCATAATCTTTCTCGAATAGTCACTTTTCATAAGGTTTTTTAACAAATTATACTCAGAAAACGTTAATGTTAACCACATAAATTGTACAAACTTGAAAAGAATAGTAGAAGTTTGACTGAACAAAATCTAACATACAGTATACAACATTAGGGGGCGTACGTAAATTACGTAGCGTAATTTGGGAGGAGGGCGCCCGTGTAGGGGGATCGTTAGTGGCCAACGATTGGCCGATGCTCGACGCCGAACTTGCCGACATTGGCACTCGAGCTTGGGCCGATCATCGACCGAGCCTCGGATGATAAGAGCGGCCCGATATTCGCAATCAATATTGGCCCTAGAATAGCTTATGAGAATCGGCCGAGCATCGCGTAGGAGTTCATTCGAGAATCGGCCAACAATAAGTCCAAGCAAAGTTGCCATTGGGACTCGAGCTTTGCTCGATTATGGACCGAGTCTTGGCGGATAATTGTGACCCGATATAAATCACCAAAATTGGTCCTGCACCGCCAAAAAAAATATTTTTCTATTGCAATTCGTCATTACCTGGTCTTTCGAAACGATTAGTTCGAAGAAAATATTTCACCTATATGGGACTCGAACCTTGAACCTACCTACTCATAGCTAAGCACGCTGCCCCTATGCTACCGAGTGCTTGTAACATCTGCATCGCAGATATGGCGTGGGAGACCAAATGGATTTTTATCATTATTTGTATCACATAAACTATACCAATTAGTTAATATCATTATGATAATTAGAGAGTTTTATCGAATGACATGTTGTACAATTTTCAAACATAACCTATGTGTATATATATATATATATATATATATATATATATATATATATATATATATATATAATTCCTCTCTCCCCACCCTCTCTACCCCCGTAACCCTTTAATATGTGTCTTGCAATAAAGACAGACCATTAGTTCATTAGTTCAAGTTTAGTTTGAATAAATAAATATATTCAAAATGAATAATTCCAATAATGGAATGCAAAAGGAAAAATTTGATTTCACGAGAAATCTAGTTAATTCAAATAAAAAATAAGTGAATAGACGTGGTTAGTTAATATTAATAGGATTTTTCGATCAGTATAGAATAGTTCATAAAAATCGGCAGAATATCGCGTATGAGCTCGTTCGAAAATCGGCCAACAATGAGTGCATTGATTTGGTAGTATATTTGTTAAGAGAAATGTCCAATGGACTCGCAAAAAGTATTTATCTCGTTTCTTAATGACTTCGACGCTAAATAATGAATCGTCAATATACGAATTGCGGTTCGATCATGCGTTACTTGGCCAAACATTGGCCTCGTATCGGCGAACCAACGTTGGCGAACCTGTACTTCACCAAACATCGGCCTCGTATCGACAAGCCAATCATTAGCGAGTCTTATATTTTGCCGAACATTGGGCTCGTATCGGCAAAAGCATAATTGGCGAGTCTATACTTCGCCAAACATCGACGTCGTATCGATAAACCAATAATGAACGAGTCTATACTTGGCCGAACATTGGCCTCGTATTGGCAAACCAATGATTGGCCAGTCTATACTTCACCAAACATTGGCCTCGTATCGACAAGCCAATGATTAGCGAGTCTATGTTTGGCAGAACATTGGCCGCGTATCGGAAAACCAATGATTGGCGAGTCTATACTTCGCCAAACATCGGCCTCGTATCGACAAGCCAATGATTAGCGAGTCTATATTTGGCCGAACATTGGCCTCGTATCGGCAAACCAATGTTGGCTAGTCAATACTCAGCCGAACATTGGCGTGCAATTGGGTAATCGATTATCGCCCCGCCAGCATTGGTCCAAGTATTAGCCGTTACGATTCGATTGGCGAAACCTACATGTGGGAGGGAGTCCGGCCATTGCAGGCAATAGGGTCCCACGTGCATGAGGGAAGGGGAGGCCAAGCTTTGCGTTACGATTTTAGAACTGCCAGAAATAGCAAAATTTCTGCATGTTCAAGTTTTGAATTTCAAACTCGCGCGCAATTTTACCGCGGGAGGTTGACAGCTTTCCATCTGAAATATCAGTTAAGGCCTTAGGCCACCGTAACGGGTATAAAATCATGTGTGAATTTAACCATTTTTTTCGTATGAAAAAGTGATTTACTCATAAAATTAATTACACATCTATTTAGTATGAATATCAAGCTGTTAAAAAATATATTTTTTTTTTCGATGTACAAAATAGCCGATTACTCGAAACTTGTCGAAAAAGCTTTTTTCCAATTGGTGTGACAAATAACTTCAACAATTTTCACTCGATTCACTTCAAATTTAAAAGTTATGTTCCTAATTGCATTTCGCAGAGAAGTACGTACGAAATTTCTGATTAATCGAAAACTTTTCATTTTATGAGTAGTTTATGAGCAGTCATAACGAAATTTCTCATTGAAAATTAATTTCTTAAGTTCAAATACCTAAAACTTTTAATGTGGATTGACGAGAATTTTTTTTTTTTGTTCTGGGTAAAAAATCGTAGATGCTGAATGTCACGCCGAGGAGCGCCTAAAAAAGAAGATAACAACAGAAAATATTCGTAGTCGGCCATTTTGTACATAAAAAAAAATATATATTTTCTATATGATATAGATGTGAAATTAATTTCATGATGTGTAATTAATTTCATGAGCGTAAACTAAATAGATGTGTAATTAATTTAATGTGTGAATCACTTTTTCATGCGAAAAAAATTGTTAAATTCGCACATGATTTTATACTCGTTAATGTGGCGTAAGGCCTAAGGGGAAAAATCACAATTTTGTACGAAAACCAAAACAAAAAACGGCTATGCATAACGATAGCTACATTTGTATACATATCGATCAATTTTTTACTTTTTATTCACAGATAACTTTTCATAAAGATAACGATGTGACAATGACGAGACATTTTTTTCGTCGCCAAATCGAGGCATATATCTCGGCTAATTTTAAAGTTTTTTTTCATAAAAATTGCTACAAAACTAGATGTAGTAGTAGTAATAAGAAGTTTTATTTGCATCGCCTTTTCGACTTTTTACAAAGCTGTTACACCGTTTAACATTCCGCCCTTACAATCTAATTATATCTTTCTGCTTTTATTATTTTTCATTTTCGTCACACTCTGCATTCTCTCCCTCCATCACTACCGTTTTTACACTCTCTTTCTATTTCCCTAAACAAATTACATATATTTACATCTATCTCCCCTTTTAGCAACCCTATTAGTTTATCTTCTACTCCCCCTTTATGCCTTTCCTACTTTACCCACTCCTCTATATATGTTTTCGCTTCCTTAGATATTACCCCTCTTGTATAAAACTAAATGAATATATAAAATAAAATGAACATAAACTCGATCCTTTCATAATTAGTGACGTCTATGAAAAAAAATCGCAATTAATGCTGACAAAGCACCCGTTGCGTAATGAAATAAAGGCCGGGGGAGATCCGGCCAGGCGTTACAGTCCCAGTACGTGGGGGGAGGGGGAGGACGGAAATTGGGGAATTTAGCATTACGTAATTTGTGTACGCCTTTTACTATAGTGAATAATTATTTCGGGGATGATAGATAGCCAAACACGCCACCTAAATCACAGGTTCAGAAATACTTTACGTTTATGGTTGTGATAACCATATTATGATTGCGGTGTCAATAAACCATAGGAATTTTTACTATCTCCTGTTTTGAGGGGCCAGTCCACTTTGAAAATTTCAAAAAATCGAAAGCAAGCAAGACTTGAAGAAATCGACGATGATGAGCCATGAAAAGGGATTTTGTACGGTGCAGGAATTGCCGATTGAGTTTAGGTAAGAGTTGTTCATAATATAAACTTCAAACGCGTTTTTCTCGAAACAACGTTTTCAAAATCTAGCTCCATCGTATATCTAAAACTAATAAACCGATTCTCTTGAAATTTGAACCACATATTGTAAACATGATTCGCAACAAGATGACCTTCGATGGTTTTAAAATTTTGATTTTTACTCTTTTTTTTGCGAAAAACTGCGAAAAAACGCGTTTTTTACTTTTTTCGTTTTCATTTGCCATTTTTTTATTTTTTGATAAAATTTTATATCCGAGTGTTATTTTGTAGCTGGTGTCATACTGAATCTAATGGACTTTGATTTTTTGTTTCAGATAAGCCGTTGCCGAGTTGTGATGGAGCTGCTACCTAGCCCGCCTATTTTTGAGGCGTTACGTCAAAATATAGTTTTTGTACTTAAAAATGAATAAAAAGAATTAAAAAATTTCGTTTAAGCTATTTCAAGACTTCATTTATCAAGCCCAACAATTTTTATATTCATATCTTTTATAAAATCCTCAAAAAAATCGCGAAAATAGCCTTTTTTCGTGGCTCCAAAGTGAACTACCCCCTTAACACGAGCGTTTTTGCAAACACCGTGGACTGGTCTCCCAATGTACAAATTTAAAAATCGTCCTCTAGAAATGAGTACACGACACTGATCCATTTGACGCGATACCCTCGTACGCACGTTTTTCTTTATTCGAGCGGGAGTTGTCACCTATATATTCACATTGCGGCTGAACGTCTTTCGAACTTATCGCTTATTCAACTCGAACGGTTATATTGCTTCGCGAAGTACAGCGCGCTTGTAACGCCCACGATATATGTATACAGTTGTGCAGTTAAACTTTGGTACACGAGCGTGCATTATACTAGACGTGGGGAAACGCCATTATGTAATCGCGCAGCAGCCACAAGAGTTATCGACAACGTTTCTAACACAGAGCATAAATTCCGGAAGGCAAACGAGAATTATTCGTCTCCCGTACTTTGCGTATCCTTATCTTTCGCGTTTAAAATTGCTCGCACCATTCCACCATTTTATTAATATCAAAGGGAGAAACCCCGGTCACGTTCGTGTGACGCTTTTGTGTTTGCACAATTGAACATTACAATATTTGTCGATATGACATGTTCGATATGCAAGGGTCGATATATATGTATGTATGTATGTATGTATGTATATGTATATATATGTGTGTGTGTATAGAGTCTATATGTATATAGAGAATCGCTCTCACAAATGTACCAATTCGATACGCGTGGATCGAGGAGTGGGTAGGTGCGTAAAATACAACCTCGTTATTAGCGTTTCCTGATGTGCCCGTTCACGAACACGATATTATGGACGCACATTTTTCGTTGTACTATCGCTCGCATGTAACCAAAAGTATACACGAGAATTGCTGCTATACCGTATAATTGAAGTAACAATCGTATTATTAAGAGGAATGTCCGACATTTCAAGAACTTCCGATGTGCATATGATTTACCCAATGAATAGCTAATTACCACATCGACAATACGATTAATTATTAATTGAGAAAACACGCGTCATTAAGGGGTTACGTGGAATGAAAATGTAACAAAATCCATTTTTTAAATTTTATTACCTGATAGGATAATATGTCTAGAATATTCTCCCAAAGTTTTAAGTCAATCGGAGTAAAAGCCTAGAAGAGAGAGCCTTTGGGAATTCTCCCTGTTGGAAAAGACCGGCCGGGAGCGACGCAGGTATATCGTATTTTTCTCGAAACACTATTTTCGAAGAAGTCGGTGGACACGATTAGTCAAAAACGAATGCACCGATCTCATTGAAAATTTGTACACTTTTTCAAAGTAGCATTGACTAGTGATTGAACGAAGGTTTTTTTTCGATTACAACTAATTTTACAAGGCTATACGTAGCGTAAATAGTACCAAAAATTGAACTATTTTGCATACAGCTAAGCCAAAAATTCGAATTTCAATTAAAAAAAATGCTCTCGTTCAATCGCGAGCTATACTTATCTACTAACAGAAAAAAATTGTTTTTTTAATTTCAGATAAAGTTAACTGTACAAGTTATCCAGACCACCACAAGGCTGTATGGGTTATCCTGACCACCACAAGGACACTTTTTCTGAGGGGTCTCCGGAAAGCAGGTTCCACCGGCTGAATTTCCCAAATTTTTGTATGAACATTTTTTTAAATATTGTTGAAATGTTGCGCTTTTATGTGCTTAACATTTTTAATAAAATAATTGATATATTATATTTAAAACAAATAGAGAAAATATGCTTTTTCCGCTTCGAAACCCACGTAACACCTTAAGCAGTGAAGTAGTGAAACAATTGAAGAACTGGCGAACAAAACCAGACTTGTGAACACCACGCCAAATTTTTTATTTTGTTGTGTCTACAAACTGCCTTTTCGCTTGAAAATGCAGTCTTTAACAAATTTTGAGGTGGTATCGACCGGATTTGTTGCAAAATATTTCGAGAGCTAATAAAGGTGTGCTTGCAAAACACGAAGGATGATTTTTTTTTTTATTTGACCTAGTGTGGTCATGTCCGGTTTTTTGCTACCTCCTCAATTATAATAAGTGTATCAGTCCATCATATTATAATCTACTGTTAAAAGAGCCAAACATCTTAGCCGATGAAGTACTTCGAGAATCAATAACTGGCTAAAGTGTGTCTGAATTTAATTAGTCAATTATTGAGTACTTTATTGGTAAAAGTAGATGTTTACAAAAATGTAAATATGCCGTGACATAAGAATATGGCAAAGTCGCAGATAATAATGGCTTAATGTCGGATCGCGAGTGATCTTGATCGTCAATTATTTGATGATTCGCCATTATGAAAAAGAGGGGAGTTGCGGCCTCGTTTCAAAGCTGATGGGAAGTTTGCCGAGGTACATATGTATCCGATAAATATAGTTATAGCGTCCTCGTAACCTCGAGGTTACAAACCTTTCGCTCTCGGTCGCGGGATCGCTCGTGCGGTGCGCGAGGAAGTATGGGGAGAAGGAAATGCCTCGGTCATCGAACCCCTCGACATTCCGAATCCTTTATCGATCTTTCGCGCTCAATCGCCATCCACATCGATCGAGCGCTTCGCCATTGTAGGTATGTGTCCAAGAAAAATTTCTTGTCGTGCGACCACATTGTGGTTTTCTTTTATATATATCGAACAGGACAATCGGTGGGAGACAGAGATCGAGGAAAACGTGTCACAGGATATCGATTCGTTACATCCCGTCTCATCGCTTTCAAATCGCGGTTTTGCCGCTTGTGGTACCATATTTTTTCTCTCAAGATTCGGACTCATTCTCACCGGATGGTGCAATCGATTCCCATCAAAATACAGGTATATATTGATACTACGATAATCAAGTTTTTGTGACCAATAAAATAATCTTTCTCACACTGAGAGAAAAGTCCATGGCATAGACGAAAAACGCGCATGGTAAAAGAAGGGGAATTAAAATATTTGGGTGGTATGGTAGACTATCTATTATCCCCGGAATAATTAGTAACTATTGTAAAAGGATTGAAAATATACACTGAGAAAAAAACTATTGATTCAATATCATCGGTATTTTTTAATGAAATTTCGTTGATTCAATTGTAAAATTGTTGGTGTAAATAATCGGATTTATTAGTTCAAGCAAAACGCTATTGATTTTAAAAATATGACAAAATTAAAAGTTTTTTTTTTTCATTCAAAATATATATTGAAAGCCCAGAACAATATATTATTGAAACTATCTAAAAAAATATCGCGAACAAATGATATAGTTTTGAATGCATTATCTGCAACGAACAAAAAAAGCGTCTCAATTCATAACACGAATATTGTTGATTCGAGTACACAAGAAAAATTGAATTTCGCTCGTTTGATTCAGATAAAATTTCTATTGAGTAAATATGTTATTTTGTTTTTTTTTCACCATTTCCATATTGATTTTCAAGTACATTATTCGTTAAAATATCAATATTTTATTTTTATTCAAAAATATTAAGCGAATGTCTGAAATGATTGAAGAATTATGCGAAAATAAAATTTGTTTCTTGGGCATTCGGTTGAAAAAATTCAACCAAATCATGACTGAGCGCCACCGAAATTATAGGTGTGAGAAAACCCGTAGTTCTCGGAGTAACCGCCAGAAGCCGCACGCGCGCTTGTTTCTCATAAGCGTAACGCGAACCGAAAATCTACGTAAATCTACGTATAAAATCATGTTCGAATTTCACATTTTTTGTTCGTATGAAAAAGTGATTCACTCATCAAATTAATTACTCATCTATTTAGTATGAATATCAAGCTGCACTGCCATGCATGGGCCCTTCTAATAGAGCCATATTAGGGCACTGATAAGACAAACCACATGATGGCCATTTTCAGGTTTGCCATAAGTTTGCCTGACCTGTGGCTGCCTCTTCACGGCAGCCTCACGGCCGAATAAAAATTCCCGTAATACAGATAGCCACACAGCTCCCTCATTACGGCCCGATCATAAGTCTGGCTAGCCTGAACAAATTTCCAGCCGGGTAGCGAAGACGTAAATCATTTGCAGTTGAAGCAACCACGGCTTAGTAGGTTTAAGAACTATGCGTTTCTCAGAAACTGTTACATCGTATGTTTGTTGCATTGCAAAAATAGGATATCAGTTCAACAGTTCTTGTATAGGTGTCTTAAAATGTCCTGACATTTAAATTTGTTAATAAAACGTATTATTCATTTGAAAAGTATGAATATTTTTATTTTGACACAAGGTACAAACATGGAGGTTATGTGAGGAACACAATATCCGATAAATGGCCGCCTCGTCCCTGTTTGCAAACGTCTACTCTTTCGACAACATTTTGGCATAATTGCGGGCTAATTTCATTAATGATGCATCCAATGGCTTCTTTGAGCTCCGGAATGGTCTGTGGATCATTGGCATACACTTTTCCTTTCAGAAAACCCCAAAGAAAGAAGTCCAATGGCGTCAAGTCGCACGATCTTGGTGACCAATTCACACCGCCGTGACGCGAGATAACACAACCATGAAACGTCGTCTGCAATAACTGCATTGTTTCACCCGCAGTGTGGCAGGATGCGCCACCTTATTGAAAGCATACGTGCTCCAAGTCCATGCCATTGGACTGTCATTGCTGTCTATGCCATTTATCGGATATTGTGTACCACAAATAACTTCCATGTTTGTACCTTATATTAAAATTAAAATATTCTTCTTTTTCAAATAAATAATACGTTTTATTAATAAATTTAAATGTCAGGTCGTCTTGAGACATCCTTCAGTTCACCTTCTTTTCGTGTAGGATACAAATTACTATGCATATAGCAGGTCGTATCGTATGTTATGGTACAAATCAGTATTATGTGGTACAAAAATATTGCCATGTGCCAAAAATCCATCTAAACAGTGAATTATATTTCATATTCTTACCATATTATAATATGGTACAAATCACATCGTCGCAAATCTTAAACAGCATTTTTATTAATGTATATATATTTCAGTCCTGTTTACTAGTAGGATCTTGGGGGAGTAAATTTTGGATAGTGTCAGGGAATATCCATTTTAGGAAAACCTAGTATAGTTGGTAGCACTGAATAATAAACTTATGCTTGTAAGATTGGTGATTACGGTTAACATACGTGCATAATTTATGCAACTACTACAATATCGATAAGCAGTATTATACTTTCGGCATTGACTATAGCTATAAAATATTATTGTCCCCTCAGAGAAATATAAAATATAGTTGAAATATGATTGAAAGCCGTACATTTCTCACTGCAGTGGTAATACCAATTCATGGCGTCCCTAGTGTTGAGATGCGGACCAGAAATTGGATAACAGATGCCAATAATATTGTAAGGCCATCTATGAAATAAATCCTCAAATTACTGCTTGTCATGTTTCACTAATTTATTTATTATTAATGTAATGATTATTGGTGATCCTGACATAGAAAGATAAGCGCTAAAAATTGTATTTTTGAATGATTTTATGTCGAGTCGTGCTATAAATTCCGTGAATAGCGTCAAATTTCATTATAATGAAGTTATCTGACTAATTGCGCTCCGTACTGGTCACTGAGTTTTGCCGGACGCAACCACGTGAATATCCATCAGCTTGCATGACGAGCAACGCAAGAAACTGCAGGATTTTCCGTACGTGACCCACATGCGCATAGACGTATTTCGCACTCGATATGTTTATTCACATATGGAACATATTGATGTACGCGTTCAATACATAATTTAGACACGTATTTAATTAATAATGTATATAGGACATTCCTGAAAAACTCAACAGGTTCAAGAACCTCTGTTATTTACTTTATTTTCTTCACCGAAATCAACGTATTTCTGTTTCCAACTGAATCTTGCCATAATATGCTTTCTTTATTTGACGCACTGCCCATGCAGAAATTTTTTGGGGAATCCCCAGATCCTACCAGATCCCTATGGGGATTTGATAGGGACGCCCCAAGTAAGGAGTCCACACTGGAATCCAAATAGATTTGTTGGGGATTCCCCAGGTTCTACCAGATCCTTATGGGGATTTGATATGGACACCCCAGGTAGGGAGACCACATTGGAATCCAAATGGATCCTGGGCTGTTTCCAGATTAACGTGTTTTGAGAATTTTTTACTAGAAATTATATAAAATAGGATTTCGCGACGCTCTGTAAAAAATTATTCTTTGATGGTCCCGTGCACAGATTTGCTTAGGAGTTTCAAGATGCACCAACGTGTTTCTAGGAATTTGTTAGGATATCGAATAATACAATATGTAATTATATTCTTTAGTAACTTCTTTACTTTAGTGCTTACCCATATTGTATATTTATAGTTTGTTATGGGCTAGCATTTTTTATACGAATAAAAAAGCTTGTTATAAATTTTAATATGCACACTTTTTGAATTTTTAATACTTGTGCGCATAAAAATTTGTTTTGGACGTGACGGCAATCGGGTTACGATTGCGTCTGCGGTTTATCGCTGTAGGTGTGGAGTTTTGTTAGAGCGGCTTAAATGAGGTTTTAAAAGAAAATTAAAAAGTATGAAATCATATTTTTATAAACATGATATCTATTACACATTCGCTTAAGTTTGTAGCCCGTAACATCAATTTCCACCCGACCCGGTGGATTTTTCATCGGGATCCAATAGGGATTCCCCATCGGGATCTAACAGGGATTCCTTGTCGGGAGCCAATAGGAATTCCCTATCGGGATCCAATAAGGATTCAGAAAATCGCTTCCGACAAAAGAAAGACGTTGGCCGATAGAAAATAAGCGGCGCAGGGTACATATATATTCGTGTCGTCGTTGAAAAGCGCGCGACGATCGAGTTACTGCGCAATCGCGATCGTAAAATTTATTTACTCCAAACACGCATTAATGTTTGTTACATTCCAATGATGCAAGCATCAACCTTATTAAAGTGTTTAAATTTTATATAATATGAAAAGTATTCAGAGAATATCCCGCCCATAACTGCACAAGTATTTTTGCTTAATAATAGTATAAAAAGTGTATAAAAACTACGTTACAGCATAAGAAGTATTTAAAGTATTTTTAAAAAGTTCATAAAGTATAAAAAGTACTCGAAGATATAGATATAAGATATAAGTATTCGCAGAATACTATACAAAGCACTATAAATATTCAGTATGGGTAAACAATTTAAAAAAAAAACAAAATAAGTATATTGTGGTATTCGATATGTACTCCTTTGTAAACAATAAATTGATCTCTTTAGTGTATCGATGCTTTTATTTTTTGTAGCATTTTGGGCTTACAGAATGCGATATGATCGATCAAGCATCGTATCGGATTCCATTCAATACTGTGGGGAAGCTTTAAGATTCTTACATTGGATTCCGATGGGAAATCCCTATTGGATCCTAATAGGGAATCCCTATGGAATCCCTATGGAATCCCGATAGGAATCCCTACTGGATCCCGATGGGAATCCCTTTTGGATCCCGATGGGAATCCCTTTTGGATCCCGATGGGGAGTCCCTCTTGGAATCCAATGTACGAGCGTGACGTTTCCTGATAGGGATCCAATGGGGTGTCCCGTTGGATCCCTATCAGGGAGTAGGGAGAAGTAGGGGAATCCTATAGGATTCCAAACACAATTTCTACCTGGGTGTTTGCGCCAATTACATTCAAATGAAAAATAGAGATGCCAACTTTGACAACGGCTTCGAAGACCTTCTGAAAAACAAAATTATTATCCAATTAAACATTTTCTGCCAAAATAGAACATTCGTCGATAACAGCCGAACCAATTTTGGAAAAGTTGGGAAATTTTCAGAATATCATTTTTTGTGAATGTGAGATGAATTAAGGGGTCTTCTTACTTTAGGCGCTAAAAAAGGGTATTTTCATTAATTTTTTTGATAGGCGTATATTATAGATATTGATATAAACGTTGTTACATTTAATAAATACACTTTCGAACAAACATTAAAAAAAAATTATTTACTTAAGTCACTGTTTATAGACAAAAACGGTAGTTTAAAAAATTTCGAAAAAAATTGTAGGTCTGCACTGTTGATAAAATCTCGGAAATGGATCATCAGAAACAAAAAAATCAAACGGTTTTCGATTTAGTATGTTAATGGCTATAGCGCATATCATACGATTTTTTATATGTGCAAAAATGGCGGACATTTTTCGAAAAAACAAAAAAACGTGTTTATTTCACCGTTTTTTAGCAAAAAATAGTAAATATCAAAATTTAAAAAAATCCTTTATATGCGTTATAGCTATAGTTGTAAAGAATATCTGGTTGACATTTTATAAGGATCGGTTCATTAGTTTCGATAATTTTATCAACAAGCCGTTGAAAAACGTTGTTTCGAGAAAAACGCGTTTAAAGTTTGTTTGGGTTACATAAATACAAAAAAAAACATTTTTAATGGTATTTCGAAAGTGTATTTATTAAGTGTAACAACTTTTATATTAATATCTATGAAATAAACCTATCGAAAAAAAATCATGAACATAGCCTTTTTTAAGGTCTAAAGTGAGAAGACCCCTTAAGAAACATGCAAATAATATTTGCACTTCTACACATGATTTCCAAGATATTTCGAAGATTCTCGTGAAACAAAACACTATATCGTCAAATTTGCTTAACACTCTCTCTCTAAGTTTTAAGGCGACATCAAAAACTACATTAAAAAAAAAAAGTATCTGTGGCATATCAAAGTAAAAATTGTGAATAAACGATTTTATGAGTGCGTTCCAATCGTGCACGCCTATATGCATAATGAGGTCGCATATAGTCGCAACGCACCCGAACGTGACGATATATTTCAGAGTTAATAGTTGCATAGACGTGTTGTCGTGTCATTCTCGGCTTGCGTAAAATGCAATATTGAGATGGGTAAAATGTCTGGGAACGCTTATCTAGGTGGTGGGCAGTGAAGAAGTTCAAATAGACACACGTGGGCGGTTTGAGAGAACGCGAGCGTATATGCCTTCCCTAAGGCTGTGCCCACGCGATCACATATGCGAGAAGATTAGATGACGAATATATAGAACATATTGTTTACCGTGTATCCAGAAAACACAGACAAGAAAATTATTAAAGCGAGAACCTGTAGTTATTTTTTAATATCAAACCGTACAGAATTTCTCTCATCGGCCAATCCAGATTATAAATAACGATATAAATGGAAAAAGTTGCAAATAGCGTGTAATAGAATACCACGCGGACAGTTGCGTAAGTTGTTTTGAGCCTCAGTACAGAACAATTAAGATTTATACCTTCAACTCATCGCCGGATTTGTCCCAATGACGAACACTTTCGGAAAAAAAATACTTCGAACTCTAAGTTCAATAATGTTTCCAAAAAAACGAACACGCTGAGAAATGAGATTAAAAAAATCATTGGATCAATGAGCATGCGATATCTGTTAGTTAGATAAGTTAAGATAATCGATAAGAGATTTAGGAATCAATTTTGAATCGAACGAACGACCGTCAACTTTTTCAATGATACTCGCGCTGCAGATAATTTAATGTGCGAAAAGTCCTAGTTCCCTTGACAAATGAAAGTATTACACGATACTCGAACGATCAGTATATGTTTTGCTTACTATGCGTATACGACGCAGTTACGACGTTTCAATAGTGCACGAATAACACCCTGAGGGTTATTCATAGCTCGAAGACCGCGTCTCAATGAACATATATATACATATATATATATATACATTTATTTCCTCAGTCCTCTACCTGGGAAATGTCTCCTTTGTAATAGAAAAATGTACAATTTTACCTTTTTTAAAAAGATTATTCGCCCATATCGACATAGGCACGGCATAGCGTGATATAATACTCAGTCTATGAGAATAAAGTTTCCATCGTTGGAATTCAGTAAGCATTATTACTGAACGCCTCGAATTTCTTTTGACAGATTTTGCCTTTATAAATCTCTGCACCATTTTCTACGATTTTTTGTCAAAGATCTACACTCTATATCTACAAAGAAAGATCTTTCATAATATAAATAATAAGGAAATATAAATATTAAAACAAACTTGGATAAGGTTCCGAAAACTCGTCTTCTAACTTTACCGAATACCCCGCCATTCTACCGCCCACGGTCTTAAATTTAATTTGCAAAAAAGATTTTGTAAAATTCAAAAAATGACCGGATGTCCATCTTTGTGGAGAGTCACATTGCCCACTGCATCACGGCGAACCACCCGCAGCGATCTGGCCTTCTTTGAATTCTTCTCGAAACGATTTTTTATGAAACTGTATAAGTCTGATTAGGATGATTTTTATTATATGTTCATCCATTTGTTAACAACACTTTAGCAAAAAGGCTATTTTCATTATTTTTTAAAACATTAGTTTATATTATAGATATTGATATAAAAGTTGTAACACTTAATAAATACACTTTCGAAATACGTACAAAATTCTTTAAAAATTCTTTTAAGTCATTATTTATATACAAAAATGGTAGTTAAAAAATGTCCTAAAAAAATTGTCGGTCTGCGCTGTTGATGAAATCTCAGAGATGGATCATCCGAAACAAAAAAATCAAACGGTTTTAGATTCAGTATGTTAATGGCTATAGCGGATGTCATTCGATTTTTGTTATATGCAAAAATAAATAAATAGCGGAAATTTTTGGAAAAAAAACAAAAAAAACGTGTTTTTCATCGTTTTTAACAAACAAAAAAATAGTAAATATCATAATTTAAAAAAATCATTGATATGCGCTATAGCTATAGTTATAAAGAATATTTCATCAACAAGCCGTCAAAAAACGTTGCTTCAAGAAAAACGCGTTTAAAGTTTATTTGGATTACATAGATACATATAAAAAAATTTGATGTATTTTGAAAGTGGATTTATTAAGCGTAACAACTTTTATATCAATATCTGTAATATAAACCTATCAAAAAATGGATGAAAATAGCCTTTTCAACGTTTAAAGTGAGAAGACCCCTTAAAAGGGAGGTCGGTGCAAAATTTCAGCTCGATCGGAGGTCGTCGTTTTTCGGAACCTCACCCAAAGACTTTCGTTGCATTCCAACGGTGCCATAATCATCACGATATTCAGTATTTCCAACTTTTCAATACCCAGAGCGCTGAGAAAGGTCAACTGTTTAGTTATAACGATAATTCTGATGAAAAGAAACTTCAAACTGCTCAATATGTGTATTTCTTTCCGAGGGCCTCCCCTGGGGGGGTTTCATCTTCGTAATGAGAAATTGTATAATTTTGACTCAGAGGTTATACCACCATCTGCTATGCCACGAGTATGCAGCTTCTCCAACTTTTCCATACTTCGGACGCCCGGAAAGACATGCGTTCGAAACTAACGAAGAAATCCTCACGAAGAGAATCTTCAAAGTACTCAAACTTTGGTAAGAATCAAAGTGTAGTTCATTATAGGTATAAATTCATCGTTATAGTCCCATTTACACATATTAAAGTTCGCAAAAAAAGATGTTAAGATGGAAACAAATTATGCTGAAGGATGAAAAAAAATTGATTATGAAATAGCGACGTCACGGAAATAATAACGATAGAGAATAAAGAAGAGTTCGCTCGTGGGCGGCCTTGTTTTAATGATGTTACATATTAGAGGAGAAGTACGAAGAACATGGTGAAATTTTTGCTCGCGGAGCAATGCAAACGTTGCTGCTGAATGAATAGCAGTGTGTTACGCGGCGTCTCCCGATCGCACACGAAGATTGGCGACGATGGTGCGTTTGTTTCCTTGGCAAATGAAAGTACGTAGAATATAGCAACGAGAACTCAATGGTACTGCGATGCTCGTGTGTATGTCCCATATACATAGGGCGGTGCTTTACACAAGTGCCATTCATTTATGTTTTCGAGCTCTATTTGTACAGATGTGGGAATCGAGGTAATGTGGTACACGAAGCCTTTCGAGACATCAGATGTCCGTTTGTCGTTTGGAAGAAGAAAAAAATTCGATATAAGAAAGCCCCATTGTTCCGTCTCGCTGTAGATCGCGACAATCGATTGCTTGAATATAACACTGTTTCAGATTTCAAACGATGGCAGACTTTTCTCGAAATTCTATAAATTATTTTTAAAAACGATGAACATTTTCCGAAAAATTAAAGATAGGATGACTTTATGGAGTTACATACACGAGGACACAAATACACCAACATATTGTTGTCAATGTCGATTTGCGACTAATGAACATACTTTTAAAAATCGATAATTATTTCATTAAGTATCATTTTTCGTTAAAAAATAAGAGATAGTAAAAAACAGAATATTTTCCGGTCTCACCAATCAAACACCATCGTAATAATCCCGTTGAAATATTGCAGATTATGAATTACGAAAAATAAACTGAGCTGCCTATAGATTATTTTTTCACTTTACATTGCTGAGTACAAGTGTTCACATTTTACTGAGGTACTTGCTGTAGGAAAGGTTGCTTATCGAAGTGTCGTAAGCATGAAAGAAGTCAGGTCGCGATAGTTGCCGTACGTACGCCAGTAGAAGCGAAATATTCCCAGTAAAATGCGACGAGGGAGCGAAATCGGCGCAGTGGCGAAGGTAGGTATGAGCAAAATACGTATATTAATATTAAAGAGTAGGCAAGTGAAGACTTCGAGAATCACCGAGACGTCTAGCGGTAGTTCATTTTGCTTTTTAGTGAGTTGTAAAAGCCAACAGGCCGTTTCACTTACTCTCGGTCGGATTTTATCTTTCTGCCTGCTCGCTCGACCGCGATCACTCGTCGCAATTGCGATAATTTCTTTTTTGTTCATCTTTATTATTATTTTCATTTTATTTCTCACGTTGATACATCGAAGTCAATCGTTGCCATTTCCTGAACTCCGAACTTCGATGACTGCCGAGCATTATTTTCACAGATTTGTATCTTACGTTCCTATATTCCATGGAATTTGAGATACCGAGGTGCTACCGTGATGAAGGGGAAGGGGCCATCGCATTGGATTCCTATACTAGAAAGTCACACTCCTACATTGGATTCTAATCGGGATTTCCCATTGGAATCCAATGTACGAATCCAATTCAAATCCTGACGGATGCCCACATTATCGAACATTCGACACGTTTCTTGATGGATTCCATCGAATTCTGTAAGTTGCATTTTCTAAACAAAATATATAGATATACAAACTGAGTGGATCTTAAAGAAAATACAAAACGCTTGAAAAAGTATATCTTAAAAATCGATTTTAATTACAACACTGAAAATCCATTTTAATTATCGTTTGTTATTTATTTCGTGGCACTTTTACATATCACTACACACATATACGCTCACGAAGCGTACAAGTTATGCTTCAACACGCCAAGTTCTTCTCTCGATTTTTCACATACTTTCGATTCGAACGTGGTAAGAATTTTCAAACGGTGTTCGTCAGGGAAAACTGCAGAATCCAATTGGATCCCAATGAGGATTCCCTATGTGCGGTGTCCCTTACAAATCCCTATAGAGATGGAAATGCATCGTGGGACTCTCCAACAAATTGGTGCACGGGATCAGGAAAGGATATTTCTTTTTGAGTCTCAACAAATTCTGGTGAAGGATTTCAAATAAAAAAGTCTTAACTTTAGGAAATATAGCGGTATCTACTTGGATTCAATCCTTCAAATCCCTGGATATCAAATCCCTATAGGGATGTGGTAGGATCTGGCAACTCACCAACTAATTTCTGGACTGGTTGGATGCAGTATCACTCTGTTCAGTTTAAGCCTGTATGCAAAATTTGCGATAATCCACTAACTCGTTAAAGAATTACAACACTTTCAATTTACGGTAGTTGTGGACTTATACGGGACTTTTTTTACCCTCAGAAATAATGAGGAAATGCATAATGAAAAAGTTTTAGTCATTCCTCTTTCAGTATTCTAGATTGTTTGTGTAATCTATCTATGAAAAATACTATTTGAAACATTTCTCGAAATTCGTTACGTAATTATTGTGTTATTAATTGTAACGTACTAAAATACTGCTTATTTTCTCGTTTGGCTTCTCCCAATAATCGTTGCCAAACTGTATTGCAGTACTGTAAAGCAGCATATTTACTGCCTAAAGTTCGCCATACTAAATGAAAATATCAACTACTACAGATGAATCAACCATAATTGAAAAAATTACTTTTGACTGGAAATTTCAGGTTTAGTCTGCACGTATTATGCCACTTACGACTGATCTTAGTTACGGAGCTGAAGTTTACATTGTTGGAATGCAACAAAAATAATTTTTCATTTCTTATCTTTATTATTATCCGAAATCATAATTTGGAGATTAATGTTGTAAATTTCTGAATAAGAATCCTAAAAAATATTTACGTGTTTTTCGTACCTTAGAACTATTAAAGGAAACTTAGGAAGTAACAAATAAAATCATCTTCGTTTCATACTGACGATGCAAACTTCAACGTCACCTTTCTTTTACATCTAAGATATTTACGAATAATCTAGGACTCAAATCCCTAGCCCTCATACGATTAGATATCCAATTTATGTTGCGACCATTAATCAGAACAAGAGCTGTATTTTTTAAATTGTATAGAAAAGCATTTTCGGTGTGTGTCATATTGAATTTAGTAATGCAGGCTTCACAGCCATAATTCGAAACCACCTGCTATCGGCATTTTTCGCAAAATAAAATAAATATGTTTTAATTGATTTCTCAAACTGCGGGCGATAATTACATTAGTATTGATGTAATTGTCGAGCTCGATATTGATTATCAAGGTCAAAACCCTAAGTAAAAACATAATAATATCACCTATAATTAAGGCACTTTGCTGTATCTTTGTCATAAGGCAGTATGGTATGTACAAGCAATAACGATAATATACTCCTGTACAGATAATAAGTATATAGGTATGAGGGATGAAAGGGACCCGAAGCGAAGAAGATTACCGTCTTATAGTATCTTCTCCTGCTCATCTATATTAATGGACCTTCCAACTTAGCGCGGAAAGTTCATCTCCGTAAAAGACTTTGATTCTGCGCGAAACCGTTAAACTTTTAATAGATGCGAGGATCCCCCGTACCCGGTATAATCCACTACGTACACTCAAGTAATCTTAATGCATCATTTTTCCAAACTTGTGAACTTGTTTTTAGAATTTATCGCGTTAATGTAAATAAAAATTTATGGAAAAAAAGAGAGCCCCAATTTGGACGCAGATTGAGAAAAAAAAACAAGACTGATATTTCGTAAAATTGAAGCGTGACGTAAAATGGGGCTGCGTTGAAGAGATTTTAGAAGTTTTTTGTAGGTAACTTTTTTTTAACATCCTAAATTCCAACTATTATTGCTCCAATAGAACTTTGCCAAAATAGAAATGTATAAGGAAGTAAAGCCTCACCACACCCCCACAATTTGATCTATATATTCTCAAAAGTGTCAAAGTAACCTCGAGTGTGAGGTTTCTTTGACAGGGCATTGAAATGCAATTTATGTCAAATTGACATCATTTTGATAAAAAAATTAATATCTTGTGCATTATACATTGAATTAAATGAAAAACAATGATTTTTTACAATCAAATTGGCATCTTTATTAAGGGAGGAAACTACTGCGACAGGCCGAAAAAGGCCGTTTTTACCGATTTTTTGTAGTCTACTTGATTATTTATTTGGGGCTGGGAAAAAAGGTATGTTATTAAGCATACATTTAATTTATTTCATGTAAATTTACAAGAAAATAAAAAAATGGTTGCCGCATAACCATGTTTTTGAAATTGGCACGCAAAAAATCGGGCTCGAAAAAATTTCGTCGAGCCGACCTGAAATTTTATCTGTAGATTCTTACATTGTTTTAACAGTCAAGTACGAGCGCTTTTTTCAATTAATTTCAAATTCTAAAAAATTGATCACTTTCAACATGAAAAGTATGGTTTCAAAAACGAACTTTTTTCAAACTCGTCTCTATTTTTTTTTTAATTATTTTTTAATTTCCCCCGTACTTAACTGCTAAAACTGATATAATTAATGGAAATATTTCTCTCTTGGTTCTGGGACTAAATTTACGACAGTTCTACTGCGTGCCGCGGAGAGGGGCTATAGTGACTCGTGTGCCGCCCTTTTGTATTCTATTGACAAATAAGTTTTTTTTTCATACTTCAATATATACCTCATGAAACCTAAAAGTTCTTTTGAACATGTATTTTATTCTTTTGTTTAAAAGAAATCCAAATAAAACGGTCTTATAATTATCATTATCATTCAGATAAAATTTACTTATAATTATCATTCAGATAAAAATTAAGTTTAGCAACATTATCATAAACTTGAACAACAAATTGTTGTTCAAGTTTATTTCCCGCACCCGCTGCCCGCCACAGAAGGTCACGCGGGCTCGCTGCGCACACATTTAAACCGTACTTTGGCGCTCTGTCAAAGTAGCCCCAAAAGTTGTCAAAGGTACTCTGAATGTCAATGTAGCAGCTTTACTGTACATCGTCGAATTACAATGAAGATCTTTTTTTTTCTGAATTGCCAAACAGAAAAATATTTGGCAGGTCTAAGCTATGAAAATCACTTACACGTTTTTGAAAAACTCATCGAAGAACTAAAAACTAAAACGGCAAAAAAGATTTTAAGTAATAATGAAAGTAGAGAATATAAACAATTTTCATTGGATTCCAACGGTGCAGCTTCAACAGCATAATGCCATGGCTCATTGGTAATTCATTACTACTACACCGAATATCTAAATTCATCAGTACAGACAAAAAGTGTAGGCGGTCGAATACAAAATAATGAATTGCTCGTCCATCGTGAATTCAAATAGTTACCTACCAGTGTGATTCATTAGTGTATAAAGTTGACTCTTTGCCATAAAGCGAATACTCCACCTTTCTTCCGGTCCAGCGCCATAAATCTGGAGTGGGATACAGTAAAACAAAAGGAATAAAATCAATTTTTGTATACGTAGAAGAGCAAACGCCGGATGGAGTAGTCTCTTTGCTGGACGATACGAAGAGTTACAAAGCATTGTGGGAAGAGAAGACCGCGAAAGAGCGGGAGAGTTGAGTCGAGAGAACTTCCGGTGGACCTCGCCACCCGGAACACGAAATCGCTCGAGCGTACGTAACGCTCTTCCCAGTGCTGTATCCCTCGCTCTCTCTCCCACCTCTCTCCTCACCGGCCCTAATGTATGGAATATGAAAAGGACTAATGTAAAACAATACGAGGACGAATACAATTATTCAGTGCTCGGCATTCATGGCTACATGTGACAAATGAAAACAAACATTTTCTCGTAATTAATAACAGATGAACATATCCATGTGCAACAAAGTGTGTGTATGCGATAACAATCCCTACATAGTTGAAGCCCAATTACAAGGGGGATATAGGGTACCTAGAACCAAGTTTACCTCACCCGGTCTCCACTTCAATGTCCCCCGACCAATAACCGCACCGTCCCTCATTGATGCGACGGAGCAAGAATTTCTTTAAGAGGGAATGACACCTTATCGCGATCGGTATGGTAGAACAATTATTGATTTCCAAAAATCTCTGAAACGGCTCTTCAGATCCCGTCGAAACTTTGCCAAACGACGTCAAATAGATAGACGAATACCTGTCTGCCCTTCAAGTTTTCTGAATTTGAGAAAAAAAAACTAAATTGGCTCATGATAAGCCAATCTACATTTTTTCTCAAATTCAGAAAATTTGAGGGGTTGACAGCTATTCGTCTATGTATTTGACGTCGTTTGGCAAAGTTTCGACGGGATCTGAAGAGCCGTTTCAGAGATTTTTGAGAATCTATAATTGTTCTACCATACCGACCGCGATAAGGTGCCATTCCCTCTTAATATCGAGTATTGATTGTACGTTAAATAAGCCTGAGTGATCGTTATAAATCGCAACGCTTTCAGTTTTTTGTCATATTTTGCCGCAATCCTCTCATGTCTGCAACAAACCACACTTCCACTTTTCAAGCTTTTTTGTATCTGTCACTAACCATAATGTATATAACGACCATAGACGAAGACATTGTTATCGAAAAATATAGAGGTTGGGATTTTCAATGATACCGACGATATATTCGAAGAGAAAATAGAAAAGATTAAAGTTGACATGTCAACAAGACATGCTCCAAAATTGAACAAATACATAGCAAACGGTGTTGAAGTTTGCATCATTGGAATGTAACAAAATTCCCTTATAGGCTTTTGTAAATGGAGAATAATTAGAGCATGTCATCACTTGCCTATGGCACTGCCTGTTTACTAGTACTGTGTAATAGAAAATCCCTACGCAGAATGGAGTTTTGCTACAAAGAAAAGCATTAAAACAAGCTGCGGGTCTGCTGGTATCTTCTCCAACTGTCGATCTGTGGCTGATGATGGACGAGAAAACTTTTCTTGAAAGACTCTGCTCAATACATCAACATAAACTTCGAAATCACGCCTGTCCTTATTTACGAGGCCTCACGCCAGAAGATCGAACACCATACGCCAATGCATCTGCGAAAATAGAAGATTTTCGATTCTTTCCCCAAACCACCCCCCCCCCCCCCCCCCCCCACGAATCATCCATGAAAGCGCATTTCTAATCACCGCACCTCATCATTAGAACTAAGAAACAGAAAGATGCTGAAAGCGAAAACTAAAAATATAGACAAAGGCAAAAATGTAAATAAAACGACATAAAACCACGTCTATCTCAAAAGTGTATAGTTACCCCAGGGACAATGATGTCAAATATGTAAATATAACCCAATTCGTAAATATAACCCAATAACCCAATTCGACTAAACAAATACGATGAATGAAAAAAAAAACTTTCATTTATTCATTTCCATTAGTATCGAAAATATTTTCTTGCCCACGTATATTGTAAATTTCTAGGAAGAATCTTGAAAAGCGTTTGAGTGATTTACGTGGCTCAATGATGTTAAAGTTTGCATCGTTAGAATGCAACGAAATTCAATTTTTTTCTATCGTTCGCATTTTTTTGTCGATTTAGGGTACGAAAATCACCCCAATGGTTTTTGTCATCCTATCGAGAGATCCAGGATCTTAATTTATAAAAAGATATCGATTGTCATGAAAATGTGGAAATAAAACAAATTGAAAAGAACTTTCGTTGCATTCCAACTGTGCAAACTTCAACCCATGCAGACATTTTTTGGGGACTCCCCAGATCCTACCAGATCCCTATGGGGATTTGATAGGGACGCCCTAAGTAAGGAGTCCACACTGGAATCCAAATAGATTTGTTGGGGATTCCCCAGATTCTACCAGATCCTTATGAGGATTTGATAGGGACGGCCCAGGTAGGGAGTCCACATTGGAATCCAAATGTATTTGTTGGGGACTCCCCAAGTTCTACCAGATCTTTATGGGGATTTGATATGGACACCCCAGGTAGGGAGACCACATTGGAATCCAAATGGATCCTGGGCTGTTTCCAGATTAACGTGGTTTGAGAATTTTTTACTTGAAATTATATCAAATGGGATTTCGCGACGCTCTGTAAAAAATTATTCTTTGATGGTCCCGTGCACAGATTTGCTCGGGAGTTTCAAGATGCACCAACGTGTTTCTAGGAATTTGTTAGGATATCGAATACTACAATATATAATTATATTCTTTAGTAACTTCTTTACTTTAGTGCTTACCCATATTGTATATTTATAGTTTGTTATGAGCGAGTATTTTTTATACGAATAAAAAAACTTGTTATAAATTTTAATATGCACACTTTTTGAATTTTTAATACTTGTGCGCATAAAGCTTTATTTTCGACGTGACGGCAATCGGGTTACGATTGCGTCTGCGGTTTATCGCTTTAAAAGAAAATTAAATGTAAGTATGAAATCATATTTTTTATAAACATGATATGTATTACACATTCGCTTAAGTTTGTAGCCCGTAACAGCAATTTCCACACGACCCGGTGGATTTTTCATCGGGATCTAACAGGGATTCCTTGTCGGGAGCCAATAGGAATTCCCTATCAGGATCCAATAAGGATTCAGAAAATCGCTTCCGACAAAAGAAAGACGTCGGGCGATAGAACATAAACGGCGCAGGGTACATATATATTCGTGTCGTCGTTGAAAAGCGCGCGACGATCGAGTTACTGCGCAATCGCGATCGTAAAATTTATTTACTCTAAACACGCATTAATGTTTGTTGCATTCCAATGATACAAGCATCAACCTTATTAAAGTGTTTAAATTTTATATAGTATAAAAAGTATTCAAAGAATATCCCGCCCATAACTGCACAAGTATTTTTGCTTAATAATAGTATAAAAAGTGTATAAAAACTACGTTATAGCATAAAAAGTATTTAAAGTATTTTTTAAAAGTTCATAAAGTATAAAAAGTACTTGAAGATATAGATATAAGATATATAAGTATTCGAAGAATACAGTACAAAGCACTATAAATATTCAGTATGGGTAAACAATTAAAAAAAAAACAAAATAAGTATATTGTGGTATTCGATATGTACTCCTTTGCAAACAATAAATTGATCTCTTTAGTGTATCGATGCTTTTATTTTTTGTAGCATTTTGGGCTTACAGAATGCGATATGATCGATCAAGCATCGTATCGGATTCCGTTCAATACTGTGGGGAAGCTTTAAGATTCTTACATTGGATTCCGATGGGAAATCCCTATTGGATCCTAATAGGGAATCCCTATGGAATCCTTATGGAATCCCGATAGGAATCCCTACTGGATCCCGATGGGAATCCCTTTTGGATCCCGATGGGAATCCCTTTTGGATCCCGATGGGGAGTCCCTCTTGGAATCCAATGTACGAGCGTGACGTTTCCTGATAGGGATCCAATGGGGTGTCCCGTTGGATCCCTATCAGGGAGTAGGAAGAAGTAGGGGAATTCTATAGGATTCCAAACACAATTTCTACCTGGGAACGTCATTCAGCTCAAGTACGCGATCAAAATATTCTAGCAATACGGAAAATCGAATTTTCGTGGTGTTCCAACGATCCACCCTTCAATTAATTTTTTTTACGTGTTATATGTGCAAATTCTACGGTCACGGAGCTGCGACTAAAAGTTTGTTGCTGAAAAAAAGAGCCAGCGTCCTTTGTTACTGAAAAAAGATGAGCTTGCATCGTCGGGATGTAACGAAA